>AP025061.1:5789428-5841563 GCA_036186865.1 Eustoma russellianum | reverse complement strand
CCTCCGGATACTGGAATGAGTTCTCCATTGGCGGTTTCAATGTGGGTCTTGGTTGGAGATGTCCAGTTTTCAAAATCATGGGGATTATTGGTCATGGTATCTGTGGCCCCACTGTCAAGGATCCACATATGTTTTTGGGATACTGTGGTTGAATTTGTGGTCGTTTGAGTGGCTGTATTCTGTAGTATATTGGCTACCTGGACAGCCAGGTCAGTAAGATTAGGTGTTTTGGGTTCATGTATTTCTGGGTCTGACATTGTTGGTTCGTGTATTTTTTTTCGGTGAACAGGGAATAAATCAGAGGGTGATAGTGGGCAGTACTGTATTTGGTATAGCCTGAAGAACGGCTGAGAAGGGTTTTTCCGTCGGTTACAAGGTAAGTATGAAGGCAATGATGAGTACGCTTCTGAGCCTTCACCCAGAACAACTCCAATCGATAATTGGTTAGGAGTAGGCCTACGCCTGCTCTGATACCATGTTAACAAATAATATGGAAGAAAAGCCTTTTTTCATTCATATCTCAAAAACGCTTTACACCATACAATCTTATACAGCCTGCCTCTCTATTTCTATGGTAAGTAACTATAATCACTCTCTACAATTACGGTAGTATTTACTGTGATTGATTCTCCAATCATTACAAGTCTCTATCTAAGGCATGATTACAAATCTTTATCTACGGTAGGTAATCTGTGATTCCACGACTCCATACTACTTTCCTAACAATTCTACCCTTTTCGTGTTGGAGGTCACAAAATCTAGTGTTGAAGGTTGGACCATTTATTGAACAATTTAGGTATTTAGGTTATTTTAGAGGGAAGGAGTCGGTTGGAACCATGGTTCGGCAATTTGGGAAGCTCCCCGTTGAAACCATAAAAAGAAAAAGAAATATATGTAAAAATCGCGGTGGTTAATTCTTGGTATTTGGATGTCATTTGCCAATTTTCCTAATAAGTATGGCTGTCTAGCGAATTAGATGAAAGTATGGATGCTACTTAAAACTTTATGAAAAAGATTGGATACAAGTGAAATTAACGCTCAAACATAAATATTGGTGCCATCTCCTTCAATTCTGTCACCTTCAGGTGATTTTTGTTGGGAAATGGTGGTGGTGGCAAGATGACTGCTAATTGGTAGAGGTGAATGAAATGGAACAAATAGAAAAAAATGGCCCATTTGCACTTTATTTGCAGAAGTTAAAAAAAATTCTAAGACAACATTTAGGACGACACTTTAAATTCTTTGCAACGGTATTCAGAATGACACTTGAGTGTTCTAAATTACCATTCATAATTATCACTTAGCTATTTAAATTTTTTTATTATTTTCATATTTGTAGTTGTTCTTATTAAAACAATAACATTTTTAGAAATCTCGCATTAAACTGTGCAAAAAAATTATTATTCCTACACCGACAGTAGCAATCTCACCTTGAAATCCAATCATAAATTATTATGCTTATTATATTCCCTCCTTTCCAATCCACCCCTCTTATTCTCTGTATCCTCTGAAAATCTAAATCCTCACCCTTCATTCAAATTCAATAACATTTTCCTCCACTTGCTCCTTTAACACACTCCAGTATTCCCACTTCCACAGATCCCAACCCAATACAACAGAGATTTCACATACCAGTTGTGCTTGAAGGTTGTGGTGATGGTGGAGGCTCACTCTTGGACAACAAGAAGGGGTAGCAACCCAAGGTTAGAGACAGAGCAAGTTGTAGACATCCCAGTAACACCGACTGCTGAAATCAAGCAAGGATCTTCATTAATCTCACCACCTCTGGTTACTGCTTTTATAGTAGGATCATGGTATTGTTCCAACATTGGGGTTCTTTTGCTTAATAAATACTTGCTGAGCTTTTATGGATACAGATACCCCATTTTCTTGACTATGATACACATGTTGTCATGTGCTGCTTATAGTCTTGCAGCTATAAAATGGTTAGAAATTGTCCCTTTTCAGCAGATTCATAGTAGGCAGCAGTTGTTAAAGATCCTTGCTTTATCTGCAATTTTTTGCTTCTCTGTGGTCTGTGGGAACACTTCTTTGAGATATTTGCCAGTTTCATTCAATCAGGCAATTGGTGCCACTACACCTTTTTTTACAGCTATTTTTGCTTTTGTTATCACTTGTAAAAAGGAATCTGCTGAGGTTTATTTGGCTCTGGTTCCTGTGGTGCTTGGGATTGTTTTGGCTAGCAATAGTGAGCCCTTGTTTCATCTTTTTGGGTTCTTTATGGCATTGGGATCCACTGCTGGCAGAGCATTGAAATCCGTGGTGCAGGGGTTGTTATTAACATCTGAGGCTGAGAAATTGCATTCAATGAATCTATTGTTGTATATGGCTCCAATGGCTGCCCTGATTTTGCTACCATTTACTTTGTATATTGAAGGGAATGTGTTGGCTGTTACAATCGAAAAGGCTAGAGGAGATGGATTCATTCTGTTCTTGTTGATTGCTAATGCAACAGTTGCATATTTGGTGAATTTGACTAATTTCTTGGTTACAAAGCACACCAGTGCATTGACATTGCAAGTTTTGGGTAATGCCAAGGCTGCAGTGGCTGCTGTGGTGTCTGTTTTGATCTTTAGAAATCCTGTGACGGTGATGGGGATGACTGGTTTTGGCGTTACGGTAATGGGGGTGGTTCTTTACAGCGAGGCCAAGAAGAGGTGTAAAGGTGCAGCTCATTGACAGGCAATTCTTGAATCAAGTTGGTGGTGTCAAGACAAAAGAATACATGGGGTGAGGCACTTTCAAATTATTCAATTCCTTTTTCTTTTCATCATTTTTTTTTCTTTTCTTTGGTTTAAATGTGGGGATCAATGGGTTGGTGGTAATATTGAATTGTATAGAAGTTTGGGGAGAACAAAAGGGTTTGATTTTATGCTTTATTCTGTTTTCTTTTGTGCTTTATACAGTTGTTTCTTTAACAGGGGTGGTATGAGAGAACAAAGTTCTCTTTTTTACTTTCCCCCTTCATGTAACTTTCATATACTTTCAATTGAATCACAAACAGCAAAGCATTATTCTTTTGTATGATTGGAATTGAGTGGAGTTGTTCATTCCCTTCTTAATTGTTAGACGTGTTGTGTATTATCCTCTAGAACTATGCATCTAACTTCAAAGCTTCCTATGTTAATGTGACAGGAGGTTTTATCCTGTCTTTTAGTTCTAGCTCTTACATTTTGTACTTAGGATATGATGTAATATTTAGATGACCAACTTGATGTGAAGAAGATGCCAACAATCTCCAGGGTGTACCATGTGGACATGGTGGTTTTCTTAAGTTCTGATTTAATGCTCCTATGTAATACACATAGGTTTCCATTTCTAATGGAGTTAAGACACATTCTTCTTTGACTTTGGAATATGATGGAATAAAACAAAATGATTCACTAAATTGGCCGCGCTTCTTATATTGTGAATTGAAAGTTGATCGACATAGCTTGACGCATCATTATGGGTCATCGGGAAACAACCTGTGTGTTTCTAACACATGGGCATGGTTGCATACATCTGACCCCCCATAACTCCGCCATATGCGGGAGTCTCTAAGGCAATGTAGTAATGTTGTTGTACGCATGAGCCTGGTGTCCCCAGCCAACATATCTGATTAATGCACTCAGTGATTTCTTCTTCCTACTATGCTTTTAATCTGATTAAAATCCGTTAATTATGATGGTATTGAATTCCATTCGACTTAAAAGGTGGGGCTTTGGTTGGGTGCTTTGCAAATTTGGGGTGTGTATTAGGTTAGCATGGCTATGTTATGTTGGAGACAATCACTCCTGCACTAAGACGCAGTCGTTTAGTGTGTGCGTATGGAACAACAAAATAACCAAACCCGGGGCGAGTCAAGGACTCTGTCCTTAAGACGTATTGCTCCGGTATACTGTGCCCAACCGGTGTGAGCAATCGTCTCCAGGATACAACGGGTACCTGTTCAGTTGAGCGGCACTGCTGAACTTGAACTCTTTCGAACCTTCGAATGTCCCGACTTCTCCCGGACGTAATGCAAGCTTCAAGTGCTATGAATGCAGAATGCTTTATGAGATGCTTAGAGCAAAGTATGTTGTAAATGCACCCTTAGCCCTCTTTATATAAGGGAGTCGGTTGGAGAACAAGGTACCGTGACCGTTGGATCAAAACCGTAGTTTGATTTAGACCGTTAGATTAAAATCTCCTATCTAGATTAGGATGGTTTAATCTCAGCCTTTAGATTAAAGATTGATTCGCAGGTTTAAACCTGGACCGTTAGATGGAAACCACATTCGGTTAAGCGGTTAAGACAGTTTAAATCTCGGCCGTTAGATCAAAGCTGCCTTCCCTGCCACCGTTAGATCACAACAGACTGATCTTATTTTAAACCGGAGGATAGTGTTAGTTTCAAGTTTGAAACCTAACCGCATAATCAAAAATGATTCTGCCCGCTGTCAGACTTCGATCGATCACATCGATCGATCGAAGTGACATCGATCGATCGATGTGATCGATTGATGTCTGACAGAGTACTTCAATCGATCACTTTGATCGATCTAAGTGACATCGATCGATCGATGTAATCAATCGATGTCCTCTGATCGTCTTTGATCGATCAATCAATCGATCGAAGCTTCCTGATCAACTTTTGCTTCCCCCCACAAGTTCTGAGGTAAACCCGAACTTATCAACATAGCATTCATCATTTCTTTAGAGTACGGTTTTTGCGTTCAGCAATACCATTCGATTGAGGTGAATATGGCGCAGTTGTTTGATGAATAATGCCATGTTCTGAACAGAATTCATTAAACGGTGTATCATATTCACCACCTCTATCACTACGAATTGTTTTAATTCGTTTGCTAAGTTGATTCTCAACTTCATTTTTTATAATCCTTGAAAGCATCAAGAGCCTCATCTTTGCTACTTAGCAAATATACATAACAGTATCGTGTGCAATCGTCGATAAAAGTTACAAATACTTTTTACCACCTCTTGTTTGCACAAACTTTAAATCACACAAATCTGTGTGAATTAAATCCAATGATTCAGTGTTTCGTTCTGTTGAAGGAAATAGCGCTTTTGTTAATTTCGCTTCAACACATATTTGGCATTTTCTTTATTACTAAAGTCCAGTTTGGGCAATAAGTCAAGATTAATCATTCGTTATATTGACTTATAATTTACATGTCCCAAACGAAAATGCCATAAACAGGAAGACTCAAGCATGTAAGCAGAAGAGGAAACAATTTTATTAGCCTCAGTGGGCGTAACATTCTTGGGTACATTGTCATAACATTCAATTTGAACATGTTATCAGAAAGATACCCTTTACCCAAATACACCCCACTCTTAGAAAGTGTAAATTTGTTTGCCTCAGAAACAAGCTTGAATCCATGAGTGACTAGCAGCGCGCCAGAAACCAGATTCTTCCTTATATCAGGAACATGCAGCACATTCTGCAGAGTCAACTCCCTTCCTGAAGTCAGTTTCAGGATTACCTTGCCCGACCCTTCGATCTTCGAGCTGTTGGAGTTTCCCATGAACAATTGCTCATTGTTTGTCGTGGGCACGTACTCCCTGAACATGGCCCTATTCGCACAAACATGTCGAGTGGCCCCTGTGTCCACCCACCATTCACGCGGGTTTCCCACTACGTTGCACTCGGTCACCACTGCGCAGAGGTTCAAGTCTTCCATTGCGCCGACCAGATTTGCTTTTGCTTTATTCTGAGTCTTTTTGGGCTTCCGGCATTCACTGCTCTTATGCCCTGGTTTACCACAATTATAACACTTACCTGTGAACTTCTTTGCAATTTCCTTGCCCTTGACGTTCACACTCAAAGTGTTATTTTCTTCTTGCTCTTCGCCTCAGCAACATGAGCCTTGGCTTGACCAGAAGATGTGGACGGCTTCCTTTCGGCACGTCGATTGTCCTCCTCAATGCGAAGACGAACAATCAAGTCCTCCATTTTCATTTTCTTTCGCTTGTGTTTGAGATAGCTCTTAAATTCCCTCCACGAAGGAGGCAGCTTCTCAATCACAGCCGCAACCTGGAAAGATTCACTAAGCGTCATGCCCTCCTCTTCCATTTCAGAAACCAACATCTGTATTTCTTCCACCTGCGAAATTACAGTTTTGGAATCTAACATCTTATAGTCGAGAAACTTCCCAACTATCAATTTTTTCGTACCCGCATCTTCTGTGCGATACTTTTTATCTAAAGCCGACCACAAAGCTTTTGCAGTTTTATATGTACAAAACACGCCATAGATAGTATTATCTAGGTAACTCAGAATCAAATTTAAACAACAAAAATTTGTATACGCCCAGGCCTCAGCACCCAAGGCGTTTTGCATATTCTGTTGTTGATCCTCCACAGGCTCAGCCACAGGTGGATCCTCGCTTAGCATTCTGGCCAGTCCCAGCGCCGTAAGGTAGAACAGCATCTTCTGCTGCCACCTTTTGAAAAAACTGCCGGCAAATTTTTCCGGCTTCTCCACATGAGCAGCAGTGGCAGCCGGGTTCATCTGGGGCCCTCCAGTTGGTGCCAACGGAACCGTATTGAACTGCGGTCCGGCAGCAACGTTGTTAGCCCCTTCAAGTGCAGACACGGAGTGAGCACCATTGAAGCCTTGAACAGAGTTAGAGCTCTCGTGTTCCGTTCCTGTTCAGTTCGATCAAAAACGTAAAGATCAGAACAGACTCAGGTCCAAGAATGAGTAGAAGAAGACTGCAAATCAGTACGAAACTGCCTTTGCGTAATAAACAAAACAGTACAGGAAGTAATTCAGCAATACGTCTTAAGATTGTTGGAGACAATCACTCCTGCACTAAGACGCAGTCGTTTAGTGTGTGCGTATGGAACAACAAAATAACCAAACCCGGGGCGAGTCAAGGACTCTGTCCTTAAGACGTATTGCTCCGGTATACTGTGCCCAACCGGTGTGAGCAATCGTCTCCCAGGATACAATGGGTACCTGTTCAGTTGAGCGGCACTGCTGAACTTGAACTCTTTCGAACCTTCGAATGTCCTGATTTCTCCCGGACGTAATGCAAGCTTCAAGTGCTATGAATGCAGAATGCTTTATGAGATGCTTAGAGCAAAGTATGTTGTAAATGCACCCTTAGCCCTCTTTATATAGGAGAGTCGGTTGGAGAACAAGGTACCGTGACCGTTGGATTAAAACCGTAGTTTGATTTAGACCGTTAGATTAAAACCTCCTATCTAGATTAGGATGGTTTATTCTCAGCCTTTAGATTAAGATTGATTCGCAGGTTTTAAACCTGGACCGTTAGATGGAAACCACATTCGGTTAAGCGGTTAAGACAGTTTAAATCTCGGCCGTTAGATCAAAGCTGCCTTCCCTGCTACCGTTAGATCACAACAGACTGATCTTATTTTAAACCGGAGGATAGTGTTAGTTTCAAGTTTGAAACCTAACCGCATAATCAAAAATGATTCTGCCCGCTGTCAGACTTCGATCGATCACATCGATTGATCGAAGTGACATCGATCGATCGATGTGATCTATTGATGTCTGACAGAGTACTTCAATCGATCACTTTGATCGATCTAAGTGACATCGATCGATCGATGTAATCGATCGATGTCCTCTGATCGTCTTTGATCGATCAATCAATCGATCGAAGCTTCCTGATCAACTTCGATCGATGACATCGATCGATCGAAGTGACATCGATCGATCGATCGATGTGATCGATCGAAGTCCGTCAGAAGCTTTCTTCTACGCCACATGGACACATCCAACGTGGTATTCCCTCCATAAGGGTGACACGTCACCCATCCATAACATTTTCCATCCACTTTGAGCATTAATTTCACATTCACACAACATCGTAATTGAGTGATTCCACATCCTAAAATTAACTACTCGTCACGTAGATAATTAAAGATTCATTAGTTTTCGATTTCATTATCGGAAACTCATTAAAGCTCAAAGTACGTTGCTCAACCAAGTTTTGCAACATCATTAACGGGCCAAAGCCCAATCTTCCAAACTCCAACGATGGGCCAAAGCCCAAACCTTAAATTCTCCAACATGTTATTCTTGGGTGAGTCATCTTATTTGCATTTGCACACAGACTAGGTACTAATGCCACATATAGTCTGGAACCTGGGATATAGTCCTTTGGTTATGAGTATGGTATTTAAGGGTAACATCCTTCCTATTGCCTCCTAGTAGTGTGAACTCTTGCTGTTCGATTAAGATTCTGGCCCGTTTTCTCTGACCATGGTAACACATCCCGCGATCTACATTATGTCAGTATTACATGACTTTTATATATACAGAGCGAATGAGGAGTGTAAATTCTTGTTGTTCGGTTAAGATTCTGCCCCGTTCTCTTTGACCATTGTAACACATCCTGCTATTTACATTATGTCAGTATCAATTGACCTATATATATAAAGATCGAATGAGGAGTCTGAATTCTTGTTGTTCTTCTGCCCCGTTGTCTCTGACTATTGTAACACATCCTATGATTTACAATATGTCAGTATCAAAAGACCTATATATAAACCGATCGAATGAAACTAAGGACCCCTTACTAAAGAAATACAATGAAGGCTTAGCCTAGATGACTTGTTTTTTACATAATGCCTGCATTGTGTATAACACCACGGAAGTAATAGCTAAGACTATTTGTTGATTATCCACATTAGCATACTAGGCTTATTATAGAGCCATCTCTAGACCATATCGAAAAACAACCTGTGTGTTTCTTCTAACACACGAGTATAGTTTCGTACATCCGACCTTTCATATCCTGTCATAAGTAGGAGCTTCTAAGGTATGAATTAATGTTATTGTTGCTTATTCGGAATCTTGCACTGCCTTAAAAGTGTGGCCAACACAAAAGGCAAGAATACTTTTAGCAATTGAAACATCTGCCTATCATTTTCCTTTTTTTTTATTATCAAGTTCACCTATTTTAACATTGTGACTCATGTGTGGGTCTAGTTTGATAACCAAAGTTGTTATATTCTGCAAAAGTGTTGATCAATAAATCAAATTATATGATTAAGATGAGTGCATGGAACCTATCTGAATTCTTCTCGATGATATTAATAAAAGATAAATACTTTTACACCTATTAATAAATGCCTCAAATCTAAGCACGCATGAGTAGCTAGTGGATCTTCAGAAGTCCAATTTTAGTTAATTTGCAAGTCAAAGAAGCTCGGAGCTTTGACTACACAAGCTTGAGCTCCGTATCATTAACCGAGCGCATATTTTATTACTATTACTAATGCAAAATATTCATACACTCATACAAGCCAATTAAAGAGCCAAACTTTGAGCTATTACTTGTGCATAACCTTGATATACTTGTTGGAGTTGCTAAATGTATTTCATGATTGACCTTCTTTTGGATGAGTAATTACAACAACATTACCTTAGCCTTAGAGGTTTCCGCCTAACATACACATGTGTTAGAAACACACAGAGGTTGTTTCTCCATGACCAATAATGAAAATTGCGTCAATATGTGTCAATCAACTGATACTTACAATATAAAAAATGCAACCAATTTAGTGAGTTATTTTGCTTTATTCCATCATATTTTAAAGTCAAGTAAGAGCGTGTCCTTTTATCCATTGGAAATGAAGTGTTTGGGATGAATAATTCTTTTAGATAATCTTTATTTACATAGTAGGCATCTCATATTCACATTTAGCCGGTACAATGAATGTATACATTTGTTTTCATATGCTTGTAGAGTATAGCGTTAAAGCCAAATGGTTGTTCAATCCATTAAGTGGGGAGGGAGTTGGATGATACCCACATGGAGAAAACCATTTTGCTTTCAAAAATAGTTACAAGTTTGCTTAGACATGTTTGTCGATACACATGGCTCAGTTCGTTTATGATATTGACTGGCTATACCATTGTTCTCTACGACCGTTGAAATTGTCTACACCTTGATCCAATGGGATCCATTTTTCCGTTACCACCATCCTTCGCCCTCCACCCCACCCCTCCTACACACCCCTCCTCCACCCTGACTTTTGTATACTGTAGTTTAGTTTACGGTCCCCAGGACATAGCCCAACTGGTTCCGACCAGGAGTTCTCAAAAAAGAGGTCAGTGGTTCAATTCTTGTCAAATGCAAGAGAGCCCCTTTCCAGCAAGTGCATAGTGTGAGAGCTCATTGACCTGTAGGCTTGCCTGCAGTACTGGGGGACTCCTTATGCAGACTACTATGTATATGACCAAGCTCCTGCTAGCGGGCCGTTGGGTACCTGATTTATCTCCCTACACTATGACTGAGTGTGGCAGGGAACCCTTACTGGTTGGGTTCAACCTTTAGTTTATAGTTTACGATCTTCTATGATTTTAAGGAACACAATTTTTCTCTGAAATATTTATTTTATTCATTAAGGACATGTCACAAATATATACTTATGCGTGTACATACGGATCGAGATCCTCTAACCCCTCCCTCCCTCTCACCCCCTTTGGGACCGCCCGACATGTGGCACACAGGGGGTGGTGAGACTGGGTGCGGCTGACCCTCACCCAGCCTCACCACCCCCTGTGTGACACGTGTCAAGGGGTCATTTAATACCCCTTAAAGGGGGTTAGGAGATCTTGATCCTGTACATACATGCGCGCGCGCGCGCACACATATATATATATATGTTTAATATATGTTTGGCAACATTTGACATTTCAAAGTTGTCCAGAACTTGATATCATGGTAACATAAAATGTAAACGTTGTACGCTTTAATCTTGTTAGACTGAAAATGATTAATCAAATTCGACCCATAACTTTAGACAACTACTTATAGTCATGTCTTTCGTTTTTCTTTTTTGGATGTGGGGCTCATATTACACTACACCCACTTAAATGGGAAAGTATCCCTGCTAAACCAGATCTTTACTCTACCATAATGTCATTTTGGTAATCGGCTTTGACATGATATGTTAGCAAGTGATTAAATTAGAATCAGATTTTGTAACAGTAATTAGTTAGAATCAATCAAAGATTGTAATCAGATCTTATCTTATCATTAGTCACCACAAAAAGAATTTGGTTTTGTGACGAAAAAGTCACCGACAAAACAAGGTATGTCGGTGTTTTGTCGGTAATTTGCGACGAAATTGCGATACACGCATTTTCATCGTCAATTGCAACGAAACTACGATGAAATGCATTGTCGCTAACAAAAAAGTAGTCAGGTTAATCCTTTCGTTACAATTTCATCGGTGGTTTGTCGGTGGTTCGTCGCTACTCTGTGTGTTTTGTTCGTCGCAATTTAGTTTGAAGCGTTTCGTCGCTATTGTGTCACTAAAAATTCCACAACACGGATAAACAAAGAAATAAATTCGTCGGTTAGTAGGTTCTCGGCGTTGTTATCGTCGGTTTTTTGTCGATGAAACCTGCGTGTCGCAAATGTTTTGTTTTACTTTTCGTTCGTATTCCGATTCGTCGCTGTGTCGTCGCAGATTCGTCGAGGATTAAACACGTGTATGAATTAAGAAAAAAGAAAGCGGTGATTGGAAAAAAAATTTATTTATTTATTAATAAAAATTTACATTATGAAGACGAAAAATTAAAAAAAGAAATCTAAAAGAGAAGCGGAGAGGGGCCGTTCACTCTTCGTCATCGGAAGAAAGAGTGGCCGCCACATTCTCCGCGAACTTCTTTGAGGAGGCGCTTCAGATTGTAATATTTACTTTCAACTTGCGCAGCCTTCTGTTCACGACGTGCAGTTGCCTCGACTGCTCCTGCATGTTTGCTATAATTGTACTGTAATTGATCTGTTGTTCTGGCATTTCTTGGGGTTGTGGCTGAGGAGGAGGCCGTTGTGGTTGAGAAGGAGTCCGTTGTGGAGGTGCACTGTTTGCCCCTCCACGCCTTGGGGTTGTTTTATAACGACGGGGCATACTTTGTATTTTGTTTATGAAATGTAAGGCTGTGGGGTCATATATAGGTAAACAAGCGACGACATAGCCGACGAATCCGCAACGAAATTTTTTCCCGTTATTCAACACCGGAAGATGTGCGGGCGTGACACTTCGTTCGAATTAGCGACGACTTAGCGACGTAAATTCATCGTACATTGTAACCATCGGGCACTATGCGGACACTGACATTGGGACTGAATAGCGACGTATTAGCGACGCCGTAGCGACGAAACGCGTCGTATGGTGTGAAGAGACGTCGTGCGTCGCTAGTTCGTTGGTAAAGCGTCGCTAAATTCGAACGCCATATTCGCCGGTTATTAGGTTCTCGTCGTTGTATTAAGTTTCGTCGGTATATAGTCGCTGTTTAGTCGGTGAATTAGTCGTCCCAAATTTTTTCGAACCACATTTCGTCTGTATTTTAGCGTCGTCGAGATTCGTAAGGGATTAAACACGTGTTTAAATTAAGAAAACGAAACCGATGATTGGAAAAAAAACTTCATTAACATAGAATTATAAATTACAAAATACATAAGGAAAAAAAACGAAAAAAAATCTAAAAGAATAGCGGAGAGGAGCCGTTCACTGTTCGTCATCCGAACAGAGAGTAGCAACACTCTCCGCGCACGCCTTCAGGAGGCGTCTCAGTTGCGCAGCTTTGGCTTTGATGCGCATCTGCCTTGTGTGCAGGTACTCGAGACGCTCATCCTCGTCGTTAAGCACCTCCCTCATATTCTCCACTGTTTTCCACAGCTCCTGTATTTCTACACGAGGATCGCCAATTTGGCGATCCTCTTGCCGCCTTGGCCCCTGCACAGTGGGTTTGGAGGAGTCAGCCGGCGGGGGTGCTTGTGGTTGTGGAGGAACCGGTGCAGGGTACCGGTGGTTGAAGACCCCGTCTTGGGTATGTACGACCACTACCAAGTCATGACTGGGCCTTAGTACGGACCATATTTGTCTTTTTTTATATGATTATAAAGGAGATTTTGTTTTTTATACTATGAGAGTCACGACAGGCGTTTATATAGGGGAATTCAGCGACGACATAGCAACGACTTAGCGACATAAATGCATCGTAAGTTGTAACAATCGGGCACTGTGCGGACACTGGATAGCGACGCCTTAGCGACGCAAATAGCGACGAAATGCATCGTATGATGTGAAGATACGTTGTGTGTCGCTATTTCGTCGGTAAAGCGTCGGTAAGCAATGAATGCAGACATTAATACACGCACACCATACGATGTGTTTCGTCGCTGAGCGTCGCTAAGTCGTTGGTATTTGTGTTTGTTTGTTTCCTTTTAAGCGTCGGTATTTGTGTTTCTTGGTCGTCGCTATAGCGTCGCTAAGACGTCGGTAATATTGCAGGCTGAGAATCATAAAACGCAGCTTTCTTCTTCCACTCTTCTCCCATTCTTCTCCCATTTCAAACACATAAATCATCACTTTTCAACGAAAATATAGAAGGAAGATATCTTATTGTGTGGGATTTTGAGGTTTTTCACACCAAGAAAAGATAGCTGCTGTTATTTTGAAGGTATAGCGAGAAAATGGATCCGAGGAGGAGCGATAGAAAGTGGATGTACGAGAGAGTAAACAACGGGGAGTGGAGTTTTAAATTTGTTGAAGGTCTCGAAGAATTTGTCGATTTTGCGACGAGTAAAGAAAGTGGAACGCAGATTAGATGTCCGTGTAAGAAATGCAAGAACCGTAAATATATGCATCCGGGTGACGTGAGAGTTCACTTATTGAAACAAGATTTCGTGCACAATTACCATACATGGTACTGCCACGGCGAATATGAGGGGGCGTCTACATCTGCAACTGTTCACGTCGAAGAGGGACCCGGTCAGGTTGATGTCGAAGAAATAGGCGAGGGACCTCACAACCCATACGTGTAGATGGTGCAAGACGTAGTCGCCGGCGCATTTACGGTAGAGCAGTACTTACAGTCTCATGTCGGGTACGAACATGCACAGGATCTGGACGAACAGCCGCGTATATTCGTGGAGGAAGATCCGAACCCTCATGCGAGACAGTTTTTTGAGATGCTGAACACCGCCAACACGCCGCTGTATCCCGGTTGCGGTAGTCACACACAGATGTCCATGATCGGTCGGATGACGAGCATGAAGACGGAGCACCGCATGACGGATAGATTGTACGATGGGATGTGTCAGCTGATGAGGGAATCTCTTCCTGAAGGGAACACGATGGTCGACAGTTTTTATTCGACGAAGAAACAGCTGCAGGCGTTGGGACTGCCGGTTCAGAAGATCGATTGTTGTTCGGAGGGGTGCATCATATAATGGGGCATCAACGAGGATAAAGACAAGTGCAGGGTCTATAGGACACGCAGGTGGAGAACGAACAAAAGAAACCGGAACGTGCCAAGAAAGAAATTCTACTATTTACCTCTCGCCCCTAGACTGCAGAGGCTCTACGCATCCGGTGCCACAGCTAGCTAGATGAGGTGGCACGCGGAGCACTACACTAAAGACGGTGATATGTGCCATCCATCTGACGGCGAAGCTTGGAGGACGTTCGATGCGACACATCCAGGTTTTTCGTCAGAGACAAGGAACGTTAGGTTGGGGTTATGCACCGACGGGTTCAACCCGTTCGGACAGTCGGGAGAGCAGTATTCGTCGTGGCCTGTCATCGTGACGCCGCTCAATCTACCACCTTGGATGTGCATGAAAAAGCCGTACATGTTCTTGACTGTGATCGCACCGGGGCCTAGGAATCCGAAACAGAAGATCGACCTATACCTGCAGCCTTTGATACAGGAGCTGAAGTGGTTGTGGGAGTTTGGCGTGGAGACGTTCGATGTATCCACCAAACAAAACTTCCAGCTCCGTGCTGCGCTGATGTGGACGATCAACGACTTTCCGGCTTATTCTATGTTGTTGGGGTGGAGTACAGCAGGGGAAATACGCTTGCCCTTACTGGATGAAGCAAGCGAAGACGATGTCCTTGAAACATGGACGTAAGATTTGCTGGTTCGACAGCCATAGGAAGTTCCTGACCAAACGTCATTTGTACAGAAAGAACGTGACAGCGTTCATGCCTGGCATCGTTGAGAAGAACACGAAGCCCGAGCTTCTCACGGGTGCGGAGGTGTTGGAGGAGATAGACAGTTGTGGATTCGTGGGGGTCGCTGATGATCCGGACGGCAGCCACAACGTAAACCTGGCCCGTGACTGTATCGGGTGGAAGAAAAGAAGCATATTCTGGGAGCTTCCGTACTGGAAGAGCAATATGATCCGACACAACCTGGATGTCATGCATATTGAGAAGAACGTGTTTTGCAACATCTTCAATACAGTGCTGAAAGTGCCTAGAAAAACGAAAGACAATTTGAAGGCACGACTTGATATGCGCGACCTCAAAATGCGACCGGAGCTGCATCCCGTTGGCACATCCTACATGCCGAAGTCCTCATACACGCTGACTGCAGAGCAGGTCAGTGCGTTGTTATCGTGGCTGGGGACGGCTAGATTTCCTGACGGCCATGTTTCGAACCTGTCGAAGAACATCGACGTGAATAAACGCAGTTTGCACGGGATGAAGAGCCACGACTGTCACGTGTTCATGCAACGGTTGATGCCCATTGCATTCCACGAGCTGCTTCCAACCAATGTATGAGAAGCACTTACCGAGATGAGTCTGTTCTTCAGATGTCTTACATCCATGAGACTCAGGGCGGATGATATGTCAAGACTGGAGGGCGAAATCCCAGTGATCCTATGCAAGCTGGAAACTGTATTCCCTCCGGCCTTCTTTGATTCAATGGAACACCTGCCAGTTCATCTACCATACGAGGCATGCGTTGGTGGTCCTGTTCAGTACAGGTGGATGTATCCGTTCGAGAGGTACTCTTATTTATTACGTGACGTTCTTATGTGTCTAAGCGCGAGCATGCTTACCAATTTGTTTCATCATGTGACGTTGGAGTATTCACTATATGAACAGATATCTCAGGCATTTGAAGCTAAACATCAGGAACAAGGCGAAAGTCGAGGCCTCGATGTGCAATGCCTACCTGACGGAAGAAGCCTCGACCTTCGTGTCTCATTACTTCCAGCCAGATGTCCCGTCGAGGTGCAGAGATGTTCCCCAGAACGACGGCGGCATTTCCAGATCCGGTGTCCTCCCGATATTCACACATCCGATCAGGTTTCACGGACAGGGAAAGGAAATGATATTGGGGGACAGCGATTGAGCAGAGTCACGCGCTACGACATGTGTTTTGTGAACGGTTATAGATTCCACATAATCTACCATGCTAGCCAAAAATCGTCGGAGAACAGCGGAGTGTGTGTCAAGCGGTATGACAATAGCCCGGACGAGGATGACTTCTACGGCTACCTTACTGACATCATTGAGCTCGAATATCCCGCATTGCCTATAAAGCGGGGTGGTGCTATTCAAATGCGAATGGTACGATCCAACTCGGGAAGGTTATCGCGCTGGCACAAAGATTCACGACCGATATAAGTTGGTAGACATACACCAAGGGCGACGGTACAGAAAGTACGATCCATTCGTTTTGGCTAGTCAAGCGTCCCAGGTGTACTATCTATCGTATCCAACGACGAGGATGAATGCGAGCTCAAAAGAATGGCGAGCTGTGTGCAAAGTGAAATCGAGCAAGTTTGATGTCAGTATCCAGCCAGGTTCAGATGGCATGGATGCTGCATTTCAAGAAGAAAACCCGCTCGTTGTGGATACGACACATGTTGAACTGCACAATCTCCCTCTAAATGACCCCAACAGCGGTTTCATCAAAATTCATCTCAACATACAACCGGCTGACAATATTGAAGATGTAGGCGAAGACGAATACGAGGATGAAGAGGACGACGAGCATGTAGATGAAGATGAAAATGAAGATGCGTATGAGGATGCGGATGACAATGAAGGTTGACGTTAGTCAAAATTTTTATGTACCTCTTTATGTGAAAGTGTGTATGTGTTGATGTACTTATACACATGTATATACATAATATGTGTCTGTAAATACTTTATATTTTGTATTATTTTTTTTCAATACTGAAGAGCACCGACGATTTACAGACGAAAAGTGTCGTCGCAAATTCGAAATAACGACGACACAAGGAATAGCGACAACACAAGAAACAGCGACGAACTCCTGTCGCTATTTCGTCGCAAAATTTCGTACTTAAAACTGAAATCCCCTTCTTCTTCCCCATTTCCCTCCCCCGCGAATTCTCCCCCCCACCCCGGCGAAATCTCCCTCCCTTCCCTGCGAAATTCTGCGCAGCTGCCGTCAAGTTCTCCGGTGACCTCCTTTCCCCGGTTAGTTTTTCTTCCTATTTCGTTTTTCATGATTTGAATTAGTTATAGATTGAATTGTTTGTTGTGGGTGTTGATGGTGGGTTGTGGGCGGGAGTGGCTGTGGGCAGGGGTTGGCTGTGGGCGGGGTGCGTGGGGGGTTGGCTGTGGCGGGGTGGCTGTGGTGGGTGTGGCTGTTGGCGGGGGTGGCTGTGGGTGGGGGTTGGCTATGGGCGGGGTTGGCTGTGGGCGGGGTGGCTGTGGGCGGGGGTGGGCTGTGGCGGGTGGCTGGGTGTTGCGGGGTGGCTGTGTGGGCTATGGGCGAGGGTGGGCTGTGGGCGTGGAAGGGGGTGGCTGTGGCGGGGGCGGTGTTGGGTGGCTGTGGCGGGGGCGGTGTTGGGTGGCTGTGGCGGGTGTGGGTGGTGGGCTGTGGGCGGGGGTGGTTGTTGGCGGGGGTGGCTGTGGGCGGTGGTGGGCTGTGGGCGGGGGGGGTTGTTGGCAGGGAAGGGGGTGGCTGTGGCGGGGGTGGCTATGGGCGGGGGTGGGCTGTGGGCGGCGGTGTCTGGGTGTTGCGGGTTTGGGTTTCCATGTCCGACGACATATGAAGCAAGTATGTTGGTGATGTATACTTTGAAGTGTAATAATTTGATGATGAAGTTTGATTATGTAGTTTGGTTAATCATGTCATGTTGTTGGATTTGGATTTGTCTTTGGAGAGGCCATTAAGGCCGGGAAACCTCCGATAAACGAATAGGTCATGCCAAGATTTTCATAATGATTAATATCTTGCATTAAATGTATGTAAACACTTGTCATTTTTTGGACATCTTATTTGTCTGGCCAACCAACCCTAAACTTGTTGAATGTGCCTTTTAAATTTTTCACCCTTGCAGATCTGATAGCTAGTGAGGGTTTACCTACTCGATCCACCTACCCACCAGCTACACAGGCCCTCTCAGGAGAGTTTAATCTGTTCCTTTCTTAGCATGAGCTGCTTGGTTCGGTGTCGACAGCCGCTCTGGCTGCGGACGCTGACCTTTTAGGGACTGCCGATAGGTCCGCACCCCCCAGATCTATGACGCCACCCACACCCACCGGTTCAGCACCTCATCCGGCGTCTGATGCGGCATCGGACGAGGGTGTAATACCAGGGTGTCGTGCCCTCCCTTGGTCACATGATACCCATACGTAAGTAATGATTTATTTTTTTAACATGTTTTCAAATATATTTCACGCGTTATTTTTCCTAACAACTTCACCTCTTTCAGGTTTGCACCGGACTCGGGCCAGATTTCCGGTTGCATCACTCGGTCCTTCCACCTGAGGCAGGACTCAGCTGGATATGCCTGGTCCCGTGTCACCCCGCAGACACGTAGGTTCTACTGGGATGAGTTTCAGGTATTCAAATTTGATGAATTTCACTTTTTGATGCGTAATCGATCATTACTTTTCTGACCACATTTTTATTTTTCCTCCGTATAATAATTGCAGAAGGCGTACAGCTGGACAGCCGACATCGCCCATGACGTGGAGCAGGCCTGGCGGCAGAGGGGCGCCAAACGCTATAGGGACTTCGTCAACTCGCACAAGACCAAGTGGGAGCGTGACCCCATTTCTGCCAGGCCTGCCTACGTATCCGAGGCCACCTGGGCGGGGTGGATAGAAGGGTGGATGGACCCTGCTAACCAAGCCCACAGCGCCCAGAACGCGCCGAACCGGCGCAGCGGCAATCTACAGGGCCAGGACCTGCCACACACTCAGGTGGTTCGGTTTCCCACGCCATCACGATGCGTTCTATGGTAAGTATTTTAATATTGGATTATTTAGATTCATTGATTTCATTGGATTATTTAGATTCATTGACTTAAGTGGATTATTTAGATTCATTGCCTTAAGTGGATTATTTATATTCATTGATTTCTTATGTTGCGCTTTTGTTTTTTTGGTATTCGTATATGGTTAATTTAAGTAGTATATGTGTTCATTTGCCTTTTTTTTTATTTTTGATTTGACTTGGGAGAGGCCTTTAAGGCCGGGATACCTCCGATAAACGAATAGGTCATGCCGAAATTTTTAAAATTCTTGATTTCAATAACATATTTTATTTCATTCTTTCAGCACGAGGAGACGAGGGAGTGGCCAGCCTCCTACGATCTCTTCTACAAGATGCATCGGAAGAAAGCCTCCGACGGGACGGAGGACTGGATCACGGCGAAGGCCCGCGACATCAGTGTAAGTAGACTACGATATCATTTGTTTTTTTCCTTAGTTTGTTTTATTTCTAAACCCTAACAATTCTTATTCTCATTTCAGGACGAGTACAACAGATTACTCGCACATAGGGGAGAAGAAGCCGACAAGAACCGTGCTTATTGGGATGCGGTTCGGACCATCGGCCCTCAGAATAAGAAGAAGAGGGAGGTGTACGGGGTTGGATCAGCAGCGCCGCGATTCTTTCCTGAAGTTCTGCATCCAGGTGCTTCCTCTGAGGCCAACACCTCCGCGCCTTCTGCGACCCCAGATGATATTTCGCGCCTAGAATCAGATCATGCGGCGCTGCAGCATGAGATGGAGACCATCAGGGCGCAGCATGAGGAGAGTGTACAGGCACTGCGGTCGCAGCTGACTCAGACCCAGCAGGCGCTGCAGCAGTCGGTTCAGCAGGCGCAGCAGCAGACGATGCAGGTGCAGCAGGCGACGAACCAGCAAATCTCGCAGCTATCGCATCTCATCATCTCTTTCATTTCCAGCTCCTCGCAGCCTCAGCCTCGCCCTCCTGATGGTCACTCTTCTCCGCATGATCCCCCTCCATCTTCCTCTGCATAGTATTTCATTTTTTGATTTTTCGTACAGACTATTTCATTTATTGTATTGACATATTCTTTGTTCTTTTATATTTTATCTGACATTTATACAGATTCCATTTCGTTTGTGTTGTTTAATTATACGAACTTCAATACGCAAATACCGTTTTTCTGTATAATATTCGTACAAATGATTTAATATACAAAATAAAATATACTATAAAAATTAAATAATAATAAAAACTATTTAATTAATAATATATTGATATTATTAATAAATTATAAATATTTAATATTAAATGAATATTTAATATTAATTTAAATGATAGCGACGAAACAAAAATGTCGTAGACCTGAAATAAAAAAATCAAAAATTTTAAAATAGCGACGACAAAAGATATACCGACGAAAATCTGCGACGAAACAGAAATGTCACAGACCGGAAATAAAAAAATCAAAAATTTTAAAATAGCGACGACAGAAGATATACCGACGAAACGACGACCGAAATAACAGGTCGCAAACCTGACAGAGTTTCGTCGCAATTGTGCGACGAACCGCCGACGAGCCTTTTCTCGTCGCAATATAGCGACGCTTCACCGACGAAAATCACTTTGCGACAAGCCGTATAACGACCTACAGATTTCGTCGCTATATGCCTTTAGCGACGAAATTGCGACGACTTTTGTCTGTCGCTATATCTCTTATTTTTTTGTGGTGAGTTACCATAGACTAAGGAAGAAGAGTGTTATAAGTAGAGAATATGTAATACTGATTTGATTCAATGAAAAGAAACGTTTTTCATTTCCAAATTCCTAGCATGATTGTGTAATGGCTCACATTTTGCATGCACTCGACCACATTATTATAGGTCTGGTTGCACTAATATCAATTTTCCGGACTTTATAATCTCTTATCCTTAGTAATTTAGATCCATAATTACACACCAGATACTTCTATAAGAATTAGTTCCATGTGAAACAGGTATTACAGATTACTGGAGGAATTTCGTATCTAAACCATCAACCTTCATAGACTTTACTCTCACGTTATGACAAGATTGTTGCATCATTACACAGCTAAAGCTTTTAGGCGAATAAAGTTAGTAGGTAGGATTACTCTCATGATATAGATCGGATGAGATCAGAGGAGACTTCATATGAGGTAAAATATGAGGCCTCCAATCACGCGACGCCACGTGTACAAAAGGGTCCGCTGTTTACTTTTTCTTTTTAAAAAAAATTCTCTTTTGTACACGTGGCGTCGCGTGATTAGAAGCCTCATATCTTGCTTCATATGAGGCCTCCTCAGATCTCTTCCGGATATAGATTATTAGTTGTTTAGAACCTTAGAGCGATGTCACGACAATCACATTGAGCATAAAAGAATGTGGATCTGTCTAGTATGATTGTGGTTCAGATCAGGAGAGGTAGAAAGTGAAACAAAATATGAGGCCTCCAATAACCCGCTGTCACGTGTACAAAAAAATGAAGAGGTTTAAATTTTTTTTGGTTTATTAAAAAGAGTTGTTTGTACACGTGACAATGCGTGATTAGATGCCTCATATTTTACTTCATTTTCTGACTCTCCTGATCTCAACCAGTATAATTGTTGTAGCGCCCCGACCCGGACAGCGGAATCCAAACCGGTACACCCGTCGTAGCTTACTGAGAAGACTACAAGACGTCCCATCTCTCGAATACACATCATCAATGACGCAAGAGAAATAAGCGCGGAAACATATCTCGTCAATCTAAACCAGTACTGCAGAACGTCAAAAGACAGTGTGAATACCAAAGGAACTGTGTATGGTCGCAGCCATCTGAAATCCCAACGAATTAAGAAATAGAAATGACAGAAAACTATCTAATCAACCCACTTCACAAGGTCTAAACATCCTATTCTGCCCACTCGCCGTCGTCCTCAATGAAAATCATGTCGTAACTAGGTTCATCTGCAAAGACAAAGGCAGTACCCTTAGCAAAAACGCTAGCAAGTAACCCGCTTATAAGACATACGGGATCAACACATCGCAAGACATGAGTAATAAATAATTCAAGGGAATTGTGGGGCACATGTCTTGTAAAACTTTCAAAAATAGAAACAATCACGTATTAGCAAGTATAGCAATTCGAGCGCAATTAACAAATCAATACCAATCAAATACCACGCACATCCATACCACAACGACTATCGTGATGCATGTCAAATATGCACTACACTACACAATCACAAATGCATGAGCCATTTCCTTTCAAATCAGTGCAATGCATGTCACAATGTCCGGTCTCGTAACTCGTTACCCTGTAACGCGCCCCGGCTTATATTTCTATCCCGGTTTACGTTACAGGCTCGTATGCTCTGTGATGCGCCTCAGCTTATATTTCCATCCCGATTTACATCACAGATCTCGTAAAACTCTGCAATGCACCTCGGCTTATATTTCCATCCCGATTAACATTGCAGAGGACTTTATCCCCTGTAACGCGCCCCGGCTTATATTTCCATCCCGGTTTACGTTACAGCCTTTTGTGCCCTGCAATGCGTCCCGGCTTATATTTCCATCCCAGTTTACATTACAGGTCACCTTCGCAAATATGTACCGAAGCACATCTCCTTTTCAAAACCATATGCAATGCACGTGCCATGATGCAAGACTCCTCGTTTCAATCACATTTCTCGTTCACATATGCAGTTCATATTCACATGCGCAAGTACAAGTAACACACACAAGATTTCTCTAGCTTACACATCAACGCTTAGGCTTTAACTAGATCGTCATCACTTAATCTTGCTACCAAACTTCATACACGAATGTGAGCACTCCCATCATTAAACTCTTAGACACCTCGTACGTTCATTTCCTAACCCTTCTAAGTCATCCACATTGAAACTCGATTCAAGACCCCTTTAAAATCACCCATTAGATTCACCATCCTAAGTCATGTTCCCTAGACTTAGACTATCCTTAATCAGGTCTTAAGAAGTCTCTAAGGTCACCCAAAGACTCCCCGAGCTTCCCTCTTCCTTCCTCTATTTTCCCACAAAACTGATGGACATCATCCCCTCATTTCGATTGATCGATGTGACATCATACCTTCACATCGATCGATCGATGTCCAACAGAGCACATCGATCTCTCAGCCCTCCTATACATCGATCGATCGATGTCCGTCAGTGGACATCGATCTCTCAACCCTCACCTACATCGATCGATCGATGTCCAACAGAGGACATCGATCTCTCAGTCTCTCATACATCGATCGATCGATGTCCAACAGAGGACATCGATCTCTGACATCGATCGATCGATGTCAGCGTTTTTCCAGAAATTCTTCTGCGATTTTCTGCAGATCTCAGCCAACGTTTCCAATCTCCATCCACCCATTTCATTCAAGCCTAATCCTGCTATCATTCACGCTTAATACTAAAGATTCAACGCTACACACATCGCAAATGAAATCCAAGCCAAGTACGCACTTTTTCCAACCTCATCTACCCCAAAAATCCCACCTTTTCCCTCAAACCCACACAGCAATGAAATCACAACAAAAAGGGATTCACGGGGGAGGGATTTGCAGGATTTCACATAATCAACAACAACAACGAATGATTTTTCATATACATCGGCCAAAACTCGAAACCAAAGCACATAGATCATATACAAATAATCACAAAACGAAACTACTACATGGTGATCCAATTTGGTAACCAAATAGGCCATTTCTCTTTCACAAAACGTAGGAACTTATAAGATGATTACTTGCCTGTAATTACTCGGTAGAGAAACGAAGAACGGATGAGGATTTGATTGATTCCTGGAGAGAGTTTTCCCTAGGGTTGCAGAGGGCCTCAAGATCGCCTAGGGGAAAAGGAATTGCGTCGTGTGAATGGATAGGAGAAGAGGAAACTGACGTTGTCAGTTAAATAAGGATTTAGGGTAAGATTTGATGTTTCTAAATTATATCTTTTATCTTATTTATCTTAAAGGATAAACCTTAATTATTTAATTCTAAAATTAAATACAATTTAATTCTAATATTCAATCCTTCATTAATTTCTAATTAATCCTCATACTTAATGTCGAGTTTATTTCTGTTGACTATTATTAAATCCGTTTAATTCCTTCCTTGCCTTTTTGATTAACCTACGGAGGGTGCGGGGCATAACATTCCACCCCCCTTACAAAAAGTTTCGTCCTCGAAACTGGCGTACCTTATTGAAAGAGATGTGGATATAGCTCATTCATTTGCTCCTCAAGCTCCCACGTGGCTTCGCGCTCCGTATGGTTATTTCACTGAACGTTGACATACGGAATGACGCGTCGGCGTAGGACTTGATCTTTTCTGTCCACAATCTTTATTGGATGTTCTTCGTAAGTGATGTCCTCCTTAACATCCAACGGTTGAGCTTCTAGGATATGGCTCACGTCCGATACGTATTTCCTTAATTGAGATACGTGAAATACGTTATGGACTTGGGACAAGCTCGGAGGCAAGGCTATTCGATATGCTCTTTCCCCAACCTTGCCCAGCACTTCGTAAGGTCCAATATATCTTGGGCTTAACTTGCCCTTCATTCCGAATCTTGCAACTCCCTTGGTGGGTGAAACTCGTAAATAGACCTTTTCACCATCCTCAAACTCCAAGGGTCGCCTCTTTGTGTCAGCCCAACTCTTACTGCGATCCTGAGCCACCTTTAGTCTCTCTCTTATCACTTTCACCTTTTCAACTGTTTGCTCCACCAACTCGGGTGCAGTGATGGTTCTTTCTCCAACTTCATCCCAGCAAACCGGGGACCTGCACTTACGTCCATATAGGGCTTCAAATGGCGCCATGCCAATTGCACTGTGGTAGCAGTTGTTGTATGAAAACTCCATCAACTTCAGCATGCTATCCCAGTTTCCTTTAAAATCTAGGGCGCATGCTCTTAACATATCCTCCAAGGTTTGGATGGTCCTCTCGGATTGCCCATTTGTTTGCGGGTGGTACGCGGTACTCATTCTCAGTTCGGTACCCATCGCCTTCTGAAATGCCTCCAGAAATTAGAGGTGAACTTGGGGTCACGGTCTAACACAATGCTGACTGGGACTCCATGTAGGCTCACAATGCTATCCACATATATATTGGAAAGCTTCTCATAAGACGTACCATGTGGCATAGCTATGAAATGGGCTGTCTTTGTCAAACGGTCTACAATCACCCAAATCATTTCATTTCCATTGCGGGTCTTGGGTAGTCCCATTACGAAGTCCATCGTCACGTGTTCCCACTTCTATTCCGGAATCTCTGGCGGCATCATCAAACTACCGGGTCGTTGGTGTTCGGCTTTGACTTGTTGGCATACTAAACACCTTTCGACATACGCTGCTATTGATCTTTTCAACCATATCCACCAATAATTCTTTTTGAGGTCTTTGTACATCTTAGTGCTCCCAGGGTGGATAGACATCTTTGAGTTATGCGCTTCTTGGAGCAATTCTGTTCGGAGTTCGTCTTTACCTGGCACGCATAACCGATTCTGGAACCATAGACTTCCATCTCCTCGCAACTGGAAATCTTTTACTGGTTCCGCAGCTAGCTTGTCACGAATGTCTCTTAGCGCTGCGTCCCCATACTGCGCCTCTTTGATCCTGTCCACCAAGTCTGGGCTGATGGATAAAGCCGTCAGAACATTCGCTACAGAGTCCACCACTTCGAGGTCATACTCCTCAATTTCTCTTTCCAATGGGGATTGTCTTGCGTGGCTAGATTTTCTGCTCAGTGCATCTGCCACTCTGTTGGCCTTACCCGGATGGTAGTTGATGGTTAGGTCATAATCCTTAAGTAGCTCCAACCATCTTCTCTGTCTCATGTTCAACTCCTTCTGCGAGAATAGGTATTTCAAACTCTTATGATCTGTGAACACGGCGCATTTCTCTCCATATAGATAGTGTCTCCAGATCTTAAGAGCAAATACCACAGCTGCGAGTTCCAAGTCATGCGTCGGGTAATTCTGCTCATACGGTTTCAACTGTCTTGACGCGTACGAAATAACTCGTTCATTTTGCATCAAGACACACCCTATAAACAGAAAGTTAATTTAAGACTAGCATATGTATATACAATGCATTAATTGTAATGATGTGCATACCTAGTCCTTTCTTGGACGCGTCACTATAGATCACGAAACCGTCGGTGCCGGAGGGTTGTGCCAACACCGGAGCTGTGGTCAATCTCTTCTTGAGCTCGGTAAAGCTCTGCTCACATTCGGCAGTCCATTCGAACTTGGTCTTCTTCTGTGTAAGTCGGCTCAATGGAACTGCTATTGTTGAGAAACCCTCAACGAACTTCCTGTAGTAGCATGCCAAGCCTAGGAAGCTTCTTACCTCAGTCACGTTGGTAGGTCTTGGCCATTCGGTGATGGCTTCTATCTTTTTAGGGTCCACAGAGATCCCATCCTCTGAAATCACGTGACCGAGAAAGGCTACACTTCTTAGCCAAAATTCACACTTGCTGAATTTGGCGTAGAGCTTTTGTTGCCTCAAAATTTGCAACACCACTCTTAAGTGTTCAGCATGCGCTTGCTCATCGGGAGAGTAGACTAGGATGTCATCGATGAATACCACCACGGATTGGTCCAACTGCTCTCGAAATACGGTGTTCATCAAGTCCATGAATGCCGCTGGGGCATTAGTTAATCCAAAAGGCATCACCAAACATTCAGAATGACCGTATCGAGTCCGAAAAGCGGTCTTAGGAACGTCTCCCGCTTTCACAAGCAATTGATGATACCCTTGTCGAAGGTCGATCTTTGAAAACCAGCGAGCTCCTTTTAGTTGGTCAAATAAATCCTCTATCCTTGGCAGAGGATATTTATTCTTAATGGTGATCTTGTTCAACTCCCGGTAATCGATGCATAACCTCATGCTGCCATCTTTCTTCTTTACGAATAGAACTGGAGCTCCCCAAGGAGATACGCTGGGGCGAATTAACTTTTTGTCTAACAACTCCTGAAGTTACCCCTTTAGCTCCTTAAGTTCTGCTGGAGCCATTCTGTAGGGTGCCTTAGATATAGGCTCGGCTCCGGGTATCAAGTTAATCTCGAACTCCACTTCTCTCGATGGCGGGACTCCTGGAAAATCATTCGGAAATACGTCCTTGAACTCATTGATCACCAGAATTTGATCTATAGAGGGAACCTCCTGTTCCACATCTAATGCATACGCCATATATCCCTCTGCTCCCTTCTGTAAGGCTTTAAAGGCCTTAATCGCTGTTAAGTATACCTTCCTTGGAGCTTTGGTCATCTTGACATTTCATTGTATCGTGATGTCATTCATCTCAGGGTCCTTGAGGGTCACTTTCTTAAGTTTACAATCAATATTGGCATGATTCTTGGTCAGCCAATCCATACCCAATATTACATCAAAGTCCTTCATTGGGATTGGAACTAAGGTCACCGAAAATAACTTTCCATCCAATTCCAAATCACAATCTTTGTACTGGTGGTGAGAAACCAGTACTTGCTCGCCTGCTACCTGCACCCTAAAGGGGTTCTCAAGCCATTCGGGTAAACAGTCGAGCCCTTTGGCGAATCGCTTAGAAATGAAGGAGTGACTAGCTCCACTATCAAACAACACGTTTGTGGGTACTTTGTTAACTAGGATCACACCTAATCACAAGAGGGTAACACATAAAGGTTTTCACATAACACATATTCTATTATCAACTTAGAAGGTTAAAATTCGGCTTAAGCAACTATTATTTAACTTAGGTCATACCTGTCAACACGTTTGCGTCCTCCTGGACTTCAGCGTCCGTCATGGCGTGGACTCTGGCATTGGGCCTGCCTTTCTGCTGTTGGGCTGGCCCTGCTCCGGCTTGAGGTTTAAGGTCTCATTCGGGACAATCCTTGATCCTATGGCCCGCCTTCCCACATTTGAAGCACGCACCAGTTATCTTCCAACACTCACCTACGTGTCTCCTATGGCAGTGTGGACATTCTGCTGGTGCCTGGCGATTGGGTTGAATTTGCTGCGGTGCCCTTTGAGCTGGCCCCGCTTGTCCTTTCCTAGGGATCTTGACCCAACGTCCGAGCCTACCTCCGATTTGCTCTACCCTCGGTCTTTTGCTCGTCTCTTCCCGAGCCTCTCTTGGTTGTGACATACGCATGTCACTCTCCACTCGGTAACATGCAGCATTTCTTCAAAAGTTTTCAAACTCGACCCCGCTATAGCCGTCCGTATGCGGGAGTTCAATCCTTCCTCAAATTTCAGCATTTTCATTCGGTTGTTTTCCAACACCATGGGCGTAAATTTTCCCAAGGCATGGAACCTATCCGCATAATCAGAGACAGACATCCTTCCTTGCTCAAACTTGTCGAACTGCCTCATCTTCTCCAAGATGGCAGTCTCAGGCACATAGTAGTCCTTGTACGCCTACACGAACTGTCTCCATAGAATCGGAGGAGTCATCTTTGTCAGAATGCCATTCCACCATGCATTGGCTCTGCCGATTAGTAACGGGGTGGCCACATCCACCTTCAGTTCTTCAGGCACTTGCACCAGCCTGAAGCATTTCTCTACTTCATCAAGCCAAAACCCAACCACCTCTGGGTCTGTGGTCCCTTCAAAATTGGAGGCATGCATCTTGCGCATCTCCCCAATATAGTACCTGATGCCTTGTTGGGGAGGTGGTGGAGGAGGTTGTTGTGGTTGTTGCTGCTGCTGAGCAACCCCTTGAGCTATTACCGTGATAGCGTCTATCAATGCTTGCGGCACTAGGACCGGTGGTGGTGGTGGAGGGTTATTGTCCCCATTGCCACCGTTTCCTTGACTATCACGTCTAGGAGGCATTTTCTGCAAGATCACGCTTATTAGTATCAAGCAGTTCCAAGATTAAATGCTTGGGGTCCATACTGTTGTACAAGACGGGATTCATAAGTTAAAATAAATAACATTTATTGATTACTTTTAGTCGCGCTCGTACACACACCCATCCCAATCAAACTTAAATCTAGGATTGCATACTTAGACTTAAAGATCAACTTAAGGTGAAGATCATAACTTAAGACTCTACATGTCATAACCTAGGTCTCCGAGGTAGATCTGAAGCCTAGGCTCTAATACCACCTGTAGCGCCCCGACACGGACAGCGGAATCCGAACCGGTACACCCGTCGTAGCTTACTGAGAAGACTACAAGACGTATCATCTCTCGAATACACATCATCAATGACGCAAGAGAAATAAGCGCGGAAACATATCTCGTCAATCTAAACCAGTACTGCAGAACGTCAAAAGACAATGTGAATACCAAAGGAACTGTGTATGGTCGCAGCCATCTGAAATCCCAACGAATTAAGAAATAGAAATGACAGAAAACTATCTAATCAACCCACTCCACAAGGTCTAAACATCCTATTCTGCCCACTCGCCGTCGTCCTCAATGAAAATCATGTCGTAACTAGGTTCATCTGCAAAGACAAAGGCAGTACCCTTAGCGAAAACGCTAGCAAGTAACCCGTTTATAAGACATACGGGATCAACACATGGCAAGACATGAGTAATCAATAATTCAAGGGAATTGTGGGGCACATGTCTTGTAAAACTTTCAAAAATAGAAACAATCACGTATTAGCAAGTATAGCAATTCGAGCGCAATTAACAAATCAATACCAATCAAATACCACGCACATCTATACCACAACGACTCTCGTGATGCATGTCAAATATGCACTACACTACACAATCACAAATGCATGAGCCATTTCCTTTCAAATCAGTGCAATGCATGTCACAATGTCCGGTCTCGTAACTCGTTACCCTGTAATGGGCCCCGGCTTATATTTCCATCCCGGTTTACGTTACAGGCTCGTATGCTCTGTGATGCGCCTCGGCTTATATTTCCATCCTGATTTACATCACAGATCTCGTAAAACTCAAAAATGCACCTCGGCTTATATTTCCATCCCGATTAACATTGCAGAGGACTTTATACCCTGTAACGCGCCCTGGCTTATATTTCCATCCCGGTTTACGTTACAGCCTTTTGTGCCCTGCAATGCGTCCCGGCTTATATTTCCATCCCGGTTTACTTTACAGGTCACCTTCGCAAATATGTACCAAAGCACATCTCCTTTTCAAAACCATATACAATGCACGTGCCATGATGCAAGACTCCTCGTTTCAATCACATTTCTCGTTCACATATGCAGTTCATATTCACATGCGCAAGTACAAGTAACACACACAAGATTTCTCTATCTTACACATCAACGCTTAGACTTTAACTAGATCGTCATCACTTAATCTTGATGTCCAACAGAGCACATTGATCTCTCAGCCCTCCTATACATCGATCGATCGATGTCCGTCAGTGGACATCGATCTCTCAACCCTCACCTACATCGATCGATCGATGTCCAACAGAGGACATCGATCTCTCAGTCTCTCATACATCGATCGATCGATGTCCAATCTGACATCGATCGATCGATGTCAGCGTTTTTCCAGAAATTCTTTTGCGATTTTCTGCAGATCTCAGCCAACGTTTCCAATCTCCATCCACCCATTTCATTCAAGCCTAATCCTGCTATCATTCACGCTTAATACTAAAGATTCAACGCTACGCACATCGCAAACGAAATCCAAGCCTAGTACGCACTTTTTCCAACCTCATCTACCCCAAAAATCCCACCTTTTCCCTCAAACCCACGCATCAACGAAATCACAACAAAAAAGGATTCACGGGGGAGGGATTTGCAGGATTTCACATAATCAACAACAACAACGAATGCTTTTTCATATACATCGGCCAAAACTCGAAACCAAAGCACATAGATCATATACAAATAATCACAAAACGAAACTACTGCATGGTGATCCAATTTGGTAACCAAATAGGCCATTTCTCTTTACAAAACGTAAGAACTTATAAGATGATTACTTGCCTGTAATTACTCGGTAGAGAAACGAAGAACGGATGAGGATTTGATTGATTCCTGGAGAGAGTTTTCCCTAGGGTTGCAGAGGGCCTCAAGATCGCCTAGGGGAAAAGGAATTGCGTCGTGTGAATGGATGGGAGAAGAGGAAACTGACGTTGTCAGTTAAATAAGGATTTAGGGTAAGATTTGATGTTTCTAAATTATATCTTTTATCTTATTTATCTTAAAGGATAAACCTTAATTATTTAATTCTAAATTAAATACAATTTAATTCTAATATTCAATCCTTCATTAATTTCTAATTAATCCTCATACTTAATGTCGAGTTTATTTCCGTTGACTATTATTAAATCCGTTTAATTCCTTCCTTGACTTTTTGATTAACCTACGGAGGGTGCGGGGCATAACAATTGTACTGGAACAAAAGTCTTCTATTAATTTAGATACAAAAGAAATACACCACATCATTTAGCCAAGATGATAAGAGGGCAAGCGTCGCCCCAATCATCGAAGAGAAGAACTTGGAAGGATAAATTGCAATGGCAGCAGAATCCGCGCAATGAGACGAGGGGTTGCAGCACCATCCTTAGGGACGGATTCACTCTGCACAGATTGACTGAACGTAGAAAATCTTTACTGACAGACGATCGTGTTTTTCATAGGATTTTGAATGTACTGAATGAACATCAAGAAAACATAGATAGAGCTAGACAAAAAAATGTTGACCGAATCCAATCAATCAATATCAAGATATACATCTTTAAGAGGTGCTCCATTTAGATCCATGACTTCAATGGCAAATTTCTTTCCTTTTTCGCAGCGGTCACTCACCCCGAAAACGTACCATTTCTTTCCAGTCTCTTTGAGGCTGATCACCTCATGCCCAAAGCCCTTAGATTGAACTGTAAATGCAGGAATATTGCAGTTTGTTAAGGAATATTTGGATAATATTTGAGTTATGATCATCAATGGTAAAGATATGGATAGACATTAACATTATATAGGTTAGCCATAATTTAGGAGATTTCCTAGCATTGTAACATTATAAATTTTATGTGATTGAATGGAGAAAGACATATTTCTATTGCCAAATCTTTCTTAACATGGTATCAGAGTCGATTTAAATATGTCGACTCACACCTTGTATGACCCATGATTGACCATTTATTGTCTCCCCTCATCCAAGTTGAGATGTTAATGCCTGGCTTGTGTTTGTGATTGAAGACGGGTTCTAAGGCGCGTGTGTATGTCAAGACACGTTGCGACGTGAGGGCGGGTGTTGAGAATATTGTCCCACATCGAACATTTTGAGATAGAGTATATGGTTATATGAGGATGAGATACCACCACCGATTGAATTAAGGTTTTGAATGGACTTCCATTATGGCTTCCATTGCCAAATATTTTTTTTACACAGTTTTCATATTGCGATTGGTTTACTGGGATCACATTGTGAGTTGCAGGAGGATATATGAACTCCGATACAAAGTTCCATGACAAAATTTATTAGCATAAATGATAAAAATATGACAATGAGAAGAAGATAGAGTAAGTCATAATGGAAGTGGCACATATTTATTTTGATATGATATACACTAATTGATCACAGTAATAGAGATGGGAGCGTCTAACTAATTTTTTTCTTTATATGATAATTAAATGAGAGGAGAGGTTTTTGGAATTAAACCAAACCACAGGGGGTCTAAGTGTAATTTTTTCCATTGCGCTTGGCTAATGAAAATTAGAGATAATAACGATATTCAATGCATGAATGATTATATATATATATATATATATATATATATATATATATATATATATATATATATATATATTTATATACATATGTGCATATATAAGCGAATCTAAATGAATGAAAAATAAATTGTCCTTTTTATATTAAAGACGTTAATACGTATGTGTTTTATTAAGTGAATAGAACTGAATAGAAAATAAATAGTATATATATGTGTGTGTGTATCTACACACACACACACACACACACACACACACACACACATATATATATATATGCATATAAAATTGAATAGAACTTAATGAAACATAAAATTTATCTTTTTTAGGGAAAATTACACTTAGACTCGCTGTGGTTTGGCTTAATTCCAGAAACCTCACCTCTCGTTTAGAATTATACATTTACCTCCCCTATGGTTTGGGTTAAAAAGGCACCGGTTGATTCCCGGCATGTATACCTCCTGTGGTTTTGCTGGAAATTGGTCGGTGCGTTTTTAACACAAACTATAAGGGAGGTAAATGTACAATTCCAAACAAGAGGGGAGGTTTTTAGAATTAAGCCAAACCACAGGGGTATAAGTGTCATCATCATCATCCGTAACCAGTATATCCCAACGACAGCAAAAGCTATCGTTAAGGTCTGGGGACAGAGGGTATAAGTGTAATTTTTCCTAATATATTTGAAGCGATTACTTAAGCCATGTTCTTAGAGTCAGACCCTTTAATTTAATTAAATTAAACTAATGAATGGTGTTATGAATGAGTGGTGTTTCCTTCAAGTTGTGGGGCTGTGGGAAAGAACCTCTGCTGTGCTAGACAACCACGCGAACTTGTCAGAAGAGAAACATGAATGTAAATATTCCAACAGTGAACCCGTCCGATATCCAAATCAGTGAAACTGATGTCCTCGTACAAAATAGAAACCAATAGAACAAACAAAGAAAGTTGAATGTTACATTAATTGAAAGTATGCAATACTCAGAAAAGAAAAACAGAAAACAGAGCATTCAAGGGATTTCCATGAGATAAATTCCTACTAGTGCCCTAACAAGATTCTTCTGATCAAATCATAGTACATCTTGTAGTCTACTAATGTTATATCATGTAGGCATCTCGTATAAGTGGACCAAAAGATGTTCTATTGATTTTGTTTCAGAAGAAGGGAATCAAATATTCAGGAGCAGGTGCAGGTTCGACACCCCAATAAGATTCAGGAGCAGGTGCAGCAGTCGGTGCCTCTGTTAGATCCATGACGTCAATGGCAAGCTTCATTCCTTTGGCGCAGTGATTGCCCACACCGCAAATGTACCATTTCTTTCCAGTCTGTTTGAGGTTGATCTCATCATTCCCACTGACAAAAGGCACAGCTATTTCAGGAATATAGCAATTCTCATACTCTGTTTGGTTTACTTTGATTACATTGTGAGCTCCCTGAGGATAGTTGAATACTGAAACCAAGGCCAAAATTATTAGCACAATGAAATTTGCACATTTGTATGCATTGCTTCTAAATGATACAAAATACATATCTATACATGCATGTATATAGACACATATACAAACGCGTATGAGATTACCGCACATCGTCGATACTGTATTGTACAGACCCTTCAATGTGTTAAATAACAATAATTTTACTATGATGAATTATCAACAGAAAACACATAAATCCAGTATATCCAAACGATGCAAAAGTTATCGCTAACACAAAAGGGGAAAAAGGGGGAAAAAGTTACCGAGCGAATCTCCCAGATAGAATGACTTTCCAGCAGCCCACTGCTTGTAATCGAAATTCAACGTCCAGCCCTCGTCATCTCCGACCACGATGTCTTTTCCCATAGCCGGCGCAGCAATTGCAACGGCAAAAAACGCTATTGCCACCATGAAAGCTCTCGAAGCCATGACTTATATGATAAACTGGACTCTCTTCAAGAACAGGAAGGCCTTCCTCTGCTTTTAGCGTTGAGAGTGATCTTAATTGCTAGATTAATCTGCCCGAGTAATCTGAGAAAAGATCCCAGATGTCGCAGCAATTTATAGATGCAATTTTCTCTTCAGGGTTTGACAGAATCGCCAGCCGGCCAACGGCGGGAAACGCTAAGATGTTTCAACGTTGGAAGTTCAGTCTGAATATCCCATCCATATGAACGTGACAAATGGATAGGTTTTGTAGAAGTTGAATAATACCACAATTAGTTTTTATTTTTTTTAGTGCTGTTATTAATCGACACAACCTCAAATCTTGAATAGCTGATTGTATTACAATGAAAATGTGTTTGAAAATATTGTATCACGTTGTCCAATTTGAAAAAAATATATATATAGGTTATATGAGGATGAGCTACCATTACCTATCGTTTTAGAGTTTTGAGTGGATATGTCATTTACTTCATGTAAGTCTAAGTTTCAATACCTCATGTAAGCTCAAGTTTTAACATGGTATCAGAGTCAATTTAAAATACAGACGCACACCTTGCCTGGTCGATGGTTGGCCATTTATTGTCCCTCTCATCCAAGTCCAGATGTTCATGTCTGTCTGTGTTTTGTGATTGACTTGTGGTTTGTGATTAAGGACGAGTTCTAAGACGCTTATATGTCAAGCCATGTTGTCACTTGAGGGCGTTTTGTTGAAAATATTTCCCCACACTTGCCAATTTGAGAAAAAAAAATATGGGTCATATGAGTATGATATACCACCACCCATCATCTTAAGGTTTTGAGTAGATATGAACCTCACCTCATGTAAACCTAAGTTTCAACAAAATGCTCAAATTAGTTTGAAAAAAATGCTAGAATAGATTCGATGATGGAACGGATCATTAATTTATGACGAGGTAATATATTAGATGTACTGATCCAGATCCTAGCGACAGCTTGTGCTGTCGTTGAGAAATACTGGGTTCGATTGATTGATTGATATATACTGATCCAGATTTGTCTCAACCTAACAATATTATCAAATGTATACTATTTCCGGCATTTATGCTTACTGGTTCAAAAAGATTAATTTTTGTCGTCTTCTCTTATTTCACCCAGAATTTTCCTACAAGACCTTTATCGTCCAATAATCGACTCTGATATCATAATTGGAACGATCTAAATTTACATTAGATTTGTACTTTCTTACTAGACTTTTATCGTCCGATAATCAACTCAGATATTATAATTATAAAGATCCTAATTTACATCGGTTTAAGCCCGGTAATGTTACTATAGGTCTAACAATAATAATCAACGTCTCATAACATTCTGACAAATAAAACGAGAACGAGACATTCTGACAAATAAAACGAGAAACTCGTTCTGCAGATTCAATTCTAGCTTTACTATCACCATAATCGTGACAGATGGATAGGTCTGGTCGACGTTGCACTTCGATGACGTGTGAATAATAAAATATCACCACTAATTAGGCTTTATTTTATGCGCTGTTATTAATCGATATAACCTAAAATGTCGAACGGCTGATTATATTACCAAGAAAAAGATAAAATTAAACGGCAATAAAAAATACTTTAGATTCGATAATGAAGTGAATCGATATTTTGGACCAGCTACTATATATACTATTAATGTTAAAATACATGATATAGCCGGCAAAATTTTGGCCAAAAAGAACGCTTACAAAAAGGTTACGGAAAAATCGAAAGTGCTCTAAAGGGCCATCATAATAGGGAAAGTGACCACAAATTTACTTAGCTAGTATCACTTTTGTTTGTAACAACAAACAACAACAATCATATATATTATATATATATTATATATTAACGACAGTAAAAGCTAACGGTATATCTTAACGACAGTAAAAGCTAACGGTAGGGTCTGTGGAGGATCATACTTAGTATATCCTAACAACACCAAAAGCTATCGCTAGGGTCTGGGAAGGATGAGAGGCAGACAAACAATACCTCCATCCCTAAGGATAGAGAATTTGCTTTCAGTGAAACTCGCAGCTCTATATATATCTGTATAGATGACACAATAATAAGAATATGTACTAGTTAAGGGATCTTATTAAACATAAATAGATAGATTCCGTTATCTAATAAGAATATGCACGAATGAAGAGATCAAATTATATGAGGGATTGTTTGTAACTGCAAACAACAATCGATATACTTCATTTCACATGTGGGAATATGGAATACTCAATGCTTCTGTTGTTTTTCTAGAGAATAATTACAAGGAATATACTGACAGTCGATTATTCAAGCGCTCATTATAAGTGAAAATGCATGTATCGGTACATAAACGTTTCAATATAAACAAACTATATTAGGTGCACTAATCGTTGGAAATTTAGGTTTGTAAGATGATAAATTATTTAAGAAATCAACAAAAAAAAAAGATTAACACCTTGAAAACAAATCAATCTTGAGACATAACAAAGTTATAGTCCTTAAAACAATTGTCTCTACAATGTGTAATGTAGACTATACGATAAATGCTTTGTAAGATACAATAACGACTTCTTTTTATTTACACTACAAGAGAAACTATGAACTTATATTTTGAAGTATCTAATGAGAGAAGGGATAAGGAAAATGAAGGCAGAATTCGGTAGATTTTTCACAAAAAGCCTCTATTTTCAAATCTTAACATTTCTGTGTATTTATATGCTTGAATCTTTCGAAAATAAGATTAATTTTAAACATCTCTGCTGAATTTAACTTTCAAAATAGTTTATAACCGTTCATGATTGAAATAAGGTGTTCTATGTTGCAAGCGTTGGATCATTTCCTTTAAAGTCAGCTTAAACATTTTTGATGTTGTGTCCACACCGAACATTTGGTCTCAGACCAAACCTTAAGTTTAAAACAACATGAGAGTTCAGAAGTAACACTGACATCGAACCTTAGGTCTTTACACTTGGAATTCCTCTTGTGTCACATCAAACTCTAAGACCGAACTCTAAATCAGGGAATGCTCTAGACCGATGTCTAATTTAGAGGATGCTCTTCTCTGGTTGATCCCAAGTTTCATTTATATGTCCAATCAAACTTTTTAAATTTTATTATATGAATTTTTAGCTATTTCTAAAGCTTTTTTATGTGATTTTCCAACAATCCCTCATATAATTCAATTTATATAAGAACATCTATGGACAACCATAAACTAGACTCTCTGCTATTAAACAAAAAGGTTGATACATAATTGACAATAACTTGCATCTTAAGACATCAAGTACAAGTGGAAGTATGTAAACTACAAATGTACCATTTCTTTCCGGACTGTTTGAGGTCGATGACATCATTTCCAGTTGTGAAAGGCTCAGCTGTGAGAGGAACATGGCAATTCTAATAATTGTGTTTGGTTTACTTTGATCACATTGTGAGCTCCTTGAGCATATTTGAAAACCGACCCAAATTTTTGGGCTCTATCTTTATTATCCTTTGTGTAGTCTCTGTAATTAAAAAGACCTTATTAATCAATACAAATAGCTGAAACCGCCGTAAAGTTTACTCCCTAGGTGTTACCACGTAAATCACGTTTTCTACTCTCTTGTTTTTTTATTTTGTTCCTTTTTTTTGAATTTTTATCTTGATCGAAGAGTATATGAAATCTTAGATCCTGAAGGCGGTTGAGCAACGGTGAAGGCTTGAGGAACAAGATGGTTTTTCTTATATCTTTTCCCCTTTTAGTCTTTAATGTAGGGACGTCACGAACTTGTCTTTTGTTTTTTTATAAACTATAACTCACCAGAAATGATGACCGTTTGAGATTTGTGAACAAATATACACGTGTCTTTAGTATTTGTAGTTCGAAGCCCAAAGAAAAAATGTATCAATACTATTTTTCCATTTCGAATATATTGTCATTATTGATTTTTTTAGCATAACATAAAATTACAATATATTGAAAAGTGAATTTTCATGTTGTATCACATATGCATCTCATATAATTGGAATAAAAGATGTTCTATTGATTTTGATTTACGAACCGGACAATGGATTGCCTCCTCGTTTCCTTTTATATATGCCATGATGCTCATAAGCAGAACTATCTGTAAGAGACATGAAGGACTCATATGTATAACTCCATTTCTATGGTAGATTTATGTATGATGTCAGGACTCAGTTCTCGTCTTGGTGCCATCCTATTGCCAATAATCGGTGGAATTTCGTGGGAGAAAAAAAGAAAAACAACTCCATTCTAATATATTTGAAGCGATTACTTAAGCCATTTTCTTAGAGCTAGACCCTTTAATTTAGTTTAATTAAACTATGGTATTGAGGGTGGACATTGGAGTAACTGGTTAGTTTCCTGCTTTATGACTTTGAAGTCACAAGTTCGAGCTGCAGAAATAGCCTCTTGCACAAAATATAGGGTAAGACTGCCTACATCAGATCGCAAAGCGATTCGGTCTATTTCCAAACCATGCGCGAACGCGGGAGTCTAGTGTTCCAGAAACGCCATATACTAATCAACGGTGTTATGAATGAGTAGTGTTTTCTTCAAGTTGTGGGGCTGTGGGAAAGAACCTCAGCTGTGCTAGACAACCAAACGAACTTGTCAGAAGAGAAACATGAAAGTAAAGATCCATCCAACAGTGAACCCGTCAGATATCCAAATTAGTCAAACTGATGTCCTCATACAAAATAGAAACCAATAGAACAAACAAAGAAAGCTGAATGTTACATTAAATGAAAGTATGCAGTACTCATAAGAAAAGAAAAACAGAAAACAGAGCACCAAATTCCTACTAGTGCCCTAACAAGATTCTTCTGATCAAATCATAGTACATCTTGTAGTCTACTAATGTTATATCATGTAAGCGTCTCGTATAAGTGGAACAAAAGATGTTCTATTGATCTTGATTCAGAAGAATGGAAGCCAATAGTATTCAGGAGCAGGAGCAGGTGCAGGTTCAACACTCCAATAGGATTCAGAAGCAGGTGCAGTTGAAGGTGCAGCAGTGGGTGCCTCTGTTAGATCCATGACGTCAATGACAAGCTTCATTCCTTTGGCGCAATGATTGCCCACACCGCAAATGTACCATTTCTTTCCAGTCTGTTTGAGGGTTATCACATCATTCCCACTGACGAAAGGCTCAGCTATTTCAGGAATATAGCAATTCTCATACTCTGTTTGGTTTACTTTGATTACATTGTGAGCTCCCTGAGGATAGTTGAATACTGAAACCAAGGCCAAAATTTATTAGCACAATGAAATTTGCACATTTGTATGCATTGCTTCTAAATGATTTAAAATACATATCTATGCATGTATGTATATAGACACACATACAAACGCTTATGATATTACCGCGCATCGTCGATAATGTATTGTACAGACCCTTCAATGCGTTAAAATAACAATAATTTTACTATGATGAATTATCAACTGAAAACACATCAACCAAGTATATCTAAACGATGCAAAAGCTATGGCTAAGACAAAACAAAAGGGGAAAAGGGGGGAAAAAGTTACCGAGCGAGTCTCCCATATAGAATGACTTTCCAGCAGCCCACTGCTTGTAATCGAAATTCAGCGTCCAGCCATTGTCGTCTCCGACCACGATGTCTTTTCCCATGGCCGGCGCAGAAATTGCAACGGCAAACAAGGCTATTGCCACCAAGAAAGCTGTCGATGCCATTACTTATATGATCAACTGGACTCTTTTCAAGAACAGGAAGGCCTTCCTCTGGTTTTTGTGTTGAGTGTGATCTTAATTACTTGATTAATCTGCTCAAGTAATCTGAGAAAAGATCCGAGATGTCGCAGCAATTTATAGATGCAATTTTCTCTTCAGGGTTTGACAGAGTCGCCAGCCGGCCAACGGCGGGAAACGCTAAGATGTTTCAACGTTGGAAATTCAGTCTGAATATCCATCCATATGAACGTGACAAATGGATAGGTTTTGTAGAAGTTGCATAGCACTACTAATTAGTTTTTATTTTTTTTAGTGCTGTTATTAATCGACACAACCTCAAATCTTGAATAGCTGATTGTACCATGAAAATTGTAACGATTCAAATTTACATTTGTGTCATGAAAATTGTAACGATTCAAATTTATATTTGTGTCATGAAAATTGTAACGATTCAAATTTACATTTGTGTCATGAAAATTGTAACGATTCAAATTTACATTTGTGTTTAGTTGTTCGAAAAGGGTAAGGTTTTGTGGCCTTCTGTGATCTTAACTAGGATTTTCTTACAAGACCATAAAGTCTGATAGTCGACTCTGATATCATAATTATAACGATCTAAAATTACATCAGTTTAGTATTTCCTTACGAGACCTTTATCATCTTATAATCGACTCAGATATTATAATTATAACGATCCAAATTTATATCCGTTTAAACCCAGTAATATTACTATAGGTCTAACAGTAATAATCGACGTCTCAGAACATTATGGCAAATAAAACGAGAAACTCGTTCGGCAGATTGAATTCTAGCTTTAATATCACCATAATCGTGACAGATGGACATGTCTGGTCGACGTTGCACTTCGATGACTTGTGAATGATAAAATATCACCACTAATTAGGTTTATTTTATGCGCTGTTATTAATCGATATAACCTAAAATGTCGAACGGCTGATTGTATTACAAAGAAAAGGATAATATTAAACGGCAATAAAAAATTCGTTAGATTCAATAATGGAGTGAATCGACATTTTGGACCAGCTACTATACTATTAATGATGAGCCAAAAAATACCCCCGTTAGTCAATAACGGTCAACGCTGGAATAGGGGTGTAAAAATACTAAGTCCCGCAGGTCGGCCTAGAGTTTGACCAGCACATATGTGGACAAACAATTCATCTTGGCCAAGTGGCTACAATGCCAACCCGGCCTAAAGGCCATCTCGGCCTAAAGGCCCCATCTCGGTCGCCATCGCCGTCTCGGCCACACGGCCCCAGTGCCATCTGGGCCAAGAGGCCTCACCTCGGCCTTCACCTCCATCTTGGCCTCGGATCCGATCACCCCGCTGATCTCGGGCCACTTGTGTGACGTTAGCAGCGAGCGTCATAAAGGGTCCACCAATGCTCCAGAAAGTCGGCTATTTTCATCTCGGCAAGCTGGCCCCACACCCTAATTCATCTCGGGCACTACTGAGTACTTCTAGAGGATCTGACCTCGGTTCTAGGAGTTTACCCTAGGTAATTCTACCAGGTGAAACTCCCAGCCAGGTGTCCCAAACTAGCTTACTCAGCTCAGTACCGAGCCACGTGGCGAGTATGCAAGAGCAGGAGTCATCCTTATGACCTCCTTGCCTGTCAAACCTCCGGGCTCTGCCCATGCATTGGCCCGAGCCGCCATATAAAAGGCAGAGAAGCAGGAGAGAGAAAGCTAAGCGACAATTTGACAACTCACTACAGTAACTCATCTTCCTCACGGTGAAAGTGCAGGTTTACCAGGAGACCTCTATTTACAAAACTTTCCTCAGTATATAAACCTCTCCTAAAATGGCCTTGACTGACTTGACCGTCGGAGGGTATTACCCGGGGCCATAGATCCCGGGTCCTCTGATCCTTTTCCTTTGTGCAGGTCGGCTAGTCGCCTAGTACAGACAACTGACAGAGATCTAACGGCATAACCCACCACATCAAAAAAATACTTGGTGATATAATCTGACATCATCATAATGGCGCTAGAAGGAGGGCTTGAACCTCCGTCACTTAAGTTCTTTTAATCGCACTATTTAAGCTTTCAAGTCAGCTCAGATGGGAAAAGAATCCCGCGAGGGACTAGGAGAGTCCTCAAATCTACACCGTCGAAAAGACACTCGCTCTGTTCATCCTGGACAGGATTTCAGGAGGACAGAGCCGGAGGTGAGGAAGGCACCGGCGGTGACGGCAGATGAGAAAGAAAGGGCCATGAAATACGTGGCCGAGAATTTGGATGTGTTTGAGGCCGTTGTAGAGCGACTTAAAGAAAAGCGTCCCGAGATAGAGTACATGGAGGAGGATTCTACCTCCTTCCATGCAAAGGAGAAGACTCAACGACAAACTTCTCACCACCCTCAGGGTTTTATGGCAGATGCAAGACGTAGCGGTGACAAAGCCCCTATGGTGGAGTCGGTGCCTTTGCCCAGGCAGTGCCTCTACGTAAAGCCCCGATCTTTCAAGAGCGTACGTCAGGAGGCTGACCTTCGCAGGCCGAGGAGCCCAGACCAGAATACATGAGGGTGATCCAAGAAAGCCCATTTTCTTGGGACATCGCGGAGTATTTGGCACCAGACAATTTTAAGGTGCCAAAAATGGATACCTATGATGGGACGTCTGATCCAACTGATCATCTTTTCCAGTTTCAGACGGCCATGAGCCTGAAGAACATTCCAGATCCGCTCCGCTGCAAGAACTTCCCTATGTATCTGCGGGGGAAGGCAAGAAGATGGTTCCAGGAGCTCCCACCTCAGTCAGTGGACTGCTTCAGACAGTTGGCGCAGAAGTTCAAGTCCCAGTTCGTATCAAGTGCGCCGTTTATCAAAAACTCTTCACACCTGATGACTTTGAAGCAAGGTCCTGAAGAGTCCGTGCTGAAATATATGCAGCACTTCTCGGACGAGTCACTGCAGGTCAGTGACCGGAACGAAGGAGTAAAGGCCGCTGCATTCATCAATGGTCTCAGGGCGGGTCGTCTCTTCTCTCAGCTCGCCGAAGAGGGACCCACCATGTTGAGGGAATGCCTGGAAAAAGCACATCAGTTTGCCCGCGGAGAAGAGGCAAACCGGTTGAAGAAGGAGGCCGAGCAGAGTACTCGGCATGAAGCTCGACCCACTTCCAAAACGGACCGATATGAGGACAAGCGCGATCGATGCAGTGCGTTCGATCGCCTTGGGGACCGAGGCAAACGAAGTAGAGAGGGTCTGCCCCTTTTGGCCTCAAAAGACAGAATCCTGGCTGTCATGGAAAGAGATGGTTTAAGAACGGACCCAAAACCTCTGGCAGGTCCCAGAGATAAGAGGGATCCGAAGCTGTATTGCCGATATCATCGAGATGTCGGCCATGATACAGAAGATTGTCGACAACTGGCCCAAGCCATTCGGAAGCTGATCGAGTTGGGGCACTTGAAGCAGTTCTATGACCCACGCTCACGACTCCACAATCGTCTGAGCTTCCGAAAAAATCCTCAGAAGGATAAGTGCCGACCTGAGACCCCACCCGCACATCCCAGGCCGGACAATGATGGGGACAGAGACCGATAAGAGGCCGCAGTGCAACCCCAAATAAATTCTATAATTTACACCATCTCTGGAGGGCCGCCTCAGCAAAATTAGGAGGGTCCCAGTACGTCAGGGACGTCATCTGGGCCTCCCCCAAAAAAGCGAAGGTTAGCTCGGGAACTGGTCTACGGACCAGAAGATTTCATTCCACTAGACTCTAATAACACGGGTCTAGTAATTGGATTGTGTATACATATGGCACCAGATAGAATTGTAGAAGTACGAAGAGTCTATGTAGATACCGGGAGTGCTGTGAATATCATGTACTATCATGTATATAAACAATTGGGTTTAGCAGATTCCCAAATGACTCCAGTAACTTCTCCTTTATTTGGATTCACTGGTATGCCCGTTCGGCCAGCTGGGCTGATCACACTTAGTGTCAGCTTTGGCAGACCTCCTACTTACCGTTGTTTATGGATGGATTTCGTGGTAGTCAAGAAAGGTCGGCCTACAATATTCTCTTAGGCCGACCAGCGCTGGTAGCTTTGGAAGCTGTAATATCCCCTTTACATGTCAGCATGAAGTTTTCTACCCCAGGTGGAGTAGTCACTTTATAAGGGGATATTCCTATAGCCCAGAATTGTTATGCAGTGGCTACCCAAGGGAGTGGGGCCGTCCAGCAGGTTGTTCTGGACGATCTCATTCCCCTAACTGACGAGCGTTTGCACAAAGATGACGCAGTTCAGGAATTCATCCTAGACCCAGGTCGGCCTAAGAACACTATCAAAATTGGGACCTGGATGCCGGCTGAGACGTTGACTCAGCTTCAGAGCTTGCTAAGGGAGTTCACAGAAATTTTTGCATGGACAGCAGAGGACATGCCCGGGATCCCGACTTCCTTGGCAGAACATCGGCTTAATGTGGATCCTCAGGTCAGACCCATTAAGCAGAAGAAAAGAAACTTTGCCCCAGAAAGGAACAAGGTGATAGCCGGGGAGGTCGAAAAACTCCTTGTGGCAAAGTTCATTGAAGAGGTCTTGTATCCGATTTGGTTGGCCAATCCTATATTGGTCCCCAAACCCGACAAGACCTGGAGAATGTACGTAGACTACACTGACCTGAATAAGGCGTGCCCGAAAGACTGTTACCCCTTACCAAAGATTGACAGATTGGTAGATTCCACCTTGGGGTACGAGGTCTTTGATTTCCTTGATGCTTTCAAAGGCTATCATCAGATCATAATGGCAAAGGAGGATCAGGAAAAGACTTCTTTTATTACAGAGTCGGGCACTTATTGTTTTGTCAGCATGCCCTTCGGTCTTAAAAACGCAGGGGCTACTTACCAACATTTGGTCAACTCGCTATTCCGAGATCAAATTGGCCGAATTATGGAAGTTTACATTGACGATATGTTGATCAAGAGCAGGACTCTTGATCAGTATATCTCAAACCTCCGAGAAGTGTTTGGCACCCTAAGAGAATCCCGTATGAGGCTGAACCCGAAAAAATGTACCTTTGGAGTACGCACGGGAAAGTTTCTCGGATACATGGTTTCTAAGGAAGGGGTACAGGCCAACCCGGCCAAGATTGAAGCCTTAGAAAGTATGCACCCACCTCGGAACATCAAAGAGGTTCAGAGGTTGACAGGCCGAATTGCTGCCTTGAGCAGATTTCTTTCTAAGTCAGCTGAGAGATCTCTACCTTTCTTCCAAATTTTGAAGAAACGAACTGCCTTTCTCTGGGATGACCAGTGCCAGAAAGCTTTTGATGACTTAAAAGCACACCTGGCCGAGGTGCCTATGCTGACATCTCCTCTACCCTGGGAGACTTTGTACATATATTTGTCAACCTGCCATGAGGTAGTGAGCGCAGTTCTGCTCAGAGAGCAGGATGCTGTTCAGAAACCCATTTACTTCGCTAGCAAAGTTCGGCATGGAGCTGAAGTGCGTTATCCTAATGCTGAAAAAATCATCTTAGCATTGATAGTGGCGGCAAGAAAGTTCCGACCTTATCTTTAAGCTCATCCCATAATCACGGTGACGGATCAGCCCTTGAAGCAAATTTTATCTCGGTCAGACACTTCAGGCCGAGCTGCTAAGTGGGCAGTGGAGCTTGCTGAGTATGACATCAACTATAAGTCACGCACTTCTATTAAAGCTCAAGCTTTGGCCGACTTTCTAGCCGAAGGGATATCTGTTGAAGAAGATCTTCCTCCAGCACAAGGTTGGATCTTATATGTAGATGGATCTTCTTCGAAGGACGGAAGTGGAGCCGGGTTCCTAATAATTAATCCAAATGAGGAAGAGATGGAGTACGCCTTGTGTTTTGACTTTGAGGCCACTAATAATGAGGCCGAGTATGAGGCTCTGATAGCTGGGCTGAGTTTAGCTCAAAAACTGTGGGCACAGCAAATAACCGCCCGAAGTGACTCACAACTCGTAGTTTCTCAGATTAATGGAGACTATGAAGCCAAGGAGGACAACATGAAGCGGTATTTGGCTAAGGTTCAGCATTTAAAAGGAATGTTTGAACGCTTTATGATAGAACACATCCCCAGGTCGGCCAACAAACGGGCCGACGCATTATCTCGGCTGGCCTCGTCCACCTCGGCCATTATCGGGAAAAAGATTGTTGTTGAGCTGGTGAAACATCGTGCCTTTTATGGAAATGAAGTCTTGCAGCAAGACTATCATAATACCTGGATGGACGAGATAGTCACCTATCTGCAACATCAGACCCAACCCGAGGACAAGTCACAAGCTCGGCGTCTCCGCCTGAAGGCTTCCAGGTACGCACTCTTTAACGATCACCTGTACAGAAAATCTTTTTCTCAGCCGTGGTTGCGTTGCGTACCTGAGGATGAAGGTGATTATATTCTTCGGGAGATGCAGTTGGGCATATGTGGAAGCCATTCTAGAGCACGCTCTCTTGCCCGCAAGTGCTATTTAGCAGGTTATTATTGGCCCACTATTCGCAAAGACACAGAAGATTGGTTAAAAAGTGCCCTTCATGTCAAGCTCATGCTCCGACCTCTCATTTGCCGAGCCATGAGTTGACCAGTATTTCCAGTCCTTGGCCGTTTGTGCAGTGGGGTATGGACTTAGTGGGGCCTCTACCTCGAGCTCCCGGCTCAGTCAGGTTTCTGCTAGTAGCGATTGACTACTTCACCAAATGGATAGAGGCTGAGCCACTGGCCACCATAACTGGGGCCCAAGTCAAAAAGGTTCTATGGAAAAACATCATCTGTCGATTCGGCCTACCCCAGATCCTGATCTCAGACAACGGCAGGCAGTTTGCTGAGGATCCGGTGAAGAGTTGGTGTCTTGATTTGCACATCAAGCAACGCTTCACCTCAGTAGCTCATCCTCAGTCAAATGGCCAAGTAGAGCTTGCCAACAGGATCATCAAGGATGGTCTTAAAAAGCGCCTAGACAAAGATGGCACTAGTTGGGTGGAAGAATTACCCAGCGTCTTATGGGCCTACCGGACAACTCCATCAACTTCAATAAATGAAACTCCTTTCTCGTTAGTGTATGGCACCAAGGCCATTGTTCCCGCGGAGATCGGTTCTACCTCAACTCGAGTAGATTATTACTCTGCCTCAGATAATAACCAAGATCTACGGATAAACTTGGATGAACTCGAGCAGAAAAGAGATCGAGCTCACATCCGCATGGCTCAGTATAAGAACTTGATTTCCCAGTATTACAACTCTCGGGTATGTCCGAGATCCTTTCGAGTGAGAGATCTGGTGATGCACGACAACGAAGTCAGCCATGCTGTCTCGGCGGGAACCTTTAATCTTAAGTGGGAATGTCCTTACCGCATCGTTGAAGTATTCCCAACAGGATCCTACAAGTTGCAGACTTTAGAGGGACGAACTCTTCCTCGAACTTGGCACACTTCTCACCTCAGACTTCTGCATCAATGATGTAAATTGTAACAATTTTGTATATCAATACAATTTTTCTGAAGCATCTCTCAAGAGTCAAGTGTCCAAGCAAATTCTGAGCACTATGGAAGGCTCATACAAGACCTCGCAGGTCCGAGGCAAATGCCCGCTAAAGGGTACATAGAGACCTCGCAGGTTCGAGGCAAATGCCCGCTAAAGGGTGCATCAAGACCTCGCAGGTCCGAGGCAAATGCCCGCTAAAGGGTGCATCAAGACCTCGGCAGGTCCGAGGCAAATGCCCGCTAAAGGGTACATAGAGACCTCGTAGGTTCGAGGCAAATGCCCGCTAAAGGGTGCATCAAGACCTCGCAGGTCCGAGGCAAATGCCCGCTAAAGGGTGCATCAAGCCCTCGGCAGGCCCGAAGCAAAAGACCGCTAAACGGCAGGTCAAGACCTCGGCAGGTCCGAGGCGAAAACTCGCGTGAGAGCACATTAAGACCTCGGCAAGATCGAGGCAAAAACTTGTTAACGGGAAGAATAAGACCTCGGCAGGACCGAGGCAAAAATTTTGTTAAAGGAAAGAATAAGACCTTGGCAAGACCGAGGCACTTGCCTATTAAAAGGAAAAACAAGACCTCGGCAGGTCTGAGGCAAAAGTCTGAAGAATGACGTGCAAAACCTCAGCAAATCTGGGGTAAAAACTCACTAAAGTGAAGACTTGTACAAACAAGCCTAAAAAATCCCCTTAACTCAAGGAGGCTGAACTGAGATTGAGCAAGCAATATTATATGTGCAAGAATTGGAAGCGCAACTATAGTCCAAGTCGGAGCCTGATCTAAACAAGGCAGAGTTCATCTCAAACTTATTCATAAGTTAGCTCAGCCCAAACGACAGGTTTACTCTATGACTTGAAGACTTAGTTTATTTTCAATACTGATCAAGCTTATTAAGACTGACATGAAAAGTTAGCAACAATGGTATTGAAAAATAAACTTGATAAAACTACTAAAGACAAAAGAGTCAACTGAGCCAAAAAGAGATTTTCATTGACCAAGAGTTGGAGTACAAATCGATGTCTGCTCAAACTAAAGATAAACAAAAAAGAATCCTAAGCCTAATCATCTTGATCTTCATCCCTCAAGTCAGCTCCATCCACGAACTTCTGGAATAACTCTTCGAAGTCTTGAGCAGCTAGAGGGTTGTATAGCTCAGTTAGGCGAGGATTTTCTCTGTTCAAATCTGGATGCACAGTTGAGCAAACATCAATGGCTCTTGTCTGGCCGACCTCCATGGCTGAGCCTTGCAGAAGGATCATGTTCTCTTCAAAAAATTTAGACTTTCTGAAGTCCACGATTGTCTTGATCTCAGCCTCGTTCAGTTGGTGCCGCAGAAGACCAATCAATTCTCCATCAGCCTGACTCTTCTGCGCCATCTCAGCCATTTGTTTCTTCAAATACTCAACCTCATTGAGAGATTGAGTGGAGGCCAGCTCTAGGTCAGCCACTTTGTTCTCCAACTCGTCCACTTTGGAGTTGGAGGTGGCCAACCTTGTCTCAGCATCCTCGGCCCTATGCTGGAGTTGAATGTTTCCAACCCGCAGATCATTAATTTCTTGGGTCAGCTCAGCATTCTTCTTCTCAGCTTCTTCAAGCTCCTTTTTCTTGGTCTCGACCTCCCCAAGAAATTCTTTGCAGCGAGTTAGAATTTCTAACTCCTGGCCTCGGACCTGCGAAGAAAGCAGAGTTAAAAGAAAGGTCAAAGTGATAAAAGACAAACGAAGCATTCAATGACAGTTTTGCTTACCAGAGCGATGTTAGACTGGAAGGCGTTTGTCAGCTCGACCCAGCCAGTCGCCCTAAACTTTTGATGGTCCAGGGGCAGAACCGCCACTCTGTTCAGCTTTTCGGCTATGGCTGGGAATAGAGCTGAATCTCCCTCAGAAAACCCAATAAGTATTGGGTCTTGGACGTTCCCCGACGAAGGCAGGATTTCCTCAGCCGGTTCAGCAGTGATCATCTCCGGGGGCTGAGATGGTCCCGGATCACGACTGCTAGAACCTTCGCCCCGTTGCCTTTTCTGGGGGCGAAGGCTAGAGCCTTCACCAGCGTCTGCTGGGACTTCTGAATCAGCTGGAGCCTGAGGCTGGACCTCGGCCTCAGGCTCATCATCTACTATTGTGATTGGCAGAGCTGCACAGAAATGAAAATAAGTCAGAACCCTAGCAAGTGTTAAGCACTTAGAAAATTTTTACGCATGAAGGAAGAGCTCACCTGACTCAGGCTCCGCTGGCTCGGGCTCGGCAGGAGCAACACTTGAAACTGGGGGCACCGCTAAAGTGGACGCTCCCCCAGAGCCAAGAGTGGCCAATCTCCTTTCTCTCCGAAGCCTTTTCCTAGCTTGGGCCTCAGCCATCATCTCAGCTCGGGTAGAAGGACCAGCCATTGCACCTGCATTCAGAGTTAAACAGTTAAACACTGAAAAAGAGAAAGGAAATGGATGAGAAGGGAAAGAACAATATCCACCTCGGATGATGGTTAACTGGTCTGGAGAAAGAGGCCGATAGTCGTCACCAAGAGCCGAATGGGCTACATCGGCAGCTATCCAGATCTCAGAGTCGACCTTCTGCCAATCGATGATAATTGGGACTGTCCGAATTCTGTCTGCTTCATCGCAGTAGTCTTGGCCCGGCCGTGTGTTATGAACTCTGCCGTGCTTCCAGACATTCCCGCTTGGCAGTTCAGATTTTCTAACGTAAAAGAATTTCTCCTTCCATCTTTTACTGGAAGAAGGAATATTGATAGCAAAAGGGAAATCAATGCTAGACGTTCGCTTGCTGAAGTAATACCATCTCTGCGAAGTTCGACATGCAAAAAGGGCTCGAAAAATAGTGGTATTGAAAGGAAATTCAATAAGTCTAAGAAGAAGAATGTAACAGAGAATGAGTTTGAGGCCATTTGGCTGAATTTGAGGAAGCCTGAGCCCATAAGCTCGCATAATACGGACAACGGGCTCAGGAACAGGGAGGTTGAAGCCAGACTTGAAATGGTCTTTGTAGACAGCTTCATAATCCCTAGGGGGATCATAAGCAGTCTGACCCGGTAAAGGAAGAAGAGGATTGAAACGGTTTCTGTCAATTTTGTAATATTTACAAATCCTATCTAGGTCGGCCTCGATCAGAGAAGAGGAAGTTTCTTGGACGGTAGGAGAAGGCCGACCCCTTTCTATGACTCCGGAGAAGTGGGAAGGGCCCCTCACGAGGGCCGGAGGATTTACAGACGCCGGAGCAGGGGCAACCCTCACTGGCTCCGGCGAGGAACTGATTACGGTTAGGGCTCTGCTGGACTGAGCAGAGTCCCTGGTAGACTGGAGCAAATTGCCGATGGGAAGATCATCGGCAGAGGCAGATCTGCCAGACGGCGACGGAGAAACAATAGCTTCTCTGCCTCCGGCGGCGTAAGAACCACCTTCAGAAGGATTTTGCGAATCGAGGGAAGCAGAAGACATAATGAAGGAGGAAAGAAGAAGACTTACAGAGAGTTTGAAGGAAGAAGAAGACCGGATGAAAACAGAGCACAGGCTGAAAGAGGCTGGAAGTCGCCGGAATCAGAGGAACTCGCCGGAGAAGAAAGTAAAATGCCGGAGTAAAAGAGTGAAAGCGAATAAAGAGTAAAAATGATTCAGTCGGGACCTATTTATAGGACTTCATCTCGGCAGCCCAAGAGTCGCATTAAATAAATAGCCTCGAATCCTGAAACGGCCAGAATCCGAAAAGCTGCGCAACTGACGCTTCGATCTCTGCGCAAACAGTAAATGCGCAGAAGAGACCAATCAAAGATGGACACGCGTTAGAAAAGACGACGTACTTATGAATCTAGTCAGCATCATCTGATCAGTTCGGCCAGAAGCTATCATTAATGCTTCGTACTCTGTACCCCTAATAAGTACGCTGAGCGGCCTAATCAGAGGTTGACACATCATCAAGGGAAGGACAATACAGGAAAAATCTGAACAGATCAGCCTGCCCTCTCAGGTCAGCTCGGCCAGACTCATCTGGAGGCAAGTGATGAGCCAAAAAATACCCCCCGTTAGTCAATAACGGTCAACGCTGGAATAGGGGTGTAAAAATACTAAGTCTCGCAGGTCGGCCTAGAGTTTGACCAGCACATATGTGGACAAACAATTCATCTCGGCCAAGTGACTACAATGCCAACCCGGCCTAAAGGCCCCATCTCGGCCGCCATCGCCGTCTCGGCCACACGGCCCAGTGCCATCTGGGCCAAGAGGCCTCACCTCGGCCTTCACCTCCATCTCGGCCTCGGATCCGATCCCCCCGCTGATCTCGGGCAACTTGTGTGACGTTAGCAGCGAGCGTCATAAAGGGTCCACCAATGCTCCAAAAAGTCGGCTACTTTCATC
>AP025061.1:5767726-5789418 GCA_036186865.1 Eustoma russellianum | reverse complement strand
TTGGCAGAAATTGTGGTTTAGAAAAGAACGCTTACAAAAAGGATACGGAAAAATCGAAAGAGCTCTAAAGGGCAACATCATAATAAGGAAAGTGACCACAAATCTACTTAGCTAGTATCACTTTTGTTTGTAACAACAAACAACAACAACAATCGTATATATTATATCTTAACGACAGCAAAAGTTAACGCTAGGGTCTATGGAGGGTCATACTTAGTATATCCTCACAACATCAAAAACTATCGCTAGGGTCTGGGGAAGGTGAGAGGCAGACAAACAATACATCCATCCCTAAAGATAGAGTGTTTGCTTCCGGTGAGACCCTGGCTCTATGTATACTTGTATACAAAACACAATAATAGGAATATACACTAGCGAAGGAATTTTAATAAACATAAATAGAAAGCTTCCGATATGAAAAAATTTTATCTAATAAGAGTATGCACGAATAAAGAGATCAAATTATACGAGGGATTGTTTGTAACTGCAAACAACAATCGATATTCTTCATTTCACATAGTGGGAATATGGAATACTCAATGCTTCTGTTGTTTTTATAGAGAATAATTACAAGGAATATACTGACAGTCGATTCATTCAAGAGCTCATTATGAATGAAAATGCATGTATCGGAACTTAAACGTTTAAATATAAACACACTTTATTAGGTATACTAATTGTTGGAAATTTAGACTTAGGAGATGATAAACTATGTAAAGATCAACAAAAAAAAAGAAGATTAAAACCTTAAAAACAAAGTAATCATGAATAATTTTGTCTCTGCAATGTGAAACGTCGACTATACGACAAATACTTCGTAAGATACATTCACGACTCTCTTTTGTTTGCACTATAAGAGGAACTATTGAATTTTGTTTTGAAGTATCTAATATCATAGATAGAATAAGAAAAAAGAAGAAGAAATTCTGTAGATTTTTCACAAAAGGCTATGTTTTCAAATCTTAGGATTTTTATGTATTGCTTGAATCGTTCAAAAATGAGATTAATTTTAAACATCTCTGTTGAATTGAACTTTCAAAAATAGTTTATAATCGTTCACAGTTGAAACATTTTTGGTGTTGTATCCACACCGAACATTCAGTTTAAGACCAAACCCTAAATTTAAAATGATTTCAACAATGCAACGTGAAACTTCAAACGTAACACTGAGACCGAACGTTCGGTCTTTACACTTGGAATTCCTCTTTTGTCACATCGAACTCTAAGGTCAAACTCTAAATCAGAGAATGCTCTAGACCGAACTCTAATTTAGAGGACGCTCTTCTCTGGTTGATTCCAAGTTTCATTCATTTGTCCAATTAATTTTTTTTTAAAAATTTTATTATATAAATTTTGAGCATTTATCTAAAGCATTTTTATGTGATTTTTCCAACAATCCCTCATATAATTCAAATTTATATAAGAAAATCTCTGGACAACCATAAACAAAACTCTGTGGCATTAAAGAAAGAGGTTGATACATAATTGACAATAACTTGCATCTTAATACATCAAGTACAAGTGGAAGTATATAAATGGAAATAAGATGACATAGACGTCATGAATCATATTTCTCTATTGGTTATATAAACAAACAAAAGACACGTCATTGCCTCCTTCATACAAGTTCGTCGCTTGGTGCTAAATCTGCAATAGGCACGTCCCATATTTTCGTAAGTGCTCTAGTGACTTATAACAAGCTCTTATATGAAGCGGCATCGTCTGTACACTTATATAGGTGAAATTTATCAAGTGTGTAGTTCTTGTGTTACCGTAAACATGGCTATAAATTTCATCAAGAGGTTTTTAAAATCTCACCCTCCAAGACTAGCAGCAAACACTATCTGCATCAAAACCATAGAGAGGAACAAGTTTGATAGTGCTGATTAAACTCTTCTATGCCTTTTTCATATCCATTGAAACTCGCTTGTAGGATCTCTACTAATATAGGTTGGACTTCCATAATAAAAAGCTCACACCGGATAGAATAATCTCATATTCTCTGGTTGATTCCATCATAAAAAGCTCACACTAATTTACATTATTCCTTTTAAACCAGGCTGTTGGACCGTGCACCTGTAATAAACACCACTAGAGGGGGGTGAATAGTGGTTAGCGGAAATTTCACAAAAACCCTTTGTAAAAATCACCTTTGAAAACAGAATCTGAGACCACCTCAGATTCAGAATCCGTTTTTGAAAAATTCAAAACTAATTGTACACAACTCCAAAAATTATGAAACTCTCCAGAATATAACTTCATTATGTTAACAAGACTCTGTCCAAAACTCAGACAACAATAAGATCGTTTGACCCTTCAAACAAATAAAAAGATTCAGATTGTCAATCTGGACAGAATTGGACAAGATATTGCTGATTTTGCAAAATGTGTTTATCTTTGAATACTCAACCAAAAAGGTTGATCTTTATATCAAAACACTCCTTAGGATGTGTAGATGAAGTTTTCAGAAGGCCCTGACCTTAAACAATTCTTGATAAATACAGAATTTAAGTTTTCACAAAACTGGTCAGATTGCAGCCAGATTGGAGCAGTTGTCTTGCAAAGACTTAAAGACTAACTTTCCCTTGCTCAAATCAAGTGATTCTTGTTGCAAATGAAAGCTAACAGTCTGAAGTATAACTCCAGTCCCAAAGAACAAGACAAGAACACCGATGATTTATCATAGTTCAGTCAATGTGACCTACTCCAGTCTCAAGGAACACCTTTCCTTGGACTTCACTATCAAATGAATCACCTTACAACAAGAACCAAGCTTGATCCTTGGGTTATACACCAACCCTATTCAAGACTTGGATAATCACCTTCTAAGCAACACTTAGTTGCAACACCTCTACCACCTATTGATGTAGCCTTATAAGAATGGCTAATCAATCTTACAAATTAAGCTCAAGAGGCTTGTAGCTCACCACAATACAACAAGAACACCTTTGCTACAAAGAATGGAATAAGAACAACAACAACAAGAAGATGATAGCTAGACAATTCAACAAATGCTTGTGAGCTTCAAGTGTGTTTCATCTTCTTCACCATTGCCTCTATTTATAGTGTGATTTGAGCCTTGGAGATATGTTACACCCCGTGACTTTTAAGCACGATTTTCAATACTTAGAGGTCAACCTTAAATACAACTTAATTAATTTTGTAGGTTATGAGACTTAGTCACCTAAAACATAGAAGAATAAGAAAGAAGGGTTCAAAATAGAATTAAAGGTAATTAATAGAAATTACCTAAAAGGTCCCGACTAGGAGATAGGGGGAGTTATAGAAATTTAGTATAACTCCCCATCTCAGCATAAGGGGACGTTTTCCACACCAAAGAAGAGAGGGGAAAACCGCAGGAAAAAGAGAGAGAAGAGAAAAGGAAAGGAAGAAGAAGAAGAAGAGAAGAAGGAAAGGAAGGAAAAGGCCATTCTAGGTTCAATTCTTATCAAGGTTCTGCAGTAAATCCGTAAGGTTAACTAGAAACCAAGGCAAGTAATCTTTCTATACGCTTTACGCAAATTTTGATACTTTAGGCCCTATGTTCTTACAAAGAGAAAACATGAATCACACATTAGTATTCTTGTCTTGTCTATCTTAAATGCTTTGTTATACGTAAGTCTTGTTGCTAATTGTGTAAAGTCTTGTTCTTTGGGCCATATTTATGAAAATAGTTGTGTGGTGCTTCGTTGTTGTCAAGCATGCCCATAAAAGTGTACATTTTGACGTGCTTATTGTCTTGCGCTACTCTTATGTTGATTGTCTACACTTAGATGTTGAGAGTAAGTGCAGGAAATTGAGAGATGAGTGATGACATTGCTGTAGTCTTGTTGTGTTGGGAAAGTTGATGAGATCTTTTGAGGGTTGTGAATGATTGAAGGCTAGAGTGGATATTGTTAGGGATGTCTAGGCATCAATTCATGTTTAGATGTGTGTTAAGTAAGATGAATCTAGATGTTAAGATGGATCTTTAAGTGTTGAAAATGTAAGGGTTGAAGAAGGAGGGTGTTGGAGAGGAAGTTACTGCAGAAAAACTGCAGTTTGGTATCGTCAGAACACTTCAAACGCCTACATTAGGCGCTCTATGTCACATCAGGCGCCTAATGTAGCGTTCAATGTGTCCTGAAGCTTTCCCGTACAGAAAAACTGCAATTTAGAACCGTCAGAACACTTCGAACACCTACATTAGGCGCTTCATGTCACATTAGGCACCTAATGTAGCGTTCAATGTCACATTAGGCGCTTCCTGTAGGCGTTCAATGTCTACGGAACATCCCCGAACACTTCGAACACCTAGTATAGGCGCTCTAAGTCACTATAGGTGCTTCATGTAGCGTTCCAACTATACTGGAAGTCTCTTTGACCCTTTAGGTGCCCTATGTACGTGTTGTAACCTTATACACTTCTTTTGAGCATAAAATGCAAAGGTGTTTGAGTTGTAATTGAGGTGTAGATGGTAAGTTTGATCAAGTTAGAATAAAATTGAATCTTGAGTGAATTCGTAAGAAGAATGGACTTGGAAAGATACGACCACGGAGTGTTTGAGGTGTAAGACTGTATACTTGATAAGTACGATATATGAATGTGTGTGATACATGTTTGATACGAAGTTACATGTGCATCCTGCATCATGACATGGGCACTTGCATTTGATTTGAGATTTGCTTTGCAAAAGAACACGTGTTTACAAGAAAGGTGTAAAGTTTTCGAAAGACAAAATGGCTGCTGGGTGATCGCAGGGTATAAAAGTCACGCCTGCGAAAGCAGGGTATAAAAGCGTGATCTGTGAATCAACAGCAGGGTATAAAGTATTTTATGGGGCCGTGGACCTATCAGCACGGAAAACAAAGTTATTTTATGGGGCCGTGGACCTTTCAGCACGGATATATGATATATGTAATGGGGCCGTGAACCTTTCAGCACGGGGTATAAAGTTATATGTTATAGGGCCGTGGACCTTTCAGCATGGGGTATAAAGTTTTGTTTGCTGTGGACTGATCACCCACAGGGTATAAAGTTCTGATACGCGAAGAATATGATATGTAAAGCGATGAAATGTTTTGTGAAATGACATGCATGACATGTTTATGAAAGAAGACATATGCATGGGTGTTGTGTGTGATTTTAAAGATGTACATGCATCATGATACACGAAGCATAAGACTTGACATGCAAGAAACGTGGTTAGTCTATGACTTGCTTATGTGATACGTTGTTTTAATACATGTTGGTTCTCGTATCTGTGTACATATATGTGCTTTATCTGTTTGAGGAATTCTTATTGAAAATGTTATTTGCTAACCCGAGCACCTTATTCTTGGGCAATGTTCTATACACTGGTGACTCGACGTGTGTGATTCCGTAAGGTGTATAGACGGGTTACTTGCTGGCGATAATTTCGCTAAGAACAGTTACTCTATTCCTTTTTCAGGTGAGCCTGAATATGAGTTGATATTCATCGAGGACGATGGCGAGTGGGCTCAATGGAATGACGGACAGGGGAATAGATAGATGCTGGACTACTTTCTTTAAGTTTGGAAACTCGTTGTTATTATGTTGATCTAGAACTTATGTTGGTTAGATGAACAAACACCTTTTATTTCCGCTACAGTTTCTGGTTGTATGATTTACGATGAAGGTTTAAATTTTATGACGTTTCCGCTGGTTCTTTTATCTTACATTATGAAAGATGTACGTTTGATCTGCTTGACGCTTCGTAGTTCTCCTAGTAGGCTACGGCGGGTGCACTGGTTCCAATGATGGTATCGGGCCGGGGCGCTACAAGATAAGACTTCCAATGTGTCACCATCTTCATCATCAAGTCTAAATGTCTTCTCATCATTGGTTGGCCTTGTACACTTGGCAAAATAAGACAACATAATTGGTCCACCTTGGCAACTCCATTTGGCCGAAATTTTGACTCCAAAAATTACTTGGAATTATCTTGAAAATATGAAGATAATAGCAAGGGATAATACTCCATTATCCCCTCAACTTCTTGGCACAAGAATAGGCATATGGAATTCGAAGAATTCAAACACAAAATTCAGCTCCAAGAATGAGAAGTAGCCGTTGGCTACATTCCATTTCTCCACAAATAAATTTTTATTTTTCTTAATAAAATAAGAAAGGATAATACCACCAAAATATCCCCAACTTCAAGCATAATAATAGGACATGCGAAAGCTTCATTTTGACTCAAAAAATATGCTGAAAATACCCAAGAATATCAAGTAGCCAATTGGCTACATTTGAAAAATCCAAGTTGGCAACTTTTGCCAATTAGCTCCTTTTTGATTGGTCCACTTGTCACCAATCCATAAAATGAATTCCACATCATATCCAACTGCATATGCACATTTTTGAGCATACAAATATGTGTAACAACTCAGATTTTTGAAGAAGAAATTAATAGATAATAGTTGACAAGATTATGTCAACGTATAACACCGAAATTCCCAATATTTCTTCTTATATGTCGTGATCATTTCCACGCCTTTTAACACCTTGAACAACTCTGAATAATGATGATACATAAGCTCTTATAACATATATAAGAGTGTCTTCAAGAAAAAATAGAATGTGACATCTCAAATCGTCACATATCCAGCTATAGTCAATAATATCATCATGTGAGAGAATAAGATAAAGAATCACCATATTATCTTCAAGTTAATAATAAATCAGCTCCAGAATGAAGATAATAATATGCTCAAGAGATTCTTTGAGTGAAAATACCAAAAATACCCTCCGGGGTAAAATGACTAAAATACCCCTAGTATATGAAAACTCCAGAAATGACCCGGATGGTCATAAATACTCATGATATCACCTTTGTCATGATAAATATAATGAGAATACATCCTTGAAATATTTTCACCATGTGATGTTCCTACCAAACTCAAAATACCAATTTTGCCCTTTATGGTAAGCTGTAGAAACTTCCAAGGCACGTTAGTCACAATACTTTTAAAATCATCAAAATCACATAAGATTCACATAATGAGCATGTATAAATCATATACAAATGAAAACAACCACTTCAACATTTTATAGAAAAATATTTCTAAAAACCCTAAACATTCTGTGAGACGTGGATCGATCCATGTGAGGGGCTGACGTACGTCGATCGATCCACGTGAGAGATCGACGTCTCACAGTAAGTTTTTGGTTCTTCTCAGTTCAACATGGATCGATCCATGTGTCTCTGTCTGAGAGATCCACGTCATTTTTCTTCACTTTTTCATCCTTTAATCACTTATAACATCATATGCGACATTTCTAAGTATTCACCACTTAAAATCATGACTTTGAAAATTATCCAAACATATTTCTCAACATTCTCCCCCTTTTGGATGGTTTTCAAAATAACTTAACATGATTTTAATGTCGCAACTCATAACCAATTGTTTAACATCATAAATCTTACCAATTGTTTTCAAACTTTGTTTTCAACATAATAGTTATGCCTCCCCCTCAACTTACACTCTCCCTCTTAACCTATACTCAACTTATACCAATCAAAACTTATCGTACCAAATCATGACTTACCAACTAAAATCATGTTCTTATTCCATCTCCTCCTTTATTTTGCAAATCATGCAAAAGATGGAACTATACAATGGTGTCGTAAGTCATCATACCTAACTTGGCTCGTAAGTTTTCAAACGTGGCTTGATTAAGGGGTTTGGTAAAGATATCAGCGATTTGGTAATCAGTTCTTATATGGTTTATGACTATATCCTCATTTTGAACATGATCGCGAAGAAAGTGGTATCGCACCTCAATGTGTTTGGCCTTAGAATGAAGCACCAGATTCCGAGAAACATTGATTGCACTTGTGCTATCGCAGAAAATTGGAATCTTTTTCATTTTAATGCCAAAATCACTAAGTTGCTGTTTAAGCCAAAGTATTTGGGTAGTACATAGACTCAAATCAATATACTCGGCTTCAGTGGTAGAAAGAGCTATACTAGCTTGCTTTTTAGAAAACCAAGAGAACAAGTTGGTTCCTATGAATTGACACGTACCGCTAGTGGATTTTCTATCTAATTTGCAACCACCATAATCAGCATCACTATATGCGTGTAATTCCAACTTAGCGTTTCTATCATACCAAAGTCCTAAGTGAGGTGTGTGTTTAAGATATCTAAAGATCTTTTTCACCGCATTGTAATGAGATACCTTAGGACAAAATTGAAACCTAGCACACATACACACACTAAACATAATATCAGGTCTTGATGCAGTTAAGTATAACAATGAGCCAAGCATAGACCTATAAAGTGTGTTATCAAAAGGTTTACCATTTTCATCTTTATCTAGTTTGGTGCTAACACTCATGGGTGTAGGTGTTGGTTTCAACTCTTCAAAGCCAAACTTCTTAAGCATATCATTGACATACTTAAGTTGACTAATGTGAATTCCTTGAGGGGTTTGTTTGATTTGAAGTCCTAAGAAATAATTCAACTCTCCTACCATTGACATTTCAAATTCTGACTTCATACACTCTTCGAAGTCTTTGACTAAAGTAGGGTTAGTTGAACCAAAGATAATATCGTCTACATATATATAAACTAGTAACAAGTCATTATCTTTTCTTCTTAGAAATAATGTGTTGTCGATGGTCCCCCTTTGATAATTATTTGCAATAAGAAAGTTTGCAAATCTATCATACCAAGCTCTTGGAGCTTGTTTCAAACCATATAGAGCTTTCTTAAGCTTGTAAACATGGTTAGGATTCTTTGGATCTTCGAATCCAGGGGGTTGTTTGACAAACACCTCTTCTTGGATGTATCCATTCAAGAATGCACTCTTGACATCCATTTGGAAGAGCTTAATATTGCTTAGACTTACAATCGCAAGTAACAATCTAATTGCTTCTAGTCGTGCAACGGGTGCAAAGGTTTCTTCATAATCTATTCCTTCTTGTTGATTATAACCTTGTGCGACTAGTCTAGCCTTGTTTCTTGTAATTTTTCCTTGTTCATCCATTTTATTCCTAAACACCCATTTCGTTCCTATTATTGACTTGTTTTCGGGTTTAGGTACTAAGTCCCACACATTGTTCCTTGTGAATTGATTTAATTCCTCATGCATAGCATCTATCCAAGATATATCACCTAAGGCTTCCTTTACATTCTTAGGTTCTAATTGTGAGATTAAGCTATGTCCTTCAAGTTGACTTATATTTCTACGTGTTCTAACCCCGACACTTAGATCCCCAATGATTAGTCCTCTAGGATGCCACCAATTCCTAGATTGACTAGGTTCACCCTCATCTTGTTCAAATGTTTCATTAGTGTGAACATTATCATATGTAATTGGATCATTAGTTATCTTCCAATTGCAAAGTCTCTTGATTTATTTCATCTAAGGGTTCATGCATGTCTTGTTCAGGGGGAGTTCGTTCTAGATGATCAAGTACAGGCTCAAGTAATACATCATCATCATACATATTTTCAACATTTGTTTCTTGTTTATGTTGATGTTTATCACTAACTTCAAAGCATGCATTTTCATTGAATTTCACATGTATGGATTCAATTATCTTTCTAGATGCAGGATTATAACACCTATATGCTCTTGAGTTAGTTGAATACCCAACAAATATGCATTCAATAGACTTTTGTTCAAATTTATCTAAGTTATCCTCAGTGTTCAGCACAAAACATTTACATCCAAATACTTTAAGATAATCTATCTTAGGTTGTCTATTGTTTAGCAATTCATAAGGCGTTTTATTTAATTTTTTTCTAATAGTAAGCCTATTTATAATATAACATGCACAACTAACAGCTTCAGCCCATAAATGTTTAGGTAATTTATTTTCACAAAGCATTGTCCTAGCAACTTCTTGAACTGTTCTATTTTTACGTTCAACAACTCCATTGAGTTGTGGTGTTCTTGGTGGTGAGAATTCATGTTTAATTCCATGTAGTTCACAAAATTTGATTACATCTTTGTTTTTAAATTCTCCACCTCTATCACTTCTAATCCTTTTAACATTTTCTTCGTAAATGTTTTTAAGTTGCTTAATAAGAGTTTCGATTGCTAATGGAGCATCGTCTTTGTGTGTTAAGAACAATGTCCATGTGTAGGGTGAGTAATCATCTACTATGACACACACATAGTAGTGTCCACCTAGACTTCTTGTCCTACTTGGACCAAATAAATCTAAGTGAAGCAATTCTAGTACATGACTAGTACTCACTTCATGTTTCGGTTTTAATATTTCTTTAGTGTGTTTTCCCTTAATACATGTTTCACACATTTAAAAATTATCTAAGTCTAACTTAGGCATTCCTCTAATTAAATTCTTTTTAGATAATTTCCTAATGGTTGAAATTCCTATATGGCCTAATCTTCTATGCCATAAATTCACATCTAAGTCATGTGATATTAGACACTTAACCTTAGCATCTAACATGTTATCTAAGGTAAGAGTATAAATATTACCATCTCTATTTCCTTTTAAAACCGTTTCTCCTTTTTCATTTATTATATCACAAGAATTGGGAAGAAAAGAGACATTATAACCACAATCTATAAGTTGAGAAATACTAAGTAAATTATAAGAGAGATTGCTTACTAACAACACATTTCGTATTTGAAATGTGTTAGGGTCCCCAATTGTTCTTTTCCAACAACTTGTCCTTTGTTGTTGTCACCGAATGTTACTTTTCCTCCATTTTTGATATGTTCCAATTCGATGAATAGTTTGGGGTTCCCTGTCATATGCCTCGAACATCCACTATCTAAAAACCATTTGGTTTTCAGCTTCTTTGACTTTGCCTCCTTCTTGCATTCTTTGTGTTTTTCCTACAATGGAGACAAAGTTTTAGGTACCCTTTATTTGGGTCCTTGAATGTTAGGGCCACTATTCTTGTTTAGATATCTCTTAGGTATCCAAACTTGAACATACCTTTTAGGCACATTTTTAGCATGATTATAATTTGGAAAGAAGAAGGATTAGCATATAGATGATCATTCCACATTAGTGAAGATGCATTGTTATACACGTTGCGCCATGGTTGATAATTATTATATGCTGGCCGATTTTTATAATGTGTGTAAGGCATGCGATTTTGTTTCTTGAATGACACTTTATAAGTGTGTTCATAGGCATTTCTATAAGACTTATAAGGCTGTTGCTTATACTTTGGTTTATAATACGTTGGATGCATTTTATTATGTCTAGTTGCATTTGTATACATATAGGCATAATTTCTAGGTTGTCTAGATGCAAAGTTTGGCCTAGATGTATGTTTATGCTTGTGTGCTTTTATGGGTGTATGTTGCATTTTTGCCTTAGAATAAACAAAAGAAGGAGTAGAAGAAGATTTAGCAGGCAAAGTTGTTTTTATATCTTTATAAGGCTGTTTAGTAGTTGAAGATGCAAACTTAGTCTTTCTACCTACTTTGTCATCTTCTTCTTTATAGCCTAAGCCAGTTTTATCATTTTCATACTTTTGCGATGAGATTAGTGTATCTAACATATTAGCACCTGACTTAAAATGTTCTAACATTTTTTCTGAGTTAAGTTTAGAAGACTTAAGTTGTAGTATTTCATGTTCACAACTTTCCAATTTGGACTTTAACATATTATTTTCTGTTTTTATCTTTTGTTCATCTTTCCTATATGATTCAATTTTATTCTCTAAAGAATCAAGTGTATTAGTAGACTCTTGTTTAAGAGATTCTAATTGATCGGAAAATTCCAGGTTGGACGTCTTCAACTTGCTATTTTCTTCAATTAGTTTCTTTTTTTCTTTAGAGAGCCTTTTACAGTGAGCATGCATTCTTAAGAACTCTTCATACATTTCGTCAAATGTCATGTCACTATCAGAATCACTATCAGATGAAGAACATAACTCGTTTGATACGAAGCAGACTTGAGCTTCCTCAGTTTCGAATTCTGAGTCGGATGAGTCGCTCCATGTGCTCACCTTCATTGCTCGTTTCTCTTTCCTTGCCTTAGACTCCTTTGTCTTTGTTGTTTGTGCCTCCTTGTCCTTGGCTTGTTTATTATTATTGTTATTATTATTTTTCTTCGTGGGACAATCGTATGAAATATGTCCTTTTTGACCGCATTTATAACACTTTAATTCTTTATTATACCATTTTTTTGTGTTATTCTTCCTAGGTTGAGAAGAAGAAGAAGAAGAACGTTGTCTATTCCTATTAGGACGTTTGAAAAACTTCCTAAGTTTTCTTGCTATTAATATCAAGTCATCATCTAATTCAGTATCACTATTACTATCATCATTATTTGTGTGTGTTTCAGTTGTTTTGAAAGCTATTGACTTACTTGATGATTTAGATGATTCGGACTTCCGTTGGTTTAGTTTTACCTCATAGACTTTAAGAGACCCGATCAATTCATCCATCTTAGTGATTGACTTTGTCTCCTCAATTGCAGTCACCTTTGGATCCCATTCAGCAGGAAGGCTTCGAAGCACCTTTTGAACCTTTTCATTGTTCGAAAATGACTTACCTAAAGCTTCAAGGGCATTGAAAATATTAGTAATCCTCAAATCCATAGATGTTATGGATTCGTTCAGCAACATTTTGAAAGTCTCTAATTCAGTCATAAGCATGTTTATTTTTGACTCTTTAACACCACTAGTACCTTCATGCTTTAATACAAGTGATTTCCACATGTCGTGTGCGCTTGTGCAATTTGAAACATATACTGCTTCAGACGTTGTAAGTCCATTCAAGAGTAATTGCATAGCTTTAGCATTCATTGACATTTTCTTTTTATCTTCCGATGTCCATTCACTTTTATATTTTTCTACTTCTTGAGTGACTCCACTAACTTGTACAACTTTCATTGGAATATACGGCCTATCTTCAACTATAGACCATAAATCGATGTCTATAGCCATTAAGAATAGCTTCATTCTTAGTTTCCAATGAACAAAATTATTGCCATCAAAAAGAGGAGAGCGTTGAGTGGACATACCTTCCAACTCACCTTTGTGAGAAACTATTGCCATAGTATGTACCTTTAATCTGAGATAAGCAGGCTACAAAGAGTAATTGTTTCTTGGCTTTGTATTGATTGTGCGGTGTTGAATCTTGATTCTTTGAGTGGTGCGGACCTCACTCTGATACCAATTGTTGGACCGTGCACCTGCAATAAACACCACTAGAGGGGGGATGAATAGTGGTTAGCGGAAATTACACTACAACCCTTTGTAAAAATCCCCTTTGAAAACAGAATCTGAGACCACCTCAGATTCAGAATCCGTTTTTGAAAAGTCAAAACTAATTGTACACAACTCCAAAAATTATGAAACTCTCCAGAATATAACTTCAATGTGTTAACAAGACTCTGTCCAAAAATCAGATAAAAATAAGATCGTTGGCCCTTCAAACAAATAAAAAGATTCAGATGGTCAATGTGGACAGAATTGGACAGAATGTTGCTGATTTTGCAAAACGTGTTTATCTTTGAATACTCAACCAAAAAGGTTGATCTTTATATCAAAACACTCCTTAGGATGTGTAGATGAAGTTTCTAAAAGGCCCCGACCTTAAACAATTCTTGATAAATACAGAATTTAAGTTTTCACAAAACTTGTCAGATTGCAGCCAGATTAGAGCAGTTATCTTGCAAAGACTTAAAGACTAACTTTCCCTTGCTTAAATCAAGTGATTCTTGTGTCAAATGAAAGCTAATAATCTGAAGTATAACTCCACCAAAAATCACGAATTTTGAAGGTTTTAATCTTCTTTTTTTTGTTGTTGATCTTTTAAATAGTTTATCATCTCCTAAGTCTAAATTTACAACAATTAGTATACCTAATAAAGTGTGTTTATATTTAAACGTTTAAGTTCCGATACATGCATTTTCATTCATAATGAGCTCTTGAATGATCGACTGTCAGTATATTCCCTGTAATTATTCTCTAGAAAAACAACAGAAGCATTGAGTATTCCATATTCCCACTATGTGAAATGAAGAATATCGATTGTTGTTTGCAGTTACAAACAATCCCTCGTATAATTTGATATCTTCATTCGTGCATATTCTTATTAGATAAAATTTTTCTATTTTTGTTTATTAAAATTCCTTCATTAGTGTATATTCCTATTATTGTGTTATGTATACAAGTATACATAGAGTCAGGGTCTTACCGGTAGCAAATTCTCTATTCTTAGGGATGGAGGTATTGTTTGTCTGCCTCTCACCCTCCCCAGACCCTAGCGATAGTTTTTGGTGTTGTTAAGATATACTAAGTATGACTCTCTACAGACCCTACCGTTAACTTTTGTTGTCGTTAAGATATAATATATATGATTGTTGTTGTTTGTTGTTACAAACAAAAGTGATACTAGCTAAGTAAATTTGTGGTCACTTTCCTTATTATGATGTTGCCCTTTAGAGCTCTTTCGATTTTTCCGTATCCTTTTTGTAAGCGTTCTTTTCTAAACAATAATTTCTGCCAAAATTTTGCCGGCTATATCATGTATTTTAACATTAATAGTATAGTAGCTGGTCCAAAATATCGATTCACTCCATTATCGAATCTAACGTATTTTTTATTGCCGTTTAATATTATCCTTTTCTTTGTAATACAATCAGCCGTTCGACATTTTAGGTTATATCGATTAATAACAGCGCATAAAATAAAACCTAATTAGTGGTGATATTTTATTCTTCACAAGTCATCGAAGTGCAACGTCGATAAGACCTGTCCATCTGTCACGATTATGGTGATAGTAAAGCTAGAATTGATCTTCGAAAAGAGTTTCTCGTTTTATTTGTCAGAATGTTCTGAGACGTTCATTATCATGGTTAGACCTATAGTAATATCACCGAGCCTAAACGGATGTAAATTTGGGTTGTTACAATTATGACATTTGAATCGATTATCGAATGCGTAGAAAAATCTTAAACAGATGTAAATTTAAATCGTTTCAATTATAATATCATAGTTGATTATCAGACAATAAATGTCTTGTAAAAAAATCCTGGGTGTGATCAAAGAAGACGATAAAAATTAATCTTTTTCGAACTAGTAATCACAAACCCGGAATAGCATACATTCAATAGTGGTGTTAGGCTAAGACAAATCTCGATCAGCACATCTAATATATTATCTCGTCTTCAAATAATGATTCGTTCCTTCACCAAACCTATTCTAGCGTTTTTCAAACTAATTTGATTATTTTCATTGTAATACAATCAGCTATTCAAGATTCGAGGTTGTGTCGATTAATAACAGCACTAAAAAAATAAAAACTAATTGCTGGTACTATTCAACTTCTAAACAACCTATACATTTGTCACGTTCATATGGATGGATATTCAGACTGAACTTCCAAAGTTGAAATATCTTAATGTTTGCCGCCGTTGGCCGGCTGGCGACTCTGTCAACGCTGAAGAGAAAATTGCATCTATAAATTCCTGCGACTTCTGGGATCTTTTCTCAGATTCACGGGCAGATTAATCTAGCAATCAAGATCATTCTCAACACAAAAAGCAGAGGAAGGCCTTCCTGTTCTTGAAGAGAGTCCAGTTCATCATATAAGTAATGGCTTCGAGAGCTTTCTTGGTGGCAATAGCGTTTTTTGCCGTTGCAATTGCTGCACCGGCAATGGGAAAAGGCATCGTGGTCGGAGACGACAATGGCTGGAAGCTGAATTTCGATTACAAGCAGTGGGCTGCCGAAAAGTCATTTTATCTGGGAGATTCGCTCGGTAACTTTTTTTTTACCTCTCATGTTCTGTTGATAATTCGTCATAGTAAAATTATTGTTATTTTAATACATTGAAGGACCTGCACAATATTTATACAGTATCGATGATGTGCGGTAATCTCATACGTGTTTCTATGTGTGTCTATGTACATGCATACATCGATATGCATTTTATATCATTTAGAAACAACAATTAGCATACTTAGTATATCTCAACGATGTGCATATTTCATTGTGCTAATAAATTTTGGCGTTGGTTTCAGTATTCAACTATCCTCAGGGAGCTCACAATGTAATCAAAGTAAACCAAACAGAGTACGAGAATTGCTATGTTCCTGAAATAGCTGAGCCTTTCGTTAGTGGGAATGATGTGATCAACCTCAAACAGACTGGAAAGAAATGGTACATTTGCGGTGTGGGCAATCACTGCGCCAAAGGAATGAAGCTTGCCATTGACGTCATGGATCTAACAGAGACACCCATTGCTGCACCTGCTCCTGAATCCTATTGGGGTGCTGAACCTGCACCTGCACCTGCTCCTGAATACTATTGGCTTCCCTTCTTTTGAATCAAAATCAATAGTACATCTTTTGTTCCACTTATGAGAGACGCCTACATGATATAACATTGGTAGACTACAAGATGTACTATGATTTGATCAGAAGAATCTTGTTAGGGCAGTAGTAGGAATTTATCTAATGGAAATCCCTTGAATGTTTTGTTTTCTGTTTTTCTTTTCTTTTGAGTATTGCATACTTTCAATTAATGTAACATTCAGCTTTCTTTGTTTGTTCTATTGGTTTCTATTTTGTACGAGGACATCAGTTTGACTAATTTGAAATCTGACGGGTTTTACTGTTCGAGGGATCTTTGTTTTCACGTTTCTCTTCTGACAAGTTCGTTTGGTTGTCTAGCACAGCTGAGGTTCCTTCCCACAGCCCCACAACTTGAAGGAAACACTACCCATTCGTAACACCATTCATTAGTATAGTGCATTTCTGGTGCACTAGACTCCTACGTTTGCACAGTATTCGGAGAGGGGCCAAATTGCTTCGCGATCTGATATATGAAACCTTACTCTGCACTTTATGCAAGTGGCTGTTTACGCAACTCGAACACATAGCCTCATAGTCATAAAGCAACAACCTTACCAGTTACTTCAAGGTTTGCCTCAACACCATTCATTAGTTTAATTAACTAAATTAAACGGTCTGGCTCTAAGAAGATGGCTTAAGTAATCGCTTCAAACATATTAAAATGGAGTTTTTTTTCATCCCACGGGATTCCACCAATTATTGGCGATAGGATGGCACCAAGACAAAAACTGACTCCGTGGCATCAGACATAAATCTACCATAGAAATGGAGTTATACATATGACTCTTTCCTGTCTCTTACAGATAGTTCTGCTTACGAGCATCATGGCATAGATAAAAGGAAACGAGGAGGAAATCCATTGTCCGGTTCGTAAATCAAAATCAATAGAACATCTTTTATTCCAATAATATGAGATGCATATGTTATACAACATGAAAATTTACTTTTTAATATATTGTAATTTTATATTATGCTAAAAAATCAATAGTGACAATATAATCGAAATGGAAAGAATAATATTTATACATTTTTTGTTTGGGCTTCGAACTACAAATCCTATAGACACATGTGTATATTTGTTCACAAATCTCAAACGGTCATCATTTCTGTGAGTTATAGTTTATTGAAAAACAAAAGACAAGTTCGTGACGTCCCTACATTAAAGACTAAAAGGAAAAATAATATAAGAAAAACCATCTTCTTCCTCAAGCCTTCATCGTTGCCCAACCGCCCCTAGGATCTAAGATTTCAAATACTCATTGATTAAGATAAAAATTCAAAAAAAAAAAGGAATAAAAGAAAAAACGAGAGAGTAGAAAACGTGATTTGCGTAGTAACACTTAATGTGTAAACTCTATGATGATTTAAGCTATTTATATCGATTACTAAGGTTTTTTTAATTACAGAGACTACATGAAGAATAATAAAAATACAACCCAAAAATTTGGGTCGGTTTTCAAATATGCTCAAGGAGATCACAACAATCAAAGTAAACCAAACAAAATATCAGAATTGCGATGTTCCTCTCGCAGCTGAGCCTTTCACTACTGGAAATGATGCCATCGACCTCAAACGCTAAAAGGTGTTTTTTTAGAAATTTAGAAATATTTAAGATGGAATCCGAGGTTTTGGAGTTAATATTTAGATTAACTCTATATAAGTTATAAAGTATATTTTAAGAGTAAATGAGAAATATATTTTATGATAGGAAACACTTGGTTTATATGGGTATGATATTAAAATCAATTGTTGAGTTAATAATTTGCATGTCATTTGATTAACTAGTAATAATTTTGAATTATGCATTTAAATAAGTGTATTGATAAGAGGAATTTTAAGGATATTATGATATTTAAAATATTTCTTGACTGAAATTTATATCAATGGTATTCAAGTGTAAATCTAGAAAGTATGCACTGTATGATGTACTGCATGTTTATATATTTCTATAAGATAGTGGCAATATACAAGTCAACAATTAATCTTATGAAGTTTGTTGAATATACATTTCATCATGATGAATTGAAATGTATCTTTAGAAGTTACGAATCTTATATTTTTTGGTATTTTAGTATATGAATGGGTACATGAGTTTAATGCTTATGTTCTAAGCATGGATAGCGAACAATGAAAGTTATTTGTCTAAAGATGAGCATTAAACTAAATGTGAGATCGGTAATGAAATATGATTTTGCTAAGTCTTTGGTATACTTAAAAGACCACAATGTTGTTTTCTTATAAGTCTATGATCATAAGAAAGATGTTGGAGTTTATTATGAATTCACATAGGGAGTTAAGTCTATATCTGGTGTTGAAAGACTTTTGAGTTAAACAATACAATAGCTTATTGTTTATTAAGTGGTGACTAAACTGAAGTTATACAGTTGATACTATTCATTTTAATAAAATGAATGCTGGAATTCAGTATAATTAGTGTTGTTTTATGGTTAATGTTGACATAGAATTATGAATAAATGTGGATGTCTTGTCCTTCATATTTTTCTAATAGTAAAAGTAATTTCTGGAATGTTGGTGTGTGAAATGCGAAAACATTGTATGGTTTTGCATAACTTATAAAGAAATTTAGAAGGTTGAAATGGAAAATTAGATCAATGTTAAATGGTTGTTAGCTTATTGTTTCTAATTGATATAAGTTCTGTTGTTTCAAGCTTATGAGTATTATAGGTTTTTGCGATATATATGAAGTTAATTACATTTTGATTGGTTGATGTTTGTTGATAAAACTAACTCCATGATAAAAAAATGTTTATGATAAATGATGATTATATTTGTTGGATGAGTTCCCTCATAGAAACATTATGTCGTATTTGAGTTTGATGGTTTGAATGATAAAAACATAACTTAATATTTCCAAGTTAATGTTTAGTTAGTCTTTATGGACTGATCAGATGTTTTGCCAAGTGATTTATTGACAAGAATCGCTGAAAGGTAAATAATTGAGGACATGCTAGCATTTGGTGAATGATACAACATTGTGAAAAGCTTATGATCCCTTTGTGGGTAAATTATAGACAGTGTATGGTTTATCAAAGTAGCCAGTGTTGAGAAATATGTTTGGATAATTTTCAAAGTCATGATTTTAAGTGGTGAATACTTAGAAATGTCGCATATGGTGTTATAAGTGATTAAATGATGAAAAAGTAAAGAAAAATGACGTGGATCTTTCAGGCAGAGACACATGGATCGATCCATGTTGAACTGAGAAGAACCAAAAACTTACTGTGAAACATCGATCTCTCACGTAGATCGATTGACGTACGTCAGCCCTTCACGTGGATCGATCGACGTACGTCAGACCCTCATATGGATCGATCCATGTCTCACAGAATGTTTAGGGTTTTTAGAAATATTTTTCTAAAAAATGTTAAAGTGGCTGTTTTCATTTGTATATGATTTATACATGCTCATTATGTGAATCTTATGTGATTTTGATGATTTTAAAAGTATTGTGACTAACGTGCCTTGGAAGTTTCTACAACTTACCATAAAGGGCAAAATTGGTATTTTGAGTTTTGTAGGAACATCACATGGTGAAAATATTTCAAGGATGTATTCTCATTATATTTATCATGACAAAGGTGATATCATGAGTATTTATGACCATCCGGGTAATTTTTGGAGTTTTCATATACCAGGGGTATTTTGGTCATTTTATCCCGGAGGGTATTTTTGGTATTTTCACTCAAGGAATCTCTTGAGCATATTATTATCTTCATTCTGGAGCTGATTTATTATTAACTTGAAGATAATATGGTGATTTTTTATCTTATTCTCTCACATGATGGTATTATTGAATATAGCTGGATATGTGACGATTTGAGATGTCACATTTTATTTTTTCTTGAAGACACTCTTATATATGCTATAAGAGCTTATGTATCATCATTATTCAGAGTTTTTCAAGGTGTTAAAAGGTGCGGAAATGATCACGACATATAAGAAGAAATATCAGGCATTTCGGTGTTACACGTTGACATAATCTTGTCAACTATTATCTATTAATTTCTTCTTCAAAAATCTGAGTTTTTACACATATTTGTATGCTCAAAAAAGTGCATATTCAGTTGGATATGATGTGGAATTCATTTTATGGCTTGGTGACAAGTGGACCAATCAAAAAGGAGCTAATTGGCAAAAATTGCCAACTTGGATTTTTCAAATGTAGCCAAACGGCTACTTGATATTCTTGGGTATTTTCAGCATATTTTTTGAGTCAAAATGAAGCTTTCGCATGTCCTATTATTATGCTTGAAGTTGGGGATATTTTGGTGGTATTATCCTTTCTTATTTTATTAAGAAAAATCAAAATTTATTTGTGGAAAAATGGAATGTAGCCAACGGCTACTTCTCATTCTTGGAGCTGAATTTTGTGTTTGAATTCTTCAAATTCCGCATGCCTGTTCTTGTGCCAAGAAGTTGAGGGGATAATAGAGTATTATCCATTGCTATTATCTTCACATTTTCAAGATAATTCCAAGTCATTTTTGGAGTCAAAATTTCGGCCAAATGGAGTTGCCAAGGTGGACCAATTATGTTGTCTTATTTTGCCAAGTGTACAAGGCCAACCAATGATGAGAAGACATTTGGACTTGATGATGAAGATGGTGACACATTGGAAGTCTTATCTCCAAGGCTCAAATCACACTGTAAATAGAGGCAATGGTGAAGAAGATGAAACACACTTGAAGCTCACAAGCATTTGTTGAATTGTCTAGCTATCATCTTCTTCTTGTTGTTGTTCTTGTTCCATTCTTTGTAGAAAAGGTGTTCTTGTTGTATTGCGGTGAGCTACAAGCCTCTTGAGCTTCATTTGTAAGATTGATTAGCCATTCTTATAAGGCTACATCAATAGTGGTAAAAGTGTTGCAACTAAGTGTTGCTTAGAAGGTGATTATCCAAGTCTTGAATAGGGTTGGTGTATAACCCAAAGATCAAGCTTGGTTCTTGTTGTAAGGTGATTCATTTGATAGTTAAATCCAAGGAAAGGTGTTCCTTGGGACTGGAGTAGGTCACATTGACCGAATCAGGATAAATCCTCGGTGTTCTTGTCTTGTTTCTTCATTTCTGTTTTTCTGCCCGTTTTTACTGCAGATTTGACACAACTTCTCACGTTTCGAAAAATAGATAAACATGAACTTTCAAAAATAGTTTATAATCGTTCATAGTTGAAACATTTTTGGTGTTGCATCCACACCGAACATTCAGTCTAAGACCAAACCCTAAATTTAAAATGATTTCAGCAATGCAACGTGAAACTTCAAACGTAACACTGAGACCGAACGTTTGGTCTTTACACTTGGAATTCCTCTTTTGTCACATCGAACTCTAAGGCCAAACTCTAAATCAGAGAATGATCTAGACCGAA
>AP025061.1:5741444-5760924 GCA_036186865.1 Eustoma russellianum | reverse complement strand
AATCTTGCCACCCAGACTTTCTCATAGAAGCGGCCTCACTTCACACTTACATAGGTGATTCCTATCAAGAGTATTCTGCCATACTTCACTTGACGCATCAAGATATAGGACATCATTAAAAGCCTTAGCTTACCCTGAAATCTCTGCAGACAGCACTTTTACCAGACGGAATGAGTAAGTGCTAACTGAACCTTCATAACTTAGTTGTCCCATTGAACCAAGATTTTGGGATCTCCAGTCAACAAGGTTGGGTTACCATTACAAAGACTCATGCATTATGGGCTTCAGTCCCATTCCGTTTGTCAATCTTGACATCTGATCTCTAGGCAAGCCTTTTGTAAGCGGATCCGCAAGATTCTCCATTGATTTTATATAATCTATGGAAATCACGCCATTAGAGATCAACTGTTTAATGGTATTATGTCTTCGACGTATGTGTCGTGACTTACCATTGTAAATGCTGCTTTGCGCACGTCCTATAGCTGACTGACTATCACAGTGTATGCTAATAGGAGCTATCGGCTTGGGCCAACACGGAATATCTTCCAGAAAATTCCGAAGCCACTCAGCCTCTTCCCCAGCTTTGTTCAATGCTATGAACTCAGCTTCCATAGTGGACCTAGCTATGCATGTTTGTTTCGTGGATTTCCACGACACAGCAGCACCACCAACAGTGAACACGTATCCACTGGTGGATTTCGAGTCCTTACTATCTGATATCCAATTTGCATCGCAGTATCCTTCCAACACCGCTGGATATCTCGTGTAATGTAATCCAAGATTCATTGTGTATTTCAGATACCTCATCACTCTGTTAAGAGCTTTCCAATGATCATCACTTGGATTACTCGAAATCTGCTCAACTTGTTTACTGAACAAGCTAAGTCTGGTCTTGTACAATTAGTTATGTACATCAGACTCCCGATTACCTGAGAGTATTTCAGCTGGGCAACAGGTTCGCCTCGATTCTTTCTTAAGTGTATACTTAAGTCGAGCGGGGTCTTTACCGGTTTCACATCATCCATATTGAACCGTCTCAGAACAGATTCAATATAGTGAGTTTGTGACAACACGAGTCCCTCAGTCATCCTAGAAATCTTTATTCCTAGAATAACATTGGCAACTCCCATATCCTTCATATCGAAGTTTCTTGTCAACATCTTCTTTGTGTTCAAGACGATATCACGAGTATTGCCCATGATAAGCATGTCATCTACATAGAGACACACTATCACAAATGCATCCTGTGTGCTCTTAATGTACACACACTTGTCGCATTCATTGATCTTGAAGTCATTTGACATCATTACCTGATCAAACTTTAAATGCCATTGCTTGGGTGCTTGTTTAAGTCCGTACAAAGACTTAACAAGTCTACATACTTTCCTTTCTTGTCCTGGAACGACAAACCCCTCGGGCTGTTCCATGTAAATTTCTTCCTCTAACTCACCATTAAGAAAGGCAGTCTTCACATCCATTTGATGGATTTCCAAGTCATAGACTGCAGCAATGGCTACTAGCATCCTTATGGAAGTGATCCTAGTCACTGGTGAGTAGGTGTCAAAGAAGTCAAAGCCTTCTTTCTGTCTATAGCCCTTGGCTACTAACCTGGCTTTATACTTCCCAATAGACCCATCCTCTTTAAGTTTCTTCTTAAAACCCACTTACAACCAAGTGGTTTGCTTCCAGGTGGAAGGTCAACCAACTCCCAAGTGTGATTTTGAAGAATTGAGTCTATTTCACTATTAATTGCCTCTTTCCAGAATGGAGCTTCTGGAGTTGACATAGCCTCGGAAAGTTCCTTGGCTCATTTTCTATCATATAGGTTAGAAAAATCCGGTCCAAACGAAGTTGGCATTTTGGCACGCTTGCTTTGACGAAGTTCCTCATCTCCTTGAGGAGTCGCCCTCACGCAATCGCTTACCAAGTCTTGTTACTTCTTGAATTTTATCTTTCTTCGGAAAGACTTCTTCGAAGAACACTGCATTCCTTGACTCCATGACAACGTTTTCATGTATGTCAGGAATATCCGATTTGTGCACCAAGAATCGATATGCACTACTGTTAGTTGCATAACCGATGAATATGCAATCAACTGTTTTAGAGGCCCAATTTTAACTTGTCTTGGTTTAGGTATTGCAACCTTCGCCAGACACCCCCACACTTTCAAGTATTTGTAACTAGGCTATTAGCCTTCCACAGTTCATATGGGGTCTTATCCGTCTTCTTGGACGGAATCCTGTTCAAAATGACGTTGGCTGAGAGGATTGCTTCCCCCCACAAGTTCTGAGGTAAACCCGAACTTATCAACATAGCATTCATCATCTCTTTTAGAGTACGGTTTTTGCGTTCAGCAATAGCATTTGATTGAGGTGAATATGGTGCAGTTGTTTGATGAATAATGCCATGTTCTGAACAGAATTCATCAAATGGTGTATCATATTCGCCACCTCTATCACTCGAATTGTTTAATTCGTTTGCTAAGTTGATTCTCAACTTCATTTTTATAATCCTTGAAAGCATCAAGGGCCTCATCCTTGCTACTTAGCAAATATACATAACAGTATCGTGTGCAATCGTCGATAAAAGTTACAAAATACTTTTACCACCTCTTGTTTGCACAAACTTTAAATCACACAAATCTGTGTGAATTAATCCAACGATTCAGTGTTTCGTTCCGTTGAAGGAAATGGCGCTTTTGTTAATTTCGCTTCAACACATATTTGGCATTTTCCTTTATTACTAAAGTCCAGTTTGGGTAGCAAGTCAAGACTAATCATTCGTTGTATTGACTTATAATTTACATGTCCCAAACGAAAATGCCATAAACAGGAAGACTCAAGCATGTAAGCAGAAGAGGAAACAACTTTATTAGCCTCAATGGGCGCAACATTTTTGGGTACAATGGTCATAACATTTAACTTAAACATGTTATCCGAAAGATACCCTTTCCCCAGATACACCCCATTCTTAGAAAGTGTAAATTTGTTTGCCTCAAACACAAGCTTGAACCCATGCGTGACTAGCAGCGCGCCAGACACCAGATTCTTCCTTATATCGGGAACATGCAGCAACATTCTGCAGAGTCAACTCCCTTCCTGAGGTCAGCTTCAGGATTACCTTGCCCGATCCTTCAATTCTCGAGCTGTTGGAGTTTCCCATGAACAATTGCTCATTGTTTGTCGTGGGCACGTACTCTCTGAACATTGCCCTGTTCGCACAAACATGTCGAGTGGGCTCCTGTGTCCACCCACCTTCCCGTGGGTTTCCCACTGCGTTGCACTCGGTCACACCGCGCAAAGGTTCAAATCATCATTGCGTCGACCAGATTTGCTTTCGCTTTATTCTGATTTGATTCTTTTTGGGCTTCCTGCATTCACTGCTTCGATGCCCTGGTTACCCAATTATAACACTACCTGTGAACTTCTTTGCAATTTCCTTGCCCTTGGAGTTCACACTCAAAGTGTTATGCTTCTTCTGTTCTTTGCCTCAGCAACATGAGCTTTGGCTTGACCAGAAGACATGGCTGACTTTCTTCGGAGCGACGGTTGTCCTCTCAATACGAAGACGACTATCAAATCCTCCATCTTCATCTCCTTTCGCTTGTGTTTGAGATAGCTCTTGAATTCCCTCCACGAAGGAGGCAGCTTCTCAATCACAGCCGCAACTAGGAAAGATTCACTGAGCGTCATGCCCTCCTCTTCCATTTCAGAAACCAACATCTGTATTTCTTCCACCTGCGAAATTACAGTTTTGGAATCTAACATTTTATAGTCGAGAAATTTCCCAACTATCAACTTTTTAGTACCCGCATCTTCTGTGCGTACTTTTTGTCCAAAGCAACCATAATGCTTTTGTAGTTTTAAAGTGCAAAATATGCCATAGAGAGAATTATCTAGGCATCCAAGAATCAAATTTAAACAACAGAAGTTTGTGTATGCCCAGGCCTCAGCACCCAAGGCTTCTGCCATATTCTGCTGTTGATCCTCACAGGCTCACCACAGGTGGATCCTTGCTGAGCATTCTGGCCAACCCCAACGCAGTGAGGTAAACAACATCTTTTGCTGCCACCTTTGAAGAAGCTTCCAGCAAACTTCTCCGGCTTCTCCACCTGAGCAGCAGTGGCAGCCGGATTCATTTGAGGCCCTCCAGTAGGTGCCAACGGAACCGCATTAATCTGTGGTCCGGCAGCAACATTGTTTGCCCCTTCTGGTGCGGACACGGAGTGAGCACCATTGAAGCCGTGAACAGAGTTTGAGCTCTCGTTCTCCATTCCTGTTCAGTTAGATCAAAACGTAGAGATCAGAACTATCACAGGTTCAAGAATGAGTAGAAAGAGACTGCAAAACAGTACGAAACTGCCTTTGCGTAAAAAAAAAAGGTACAGAATTAATTGAATTGAAATACGTCTTAAGATTGTTGGCACAATCAATCCTGTACCAAGACGCAGTCGTACACTGTGTATATGAAACAACAAAATAAATCAAACCCGGGGCGAGTCAAACTCTGTCCTTAAGACGTATTGCTCCGGTATACTGTGCCCAACCGGTATGAGCAATCGTCTCCCAGGATACAACGGGTACCTGTTCAGTTGAGCGGCACTGCTGAACTTGAACTCTTCGAACCTAGAATGTCCTGACTTCTCCCGGACGAATGCAAGACTCACGTGCTATGAATGCAAATGCTTTCAATGCTTGAATTGTTTTAGTGGTGTGTTTGAAAGAGCCATTAGCCCTCTTTATATAGGGAGTCGGAGGTACGTAACGTTGGATCAAAACCGAAGTTTAATTTATGCCATTGGATTAAAACCTCCTATCCAGATTAGGATGGTTTAATCTCAGCCTTTAGATCGAAGATAGATTAACAGGTTTAAACCTGGAACGTTGGATGGAAACCATATTCGGTTAAGCGGTTAAGACAGTTTAAATCTCGGCCGTTAGATTCAAGCTGCTTTACTCACTACCGTTAGATCACAACAGATGATCTTATCTTGAATGGAGGAGGATAGAGTTTGATTCATTTTGAATCAAATCTGCCAACAGAATCAAATCTGCGCTGCTGTCAGACTTCGATCGATCACATCGATCGATCGAAGTACATCGATCGATCGATGTGATCGATCGATGTCTGACTGAACACTTCATTCGATCATCCTGATCGTCTAAGGACATCGATCGATCGAAGTGATCGATCGATGTCCTCTGATCCACTTTGATCGATCTAAGAAGCGTATGAAGTCCTCTGATCCACTTCGATCGATGACATCGATCGATCGAAGTGACATCGATCGATCGATGTCATCGATCGATGTCCGTCAGATGCCTTTTTACGCCACATGGACCCCTCCAACGTGGCATTCCTCCACGGGTGACACGTCACCCATTAACAACATTTCCATCTACTTTGAGCATTAATTTCACATTCACACAATACATAATTGAGTGAGATCACATCCTAACATTAACTACTCGTTAAGGATTCATTAAGCTCATAGTATGTTGCACAACCAAGTTTTGCAACTTCCATTAACGGGCCGAAGCCCAAATCTTCAATCTCCAACGATGGGCCAAAGCCCAACCTTAAATTCTCCAACAGTTTCAACATTGGAAGTTCAGTCTGATTATCCATCCATATGAACGTGACAAACGGATAGTAGAAGTTGAATAATACTACTAATTAGTTTTTAATTTTTTAGTCCTGTTATTAATCGGCACAACCTCAATCTTGGATAGCTGATTGTATTACAATGAAAATGTGTTTGATAATATTGTACTACTTTGGGCAATTTGAAAAAAAAAATGTATATGAGTTATATGAGGATGAATATCACCATCCATCGCCTTAAGGTTTTGAACGGATATGGCCTTCACATTATAAAGCCTAAGTTTAAATAATTCATGTAAACCCAAGTTTTTTAATATGGTATTAAAGCTGGTTTAAAATGCGGACGCACACCTTGTCTGTCCCATGGTTGGCCATTTATTATCTTCTCTCACTCAAGTCCTGATGTTCATGCATGTCTGTGGTTTGTGATTGGCTTGTGGTTTGTGATTAATGGTGTGTTCTAATGCACTTGTGTATGTCAAGCCATGCTACTACTTGAGTGCAACTGTTGAGAATATTGTTCCACATTGATCAATTTGAGAAAAAATATGTGGGTTATATGAGGATGGAGTACCACCACCCATCGTCTCAAGATTTTAAGTGGATATGAGCTTTACCTGATGTAAACTTTTCAACAAAATGATCAAATTAGTTTGAAAAAAATGCTAGAACAGATTTTATGATGGAACGAATCATTATTTTATGACGAGATAATATATCAGATTTACCGATCCAAATTTGTCTCGGCCTAACAGCATTATTGAGTGTTTACTGGTTCGAAAAAGATTAATATTTGTGGTCTTATTGTTGGGAGGAAACCGAGAGATAGCACAGCGGAATAGGAAATAATCTCTCCAAATGCAGCAACTATAGAGAAATAATCGAACGAAACACGAACAAGAACACCAACAATTTTAGCGTGGAAAAACCTCCCAAGGTAGGAGTAAAAAACCACGGGACCCGTAGGCCACTTAAACGATCTCCACTATAATCAATAATGGGTACAACCAAGTCTCTCTAGGCTCAGCTAGAGGAATACAACATCATCAAGATCAACCAAACAATCTTGGAACACAACAAGATACAAGAGAGGAACCAAAATACAAAGCTGAAATTTTGGACAGAAAATTTCAGTCTCGGAATGCAGGTATCGGTCACACTTAGACTCCTCCAAAACACATCTCCACCGTTCAGAATGTACTTCTCTGTCTTGGGAATCTGTCAAAATTTGGTGACGATCCAACGGTGCAATACTCGGCAAATGCAATTTTCCCGGAGGCTGGCAGGCTGCCCAGCACCTACGAAATTCACTCTTCCTCACTTGTATTTGCCTCTCTTATTTTTCTTCTTGTTTCTTGTTCTCTCTTGCTATTTGTTCCACACAATACCTCTATTTATAGTCTCCATCTTGTGCATTTCCAATGCACAAGGCCTTCAAAGTCTTCCAAGCAATAAACATCTTGGAGAACAAACTCATTCCAACTTCCTTGTTGGAATCTTCCAATGCATAATTGTTTGACTTAAACATTGGAACTCTCCAATGTTGTAATTGTATTTTGACTCCAAACATTGGGACTCTCAACTAGGAGGGATTCCCAACAAACTCCCCCGACCGACTAGTTGGAGGGCGGCATCAACCGGAAGCCATGCGGCAAAACTCAAACTTTCCTCTTGACAAAACTTTTGTCAACATGTCAGAGCCATTTTCATCCGTATGAATCTTCTCAAGCTCGAATAGCTTGGTATCCAACATCACGAATCCAGTGATAACGAACATCAATATGTTTGGACCTCGAATGAAATGAGGAATTCTTAGACAAGTGGATGGCACTTTGATTATCACAAAACAAGACATACTTAGCTTGTTTCACTCCTAGCTCCATTAAGAATTTCCTCAACCACAACAAATCCTTCGCTGCTTCCACAACGGCTATAAACTCGGCCTCGGTAGTAGAAAGTGCAACACACTTTTGCAATTTTGATTGCCAAGCCACGGCTCCCCCGGCAAAAGTCATCATATATCCTGAAGTAGACTTGCGATCATCCAAGCTCCCGGCTAAGTCAGAATCCGAATAACCAACCAATGTAGGAGAATCACATCCCAAAGTCAGCCTCAGATTCGATGTTCCACGGAGATATCTCATAATCCACTTCACGGCCTCCCAATGATTCTTGGATTTGAAAGATAACGACTCACAATTCCCACAGCATGTGCTATATCGGGTCTTGTGCAAACCATGGCATACATCAAACTACCAACTGCCGACGAGTATGGAACATTCTTCATACTCGATTTCTCATCATCAGTAGATGGACACTGCTCGTGACTGAGCTTAAAATGAGAAGCAAGCGGAATACTCACTGCTTTGGCCTTGTCCATGCCAAAACGCTGAAGAACCTTCTCAATGTACTTTTCTTGTGACAAAAACAACTTCTTTGCACTTCTGTCACGTATGACCTGAATCCCAAGGATTTTCTGCACTGGCCCCAAATCCTTCATAGCAAAGGATTCACTCAAGGTCTTCTTTAACTCATTGATTTTGGAAAAGTCTTTTCCAACAATCAGCATATCATCAACATACAACAGAAGAATGATAAAGTCATCATCAGAAAATCTCCGTATAAAAACGCAGTGATCGGCCTTTGTCATCTTGTAACCATGCCTAACCATCACTGAGCTGAACTTTTGGTACCACTGTCTTGGCGCTTGCTTCAAGCCATAAAGACTCTTTGTCAATTTACAGACACAATCTTCTTTACCCTTCTGTTGAAAACCTTCAGGTTGCTCCATATAAATCTCTTCATGCAGATCACCATGAAGGAAAGCCGTCTTGACATCCATTTGCTCAACTTCTAAATCAAGACTAGCAGCTAACCCGAGCACAACTCGAATGGATTGCATCTTCACCACCGGAGCAAAGATCTCGCTAAAATCAACACCTTTCCTTTGGGTAAAACCCTTTACCACCAAGCGAGCCTTGTATCGAACTTGTGAAGTATTTTCATCTTTCTTCACTCGGTAGACCCATCGGTTTTTCAATGCTTTCTTGCCCTTTGGCAACTTCACCAACTCAAAGGTGTTATTCTCACGGAGGGACTGCATCTCATCCTCCATGGCATCCATCCATTGCTTTTTGTTTTCATCTTCCAAAGCTTCTTGAAAATTTTCAGGCTCTCCACCATCAGTAAGAAATACATACTCGTCCGGGGGGTAGCGAACGGAAGGTCTTCTGTCACGGGTAGACCGTCTCAACTCAACAGCACCCAGGCTGCTCAACCACCTCCTCCTCATGATGGACTTCATTCTCAACACCTGGAGTCACATCAGGCTCATCAACTACAACATTTGGTGTGGGAGCAGTTGTAGTTGGTTGATCACCAACCAAATCTTCATCTGCATGAGTAGGAATTTCTTTCTCAACCTTCTCAATATCATCGATGGTGTAGTCCTCCATAAACACAACATCTCGGCTGCGAACAAGCTTTCTTGCAACCGGATCAAAGAAGCGATAGCCGAACTCATCAAGTCCGTATCCCACAAATACACATTTCTTTGTCTTGCCATCAAGTTTGGATCTCTCATCTTTTGGAACGTGCACATAAGCAAGGCACCCAAACACACGAAGATGGTCGTAGGAGACATCTTTTCCACTCCAAACACGGTTTGGAACATCAAACTTCAAAGGCACACAAGGTGTGAGATTCACGTGCACCGCTGTATTCAATGCTTCTCCCCAGAAATACTTCGGCAACCTTGACTGAGATAACAAACATCTCACTCTTTCAATCAAGGTTCTATTCATTCTTTCGGCTAGCCCATTCAACGCGTGTCTTCGGAGGAGACCTTTGGTGGCGTATACCTTGGCTCCGACAATATTCTTCGAAAGGACCAATATATTCTCCCCCGTTATCCGTTCGGATACACTTGAGCTTCTTTCCAGTTTCTCTTTCAACCGATGCTTGAAAGGACTTGAATGTATCAAGCACTTGGTCCTTCGTCTTCAAGGTATATGCCCAAATCTTCCGAGAATAATCATCAATAAACGTCACAAAATAGTAAGCACCGCCAAGTGACCGGGTCTTCATTGGTCCACACCACATCGGAATGCCACCAAGTCCAAAATCTCCTGCTTTCTTTTTGTTCGGAGGACTTGAAGGACACACGTCTTTGCTTTCCTGCCAAACAATGCGCACACTGCTTCAGTCTTGCATCGGAAATACCGGATAACACATTCTTCTTGGTAGGATGCTCAATCCCTTCTCGCTCATATGACCCAAACGCTGGTGCCATAATTCCGAGGAGCTATCATTCTCACAAGTATTCATATAATACTTGGAAATCCCAAATTTGGCAACGTACAAATTTGAGCACTTCTTTCCTCTCGCAACCAACATTGAGCCCTTCGTCAATTTCCATTCATTACCGGGAAATGAACTGCAATATCCATCATCACTTAGCTTTCCAACGGATAAGATATTGAACCGAAGATCGGGAATATGCTTCACATCCTTGAGAACTAGTGTAGTTCTATTACTAGTCTCAACACAAATATTCCCCATTCCGACAATGCTCGACTGTCCTCTATTTCCCATACGTACTACTCCGAAATCACCTGCCTCATAGGTTGAGAAAAGATCACGCCGAAAGGTAGCATGTGTAGAAGCACCACTATCAATCACCCAATCCATCTCTTCAGATGATATATTAACACTTTCTACACAATCATCACAAATAATGAAGAAATCATCAACAACGGCAATATCATCATTGTTGGTACCTTCTTTCTTGACATCATTGTGGCTACTCTTGTCTCTCATTTCTCTTTTCAGCTTTCGGCAATGCTTTCGGATATGACCCTTCAAGCCACAGTGATGGCACTCTACATTTGACCATTTGTTGGAACTCCCACGAGACTTGTCACGATCTGAAGATTGGTTTTGACTCTTTCCTCTTGATGCACCACGAGTATTATGAGTTCTTCTCTGACTTCTCCCCCGTGATTCGGTGACCAACATCTCTGAATGAGAAGAAGCGCCAAGAGACTTGCGTCTCATTTCTTCACTGAGAACGGCACTCTTAGCTGATTCCATTGTGAGAACACCATTCGGAGCAGAATTTGATGACGATGTCCGGAACGTCTCCCATGAATTTGGCAGAGTGCCAAGAAGCCATAAAGCTTGAATCTCATCATCAAAGCTTATGCCCATCGTCGCCAATTGATTCATAATTCCCTGAAAAGCATTCAGGTGGTCAGCCATTGATGAACCATCATCATACTTCAAAGACATCATCTGCTTGATCAGGAATAACTTATTATTCCCCGTCTTCTTAGCATATAACTCCTCCAGAGCTGTCCAGAGGGTTCTCGCATTAGACACCTTGCTTACATGATTCAATACATTATCATCGACCCATTGACGGATGTATCCACAAACTTGTCTGTGTAGTAGGTTCCATTCTTCATCACTTTTTCCTTCGGGCTTCTCGGTAGAGAAAACCGGAACATGAAATCCTTTGACATAGAGCAAATCTTCCATCTTTCCTTTCCAAACATTGTAGTTGGAGCCATTCAAACTGACCATCCTGGATGTGTTCACTTCCATAGTTGCAAACAGTCAAGAGAACCTCGCTCTGATACCACTTGTTGGGAGGAAACCGAGAGATAGCACAGCGGAATAGGAAATAATCTCTCTCAAATGCAGCAACTATAGAGAAATAATCGAACGAAACACGAACAAGAACACCAACAATTTTAGCGTGGAAAAACCTCCCAAGGTAGGAGTAAAAAACCACGGGACCCGTAGGCCACTTAAACGATCTCCACTATAATCAATAATGGGTACAACCAAGTCTCTCTAGGCTCAGCTAGAGGAATACAACATCATCAAGATTAACCAAACAATCTTGGAACACAACAAGATACAAGAGAGGAACCAAAAATACAAAGCTGAAATTTTTGGACAGAAAATTTCAGTCTCGGGAATGCAGGTATCGGTCACACTTAGACTCCTCCAAAACACATCTTCACCGTTCAGAATGTACTTCTGTGTCTTGGGAATATTCTGTCAAAATTTGGTGACGATCCAACGGTGCAATACTCGGCAAATGCAATTTTCCCAGAGGCTGGCAGGCTGCCCAGCACCCTACGAAATTCACTCTTCCTCACTTGTATTTGCCTCTCTTATTTTTCTTCTTGTTTTCTTGTTCTCTCTTGCTATTTGTTCCACACAATACCTCTATTTATAGTCTCCATCTTGTGCATTTCCAATGCACAAGGCCTTCAAAGTCTTCCAAGCATTAAGCATTCTTGGAGAACCAAAGCTTCATTCCAACTTCCTTGTGTTGGAATACTTCCAATGTCATAATTGTGTTTGACTTGAGACATTGGAAATCTTCAATGTTGTAATTGTATTTTGACTTCAAACATTGGGACTCCAACTAGGAGGGATTCTCAACACTTATCTGATCTCAGCCAGGATTTTCCTTCAAGTCCTTCATCGGTCGATAGTCGACTCTGATATCATAATTGTAACGACCTGAATTTACATCGGTTTGGTATTTTCCTGCAAGACCTTTATCGTCCGATAATCAACTCAGATATTATAATTATAACGATCTAGATTTACAACCGTTTAAGCATGGTAATGTTACTATAATCTAACAATAATAATCAACGTTTTAGAGCATTCTGACAAATAAAACGAGAAACTCGTTCTGCAAATTCAATTCTAGCTTTCCCTTCAAGACATAGTCCAGTTGGTATTCGGGTTGAAGATTGTCACAAAGAGGTTACGAGTTCGAATCCAGAGACACGCAGAATGTGGGTGTTCGTATGCTGATAGGCCAAAGGTCTGGTTTGTGGGAGGACAATAACTGTGTAATATCTCACCCAGGAAGCCGCTGGACTCCTGATTTACATCTTTCACGTAGCTACTTTAAGCTGGAGCAGTAGAGACCCTTTAGGCTGGGGTTCAATCTTTACTACAAATTCAATTCTTGCTTTACTATCATCATAATCGTGACAGGTGGACATGTCTTGTCGACGTTGTACTTCTATGACATGTGAATAATAAAATATCACCACTAATTAGGTTTTATTTTATGCGCTGTTATTAATTTATATAACCTAAAATGTCGAACGGCTGATTGTATTACCAGAAAAGGATAAAATTAATCGGCAATAAAAAAATACGTTAGATTCGATAATGGAGTGAATCGATATTTTGGACCAGATACTATACTATAAATGTTAAAATACATGATACAGCCGGCAAAATTTGGCAGAAATTGTGGTTTAGAAAAGAATCCTTACAAAAAGGATACGGTAAAAATCGAAAGAGCTCTAAAGGGCAACATCATAATAAGGAAAGTGACCACAAGTTTACTTAGCTAGTATCACTTTTTGTTTGTAACTACAAACAACAACAATAACAAAAGCTATCGCTAGAATCTGGGGAGGATCATACCTAGTATATCCTAACGACAACAAAAGCTATTGCTAGGGTCTGAGGAAGGTGAGAGACAGACAAACAATACTTCCATCTCTAAGAATAGATAGTTTGCTTTCAGTGAAACTCGCAGCTCTATATATATCTGTATAGATAGTACAATAATAGAAATATGTACTAATGAAGAAATCTTATTAAAAATAAATAGATAGCTTCCGTTATCTAATAAGAATATGCACGAATGAAGAGATCAAATTATATGAAAGATTGTTTGTAACGGCAAACAACAATCGATATACTTCATATCACATGTGGGAATATGGAATACTCAATGCTTCTGTTGTTTTTCTAGAGAATAATTACAAGGAATATACTGACAGTCGATTATTCAAGAGCTCATTATAAGTGAAAATGCATGTATCGGTACATAAACGTTTCAATATAAACAAACTATATTAGGTTTACTAATCGTTGGAAATTTTGGTTTGTAAGATGATAAATTATTTAAGAAATCAACAAAAAAAAGATTAACACCTTGAAAACAAATCAATCTTGAGACGTAACAAAGTTATAGTCCTTAAAACAATTGTCTCTACTATACGATAAATGCTTTGTAAGATACAATAACGACTTCCTTTTATTTGCACTACAAGAGAAACTATGAACTTATATTTTGAAGTATCTAATATGAGAGAAAGAATGAGGAAAATGAAGGCAGAATTAGGTAGATTTTTCACAAAAAGCCTCTATTTTCAAATCTTAACATTTCTGTGTATTTATATGCTTAAATCTTTCGAAAATAAGGTTAATTTTAAACATCTCTGCTAAATTTAACTTTCAAAATAGTTTATAACCGTTCATGATTGAAATAAGGTGTTCTAGGTTGCAAGCGTTGGATCATTTCCTTAAAGTCAGCTTAAACATTTCTGATGTTGTGTCCAAACTGAACATTTGGTCTCAGATCAAACCTTAAATTTAAAACAACATGAGAGTTCAGAAGTAACACTGACATCGAACCTTCGGTCTTTACACTTGGAATTCCTCTTGTGTCACGTCAAACTCTGAGACCAAACTCTAAATCAGGGAATGCTCTAGACCGATGTCTAATTTAGAGGACGCTCTTCTCTGATTGATTCCAAGTTTCATTTATTTGTCCAATCAAACTTTTTAAATTTTATTATATGAATTTTTAGCTTTTTCTAAAGCACTTTTATGTGATTTTCCAACAATCCCTCATATAATTCAATTTATATAAGAACATCTACGGACAACCATAAACTAGACTCTCTGCTATTAAACAAAAAGGTTGATACATAATTGACAATAACTTGCATCTTAAGACATCAAGTACAAGTGTTAGTATGTAAACTACAAATGTACCATTTCTTTCCGGACTGTTTGAGGTTGATGACATCATTTCCATTTTTGAAAGGCTCAGCTGTGAGAGGAACATGGCAATTCTGATAATTGTGTTTGGTTTACTTTGATCACATTGTGAGCTCCTTGAGCATATTTGAAAACCGACCCAAATTTTTGGGCTCTATCTTTATTATCCTTTGTGTAGTCTCTGTAATTAAAAAGGCTTTATTAATCAATACAAATAGCTGAAACCGCCGTAAAGTTTACTCCCTAGGTGTTACCACGTAAATCACGTTTTCTACTCTCTTGTTTTTTATTTTGTTCCTTTTTTTTTGAATTTTTATCTTGATCGAAGAGTATATGAAATCTTAGATCCTGAAGGCAGTTGAGCAATGGTGAAGGCTTGAGGAACAAGATGGTTTTTCTTATATCTTTTCCCCTTTTAGTCTTTTATGTAGGGACGTCACGAACTTGTCTTTTGTTTTTTTTATAAACTATAACTCACCAGAAATGATGGCTGTTTGAGATTTGTGAACAAATATACACGTGTCTTTAGGATTTGTAGTTCGAAGCCCAAACAAAAAATGTATAAATAGTATTTTTCCCTTTCGAATATATTGTCATTATTGATTTTTTAGCATAATATAAAATTACAATATATTGAAAAGTGAATTTTCATTTTGTATCACATATGCATCTCATATAATTGGAATAAAAGATGTTTATTGATTTTGATTTACGAACCGAACAATGGATTGCCTCCTCGTTTCCTTTTATATATGCCATGATGCTCATAAGCAGAACTATCTATAAGATACATGAAGGACTCATATGTATAACTCCATTTCTATGGCAGATTTATGTATGATGTCAGGACTCAGTTCTCGTCTTGGTGCCATCCTATTGCCAATAATCGGTGGAATTTCGTGGGAGAAAAAACGAAAAACAACTCCATTCTAATATATTTGAAGCGATCACTTAAGCCCTTTTCTTAGAGCTAGACCCTTTAATTTAGTTAAATTAAACTATGGTATTGAGAGCGGACATTGGAGTAACTGGTTAGTTTTCTGCTTTATGACTTTGAAGTCACAAGTTTCGAGCTGCAGAAATAGCCTCTTGCACAAAATATAGGGTAAGACTGTCTACATCAGATCGCAAAGCGATTCGGTCTATTTCCAAACCATGCGCACACGAGGGAGTCTAGTGTTCCAGAAACGCCATATACTAATCAACGGTGTTATGAATGAGTAGTGTTTTCTTCAAGTTGTGGGGCTGTAGGAAAGAACCTCAGCTGTGCTAGACAACCAAACGAACTTGTCAGAAGAGAAACATGAATGTAAAGATCCATCCAACAGTGAACCCGTCAGATATCCAAATTAGTCAAACTGATGTCCTCGTACAAAATAGAAACCAATAGAACAAACAAAGAAAGCTGAATGTTACATTAAATGAAAGTATGCAATACTCAAAAGAAAAGAAAAACAAAAAACAGAGCATTCAAGGGATTTCCATGAGATAACTTCCTACTAGTGCCCTAACAAGATTCTTCTGATCAAATCATAGTACATCTTGTAGTCTACTAATGTCATATCATGTAAGCGTCTCTCATAAGTGGAGCAAAAGATGTTCTATTGATTTAGCTTCAGAAGAAGGGAAGCCAATAGTATTCAGGAGCAGGTGCAGGTGCAGGTTCAACACTCCAATAGGATTCAGGAGCAGGTGCAGCAATGGGTGTCTCTGTTATATCCATGACGTCAATGGCAAGCTTCATTCCTTTGGCGCAGTGATTGCCCACACCGCAAATGTACCATTTCTTTCCAGTCTGCTTGAGGTTGATCTCATCATTCCCACTGACGAAAGGCACAGTTATTTCAGGAATATAACAATTCTCATACTCTGTTTGGTTTACTTTGATTACATTGTGAGCTCCCTGAGGATAGTTGAATACTGAAACCAAGGCCAAAATTTATTAGCACAATGAAATATACACATTTGTGTTTACTAATTTTTTCACTAGTATACTACTACACCATATTCCTATTATTATGTCATTTATGCAGGTAAATATAGAGTCGGAAGTGTCTGCCTCTTACCTTCGATAGTTTTTGATATCGTTCAGATATACGAAATGTGCTGGTTGTTGTTTCTAAATGATGTAAAATGCATATCTATGTATGCATGTATATAGACACACATACAAACACGTATGAGATTACCGTCCATCATCGATACTGTAGAAATATTGTGCAGGTCCTTCAATGTATTAAAATAACAATAATTTTACTGTGATGAATTATCAACAGAAAACATGAAAGGTAAAAAAAAGTTACCGAGCGAGTCTCCTAGATAAAATGACTTTCCGGCAGCCCACTGCTTGTAATCGAAATTCAGCTTCCAGCCATTGTCGTCTCCGACCACGATGTCTTTTCCCATTGCCGGCGTAGCAATTGCAACGGCAAAAAACGCTATTGCCACCAAGAAAGCTGTCGAAGCCATTACTTATATGGTCAACTGGACTCTCTTCAAGAACAGGAAGGCTTTCCTTTGTTTTTTGTGTTGAGAGCGATCTTAATTTCTAGATTAATCTGCCCGAGTAATCTGAGAAAAGATCCCAGATGTCGCAGCAATTTATAGATGCAATTTTCTCTTCAGCGTTGACAGAGTCGCCAGCCGGCCAACGGCGGCAAACGTTAAGATGTTTCAACATTGGAAGTTCAGTCTGACTATCCATCCATATGAACGTGACAAATGGATAGGTTTCGTAGAAGAATAATATCATGTTTTTAATTTTTAGTGCTGTTATTAATCGATTACCACCTCAAATCTTGAATAGCTGATTGTATTACAATGAAAATGATCAAATTAGTTTGAGAAACTAGAAGAGATTTGATGATGGAACGAATTATTATTTTATGACGAGGTAATATATTAGATGTAACGATTTAGATTTATTTCAGTCTGACAATTGATGATACCAGAAAATCCACTCGTCAGTCAATGACAGTCAACGTTAGAGCAAGAGTACAGAAATGATTAAGTGCTGCAGGCCGGCCTGATGACTGACCAAGTCCCACGCGGACAAGTATTCCGCCTCGGCCACGGAGGCCCCACGCCATCTCGGCTACATGGTCAGTACCCTACTGGAACTAAGGGTTCCACCTCGGCCTAAAGGGTTCCACCTCGGCCTAAGGGTTCCACCTCGGCCCAATGGTTTTACCACGGCTAATGGATCTTGTCTCGGCTACAATTATCAACTGGAAAAGCCCGGTCAGAACTTTGGCCCAAGCATTTTATCACAAGACCGGCATTTCTGCCCTTCAAAATGGTACCTCGGCCATAATAACGAACATCTAGAAGAGCGGATATACATCCAGCTCGGCCAAAGGGATCCGAGTTCTCAACAGTTCCATCTCGGCCTCGGATCTGCTTTCGACCACGGCTCTGATTATTGATCTCGGCCAAGTTACAACAATCACGGAGCTGTATGCTACGTGGCCTACATGCAATATCTAACTTTCCAGATGTCAACCATACGAAGGGAAGGTGCCAATACAGCAATCCTTAGCAGCTGCACGGCTACCATGCAAGCGGACCAGACGTCGTCATCTCAACCATCTGAGACACGCAGCTCCCAGCTTCGCCAACTATAAAAGAGCTTCCCCAACAGTAAGAAGCTCCAAGCCTAAATGGAAAAGCCCAAATCTTGAGAGACACACCCTGCTGCTCTCATATCAGCTCGGCCTACACCTTAGCCGACCTCAAACAGGTTTCATCAAACCTATATTACAGTTAAAGCCATACGCTATAATACCCGCAACTGACTTGAGCGTCGGAGGGTTTCCCCGGGGCAGCGCCCTGGGACCCCTAACGCGTTTTTTCTTTTCTCAGGCTTCCTAGGAGGACAAGTGACGGAGGGGTGACGGCCTTAGACCCCGGATATTTCGACTTTTACCTTGGCGAGACAATCCGACCTCGTCAAATTGGCGCTAGAAGGAGGGCCTGAACCTCCGGGTCCCTTGACTTTCGAAATATCGTCACTACTAACTCTTCTTAGCAGACATCAAAAGCTACTGAGAGAAAGATGAGCAGAGAAGATAATCAAATATCTTCTTTGCAACCAACTGCTTCATGTTCTAAGGAGCCAGAGGAGTTTTCAACTCCTATTTTCTTCTCACATGAAGAACACATGAGAGCTATTCACTATGTGGCTCAAAATCCGGCGGCATTCCAAGCTGTAATGGAATTAAGAGGGAATACCCCAACCAAAGGTATTAATGAACCCTCTCCTGGCAGTACCAGTGTTCCGCAGTTTTTGGAGTACTCTCCATCTCGGCCAGGGTATCATTATGAATGTCAAGCTGAGGTTATATTTGAAGCAGGATACTCACCCCGGAGGTCTGATGATCAGACCATACAGCGCCCTTCGATCTCATCTCGGTCTTTCAGTTTTGGAACACATATCCAGGCTTCACGGCGAGAAAGAGCATCTGTCAAAGTTCGGATGGGGGGCCAGGGAAGAGAAAGGACTTCTCTTTTGGCATCAAAAGCTCGCATTCTTTCCTATATGAGAAAGAAGAGTTTGGTGAAGGAACCAAAGCCCCTTGCAGGGCCACTCCATAAGAGGAATCCTCAACTCTACTGCCTATATCATCATGATATAGGGCATGATACAGAAGACTGTAGACAACTCGGTAAAGAGATAGCTCGCCAGATTGAGCTCGGCCATCTGCAGCAGTTTCACGATCTGAGATGAAGCTTTCGCAGTTGAGCCGAATTAGATGTTCCTTAAGGTGAACATCAACCCGAGTGGTAGCTTTGAGTTGGAAAAATAGCTAGGCTGCTTAGACTGTTAATTGAGTTCAAAGTGGGGACCAATTTTCGTATACATCTGAAAACCCCCCAGCTCGGCCCTGTAGTTGGCCTGTACAACAGTCACCTCTTGGTGCATGAAACTTCTCAGCAATAAAAAGTGTTCATCCAACTCAGTGTTGTGGACAGTTCTGCGGAACTGAAGTTTCTTACCAAAAAGACCTCGGCGAAGAACGGGGCAAATGCCCGCTAAAGGGTG
>AP025061.1:5631868-5741434 GCA_036186865.1 Eustoma russellianum | reverse complement strand
TCAACTCAGTGTTGTGGACAGTTCTGCGGAACTGAAGTTTCTTACCAAAAAGACCTCGGCGAAGAACGGGGCAAATGCCCGCTAAAGGGTGAAAAAAGACCTCGGCTAAGTCCCAGGCACCTGCCCGCTAAAGGGTAAAAAATTTCTCCTCAGCAGGTTTTGGGGAAAGAGCCCACCAGAGGGTTAAATTTCTCCTCAGCAGGATCTGGGGAAAGAGCCCGCCAGAGGGTTAAATTTCTCCTCAGCATGATCTGGGGAAAGAGCCCGCCAGAGGGTTAAATTTCTCCTAGGCAAGTTCTGGGGAAAGAGCCCGCTAGAGGGTTAAATTTTCTTCTCAGCAGGTTTGGGAAAGATTTCGCTTGAGGGTTGAAGTTGTATCTCGGTCAGCCCGGGACACCAACTTGCTTGAGACTCGTATGACCTTGGCAAATCTGAATAAGGTTGGGGCAGATCTCTATATCTCACCTCGGCTAGTGTACAACGGATGCTCAGAGTTATTTTAAATGAGATCTCGGCTAAGGCTTCACGAGATTCTCTTATTTAAACTCAGCATGACAAGGTAACTTTTATTCTGTCTATCTTTTATTAAAGTTGAGCAGGTTTAATAAGACCGACATTCAATCTCGGCAATAATGAACTTGAAAAGTTCAATTACGCTAAATCTGCGGGCAGAGATTCGTTCAAGATTAGTGGGTCCGATGTGTGACCTCGGCTACAAAAAGTATGAAGAAAATACTGAAAAATGTAAAAAACTCGGAAACAAACGAGAATTGCTAATTAAGAGGGCAGAAACTTTCATTGATGACCAGAGTACACTTATTACAATCTAAGTTTAGATTTGCTCATCATCATCACGCAAGTCTGCCCCATCAGTGAACTTCTGAAACTGGGCTTCGAACTCGGCCTCAGCATTGATGTTATAGAGCTCAACCAGCCTGGGGTCATCCTTATTCAGCTGGGGGCAGACCTCAGCACAGACATCAATGGCCTTTGTCTGGCCCATCTGCATAACTGGGCCCTGCAGCAGCACCATATTTTCTTCAAACAACTCAGACTTCTTGAACTCGGCCACTGCTCCAGACTTGGCCGCAGCAAGTTGAGCAGAAAAGTCTGATGCTTGCTGCTCCAGTTTCTCTTGCAGAGCTTTGATCACGGCATCTTTCTGTCCAGACTCTGCTGATACTTGGTTATAACATGCCTCCAGGTCGGTATTCCTCTTCTCCAGCTCAGCGACCAAGGAGTTAGCCGTAGCCCACTTAACTTCGGCCTCTTCTTTTTGTCCCCGGAGCTTTTCATTTTCAACCTTCAAGGACGAAATGTCCTGGGAAGATGTCTTGGACTCTTGGACTTTGACGGCCAGTTGACTTTGCAACTCCTCACCTCGGCTAATAAGCTCGGACAGTTGCACTTTTAGCTGTTTCACCGAAATGGAGTTAGGAAAACTTCAGCATGTGAAACAAACAAGGGATAGGTCATACCATGGCAGAATTGATATGGACAGAGTTGACCAAGCTGCCCCAAGATGCAGTTGAGAAACGTTGTTTGTCAATGGGTAGTATCAAACTGTTCATCTTTCTAGCTGTGGCAGGGTTCATCACGGTGTCGGCTTCATCAAATTCGCCCACCGTTACGTTTTCCTGAGCAGGTGCCACCTCGGCCTCAGAACGGGGGCATCTTCTCTTGGTCTTTTTCCCAGTACAGAGCCCTCAATTGACCGTGTCGGCCCAAGATTAGTTGGAGGAGGGTTTATTGGAGATACCTCAGCCCTTGCTCCTTTACCAGTATTTAAAGTTAAAGACTACTCAAAAAACAATACCTCAAGTATACAAAAATACTAGATACCTGGAGTGGTTGACCCAGAGGCGATTGTGATGGCTTGATTCACCTCGGCCTCGGCAATGCCTTCAGCTGGGGGCTGACCTTGAGCCACCTCGGCCCTTGCTTTCGCGGCCTGAGCCTTCTTGCGAGCTGCGGCCTTAGCAATATTTGCCGCAACATCCTTCCCTCCAGGAGCCATGGAGCCTGCATAAAGTGCACAAGGTTAAGTGGGGGAAGTTAGAGATGAGAAAGAAGCACAAGTATTAGAATATACCCCGGACTACTGCCAAATTCTCTGGAGAAAGAGGTTTGTAATGAGGACCAGAGGCCAAAGAATTCAGATCGGCTGCTTTCAGAACGGATTCATTAACTCTGTGCCAGTCAATGACCACAGGCAGAGAGTACAACTTGGCCACCTCGTCACAATATTCTGAGCTCGGCTTCATGTTGTCAGCTCTGCCCGACTTCCATATATCAAGTTGGGGTAACCCTAACTTCTTAATATAAAAGAACCTACCCTTCCAATTCTTCTTGAAGGAGGGAATATGTACAACATAATTAAAATCTTCAGGAGTCACTCTTTTGGTAAAGTAATACCAACTCTCTGAAGACCTACAAGCAAACAGACTTCTAAAGATTCTTTGATCGAAGGGGATCTCAGATGCTCTAAGGAAGAGCAGAAAAGAAAGAATAATTTTCAAACTGTTAGGCTTGATTTGGGGAAGCCTAAGGTTGTAAGAATGAAGAATTCGAAACAAAGAAACTGGGATGGGAAGACGGAATCCAGAATGGAAATATTCTTCGTAGATGGCTTCATATCCCGCAGGAGGGTCATAAGCCGTTTGATTAGGTAAAGGAAGGATGGGATCGAATTGCTCAACGTCAATATCGTACATCCCGCATATTAAAGACACGTCCACCTCGGATAGAGTACAAAAGGACTCTTGAACCTCGGCTGAAGGAGACCCCCTATAGACAACTCCAACCGGCAGAGTTGAAACCCTAGATCTACTAGGCACTGTTGCCGTGCCCGGAGGAGGAATGGTTTCTGCCTGTTCTGGAGAAACCTCAACTACTCTAATAGCTCTGCTCGGCGGAGCCTGTCCGCTAGGACCAGCACCATCTCCAGCGCCACCTAATGGCCGAGCTGGAAGGTGGTTCTCAGAGACAACCGTCTTCTCCGATGACGAGCTGAGGTTTCCTACGTTTCCAACGTAGGAAGCTCCCTCAGAAAGATTTTGGGAATCTGAAGCCGAAGACATGAAAGCTAGCAGAGAAGACTTACAGGCGATTAGCCAGAAGAGAAAGAAGATCGCCGAGGTGAAAAGGACGTCGGAGCAAGGGGAAACGCCGGAAGAGTTGACACCGATGAAGAGTAAGAATGAGGAGAGCAATAAGAATGCAAAAGGGAAAAAATGAGGAATGAAGCCCTATTTATAGGCAAGTCTCAGCTATTTCAAAGGTCACCTCGGGTTAGGCCAACCACGATTCCCGTGCCACCATCAAGGCTGATTGGCATTGAATCTTGAACCGACGTGATTAAAAGCTGAACCGCCGTTGCCTCGATCTGCGTAGGCCATAATGGCGTAGGACAAACTAATCCGAGATAGACACGTGCCGTGGAAGGTCATCCGTCTGGTCAGTTTGATCCAATCAGTACAGCTACAAACTGATGCTTCGTACACTGCGTTTGACAGTTACGGAGTAATTGGCATCAAGAGAGACACCTCGGCTGAAGGCAACGATATCAACAGATCAGCCTGCCCTCAGCTCAGCTCGGCCAAACTAATCTGGGGGGCAAATGATGATACCAGAAAATCCACCCCTCAGTCAATGACAGTCAAAGTTAGAGCAAGAGTACAGACATGATTAAGTGCTGCAGGCCGGCCTGATGACTGACCAAGTCCCACGCGGACAAGTATTCCGCCTCGGCCACGGAGGCCCCACGCCATCTCGGCTACATGATCAGTACCCTACTGGAACTAAGGGTTCCACCTCGGCCTAAAGGGTTCCACCTCGGCCTAAGGGTTCCACCTCGGCCCAATGGTTTTACCACGGCTAATGGATCTTGTCTCGGCTACAGTTATCAACTGGAAAAGCCCGGCCAGAACTTTGGCCCAAGCATTTTATCACAAGACCGGCATTTCTGCCCTTCAAAATGGTACCTCGGCCATAATAACGAACATCTAGAAGAGCGGATATACATCCAGCTCGGCCAAAGGGATCCGAGTTCTCAACAGTTCCATCTCGGCCTCGGATCTGCTTTCGACCACGGCTCTGATTATTGATCTCGGCCAAGTTACAACAGTCACAGAGCTGTATGCTACGTGGCCTACATGCAATATCTAACTTTCCAGATGTCAACCATACGAAGGGAAGGTGCCAATACAGCAATCCTTAGCAGCTGCACGGCTACCATGCAAGCGGACCAGACGTCGTCATCTCAACCATCTGAGACACGCAACTCCCAGCTTCGCCAACTATAAAAGAGCTTCCCCAACAGTAAGAAGCTCCAAGCCTAAATGGAAAAGCCCAAATCTTGAGAGACACACCCTGCTGCTCTCATCTCAGCTCGGCCTACACCTTAGCCGACCTCAAACAGGTTTCATCAAACCTATATTACAGTTAAAGCCATACGCTATAATACCCGCAACTGACTTGAGCGTCGGAGGGTTTCCCCGGGGCAGCGCCCTGGGACCCCTAACGCGTTTTTTCTTTTCTCAGGCTTCCTAGGAGGACAAGTGACGGAGGGGTGACGGCCTTAGACCCCGGATATTTCGACTTTTACCTTGGCGAGACAATCCGACCTCGTCAACAATAGTATTGAATTGATATTATTTCGGGCATTTATGTTTAATGGTTCGAAAAGGATTAATTTTTATCTTCTTCTCTAGTTTCACCCAGGGTTTTCCTACGAGACTTTTATCGTTTGATAGTCGATTCTGATATCATAATTGTAACGATCTAAATTTATCTCAGTTTAGTAGTTGCCTGCGAGACCTTTATCATCCGATGATCGATTCAACTATCATATTTGTAATAATTCAAATTTGAGATTCACTAATTACCCTAACGTTAGTCAAATTCTATTTAACATTTGAACATTGTCAAACCTTATGGATCACTCAAAGATGGCCCAACGTGACTCAATTAATACCAAAAACCAACTGCTTACCTGCAGAAGCCGGTTTCCAAGCAGTTTACCGCCAAAATTGAAAACCAATGCAAAATAACTTCTCTCATTCCATCCCCTCCATCTGCAAATATTTCCCTCCATAAATTCGACTCCACCTTGCATAAAATCAGGCAACATCCATCCATAATACAAAATCTGGAATCAATCTACTCATCATTCCCTTTCTCAGCGACCACCAACCGAGGATGAAGAACACATCTTCTATCAAAAGATATATGTGTGTGTATATTAGTGTGTATGTATGTATATATAGATATAACCCTCATGTAGCGATAACTTTTGTGTGAGACCACAAGTTTAAATAAAATAACTGCTAACAGTAAGTGGTTGTTAGCGAGATCAGTTTACTAGTAAATAAACATAATAAAAAGAGAAAAATGTTTACTATACCATTGTTGCTTAAAAGATAAGGATTTTAGAAAATAATCATATCAGTTAGTGCACCATATATTTGATTAAGAGATTCTAGAATTCAACATGCATAGTACATAGCAGACGGCTTGCCATTAGGAGAAAAAATAACAAAACAAATCACGGAGATTTCATAGAAGGCGGATCGGGGATAGGACAAGTAAGTCAGCTGAGAGATGAAGGAACTTAAGTTAAAGTGTCTTTATCCAAATGGCTTTTATTGTATTGGAATTTTTTATGTACCTTTGTTGCATAAAACAATTGGATTTTTAGATAATAAACATATAAGTTAATGCGTCATATATTTGACTAAGCAATTTTATAATTCATTGTGCATACAACGTACCGGACAAGTTACCATTAAGTGAAAAATTTACGGGACAAATGGCGGGGATTTCATGGAAGCCAGATCGAGATAGAACAAGTATTTAACCTGAGAAATAGAGGAAAATAAGTTTAAATGTATTCATGCAGATGGCTTTCTTGTCTTGGAATTTTTTACATTCGCGGTGTCCCCCCCCCCCCCCCCCCCCCCCTCCCGGTCTTTTGGTGACGCCGCCTGGTTACATATTTTTTCTTCTTCCTAGAGTAATGAGAAATGTCATAAGCTTGTTGGCTAATTTTCTTCGTTCAAATTTAGATTTCAAAAGTTTCTAGATGGTAGAAACTTAGGATAGAAGTTATGTTTTCAAATTTCCTAACTTTTAGTAATCTTTATTTATTCAAGTTAGGATTATGGTTTTTGCATTAGACTAGTTAGTCTATAAATAAAGGTGCCCGGCCACAGTCATGGTAGAGGAGTAGAAAATCTTGTATTCGGTTTTGAGTGATTTTCGAATAATATACGAGGCGAGTTATGCTTCATATTTGCACTTCTTTTAACTTTGATTGGTATCAGAGCCAATAGGTTAAAAGGGATTGTTGGCACTGTGTGTGTGATCCAAAAGCAAGGAGGCCACCGTGATCTTCATTGTCACGACCGAGACATCAAGAAGCATCGGATCCATTTTTCATCACTTTCAACAAAGATTCGTTATCCCGAAGGAATCTTCAATCCAAAATAATGAGCGAAACTGGCGAGAGTAGCGGTCAACCGAGAAGTAGCACCACTCAACCGCGTGGGAGAGAAGTCGGATCAACTGTCGTACAGTGTCTGCTGCTCTTTCCAACTAATTACACCGTGTGGGCTATGCAAATGAAGATTATTCTAAGAGTTCACAAGGTGTGCGATACGATTGATCTATGGTCGGATGATGCTGAGAAAAATGATATAGCGATTGCCCTCTTGTTCTCCCCGAAAATATGATACTATAAGTCGGCCATCAAGAAACATCTAAAGGAATTTGGAAAGCAACAAAAATTCTCCATCTAGGTGCCAAAAGAGTGAAGAGGCATGGCTACAAAACCTAGCTGCCGAGTTCGATAGACTCAAGATGGGAGAGACAGATTCTATCGATGTGTACGCCGGAAAGTTGACCAAAATCTCAGGAAAATCGGCCTCCTTAGAGCGGCCCCTAGATGACTCGAGAATGGTGAAGAAATTCCTTAATGGCTTGCCGAGATCGTAGTATGTACACTTTGTTGCGTCATTAGAACAAGTGTTGGATCTACACAAAATCGATTTCGAAGATGTTGTTGGTCGTTTGAAAGCACACGAGGAACGTATTAACAAAGAAAGTGTCAATACGACAACACAAAATATTCTTCTATATTCATCTTCTTCGGCTCAACAAAATAGAGGATTCTCGTATCAAAAGGGCTGAGGCCGCGGCTCACGGGGGAGAAGCCGAGGCCGAGAAGGCGCGCAAGACCAAGCTTAAAACAGCTCCTTCATGTTCTCCAACATCCGCAGACGAGGGAGAGAAATGAGGAAGGATCACTGTAAAATTATATGCTATTGTTATGATAAACCTAGGCACTTTGCACGCAATTGTTCCGAGAGAAAAACGAAGACGAATGAGGCACTTATAACCGATGCGCATGATGTAGACGAAGCGGTTTTTGTCCATGAAGCTGTTGACCATTTACCTCAAGAAGTGTGCTTGAAGGAAAGAAATACATTTCCGAGCAAATTTCTTTCTTCATCGAATGAAGATCATATGTGGTATCTTGATAATGGAGCGAGCAATCACATGTCGGGAGAAGAATCTTAGTTTTCGGAAATGAATAAAAATGTAAAAGGCAAAGTAAGGTTTTGTGATAGATCAAGTGTTGAAATAAAAGGCAAAGGGACGATAATTCTTCAAGGAAAATAGGGTGAACAAAAGCTACTTACCGAGGTATACTTTATATCGGAATTACGGAATAATATATTAAGCCTTGGACAAGCCACGGGGGCCGGATATGAAGTGAAGCTAAAAGAAGAATTCTTGACCATGCATGATAAAGGCAGCCGACTTTTGATGGGGGTAGAAAGGAGTCCAAATCATCTATGCAAAATTTGTATAAAACCGGGCATTCCGATATGCCTTCAAGCCAAGATGGAAGAAGAAGCTTAGAAGTGGCATGCTCGGCTTGGGCATGTCAACTTTGAAACACTAAAGAATATGAAGAAAAAGGAGATGGTGCACGGAATACCTTATATCGATCAAGAAAATTGCATATGCGAATCTTGTCTTATCGGCAAACAATCGAGACTACCGTGCAAGCGGCCGTTTGGAGCTTATACACGAAGACTTACTCGGCCCTGTCATACCAAGCACACTAGGCGGCAATAGGTATGTATTTGTGCTAATTGATGATTATTCGCGGTATATGTGGCCTTTTATGATGAAGAAAAAGAATAATGCACTTGATGTCTTCAAGAATTTCAAGACTGGCCGAAAAACATGTCTTGAAAAAAATAAAAGTGTTCCGTACCGATAGGGGAGGGGAGTTTACTTCCATCGAGTTCAACGATTATTTCGAAAAGAATGGTATATTATGGCAATTGACAACTCTATATACGCCTCAACAAAATGGAGTTGTAGAACGTCGTAATCGGACGCTAATGGAAATGAATAGAAATATCCTAAAATCTATGAGTGTGCCAAATTATATGTGGGAAGAAGCAGTTCGATATACTGCTTATCTACTTAATCGTCTTCCTACAAGGTTCTTGCTGAATCAAACACCAAGCGAGAAGTATAAAGGAGAGAAACCGAGTTTGCAACATTTGAAGATATTCGGTTGTCTTGCCTATGCCAAAGTCGATTCATCACACTTGAAGAAATTGGATGATAGATCACGTCCCTTAGTGTACCTTGGAACCGAGCCATGTACCAAGAGATATCATCTCTTTGATCCTAAAACACGCAAAGTACATGTGAGCCGTGATGTGATATTTGATGAAAGAATTAGATGGAAATGGGAGACGCACGGTATTGATACATCCAAACTGCCAGGTATTTTTCAAGTGGTTTAGGGAATTACGTATGATGAAAGCACCGGGCCGATGCAACTCAACACGCCACCGTCGCTACCAAGTTCTAGCACGCCAAGTCAGCCCGGGCGAGCCAAGTCTGTCCGCGCAAGACCGCCAACTCTTGGACATGGGCAGTCCACCTGAGGAAGATACACCCAAGTGTGAAGAGGGTGCACCGCCGCTACATTTGCACAGTCCACCTGAGGAAGATACACCCAAGTGTGAAGAGGGTGCACCGCCGCTACATTTGCATAAGTCTAGCCGAATGAAGCATGAACCACGATACCTTGATGATTATGTGCTCGCATTGAATACAGATGAAGATGAATTATTGATGATGATTAATCATAAACCGAGGAATTTTCAAGAAGCTAAAGGCTCAAGAGAGTGGATGCTGGCCATGAAAAATGAAATTGACTCCATCAATAAAAAAGAGACATGGATGTTGGACGACAAACCCGATGGCGTCAAACCAATTGGGTTAAAATGGGTATTCAAGATTAAGAAACATGCCGATGGTTGTATAAGTAAGTACAAAGCACATCTAGTTGCAAAGGACTATGTTCAACGATTTGGCATCGATTACGATGAAGTTTTTGCGTCCGTGACACGCATTTAGGCTATCTGGTTACTTGTTGCTTTAGCCGCCTCACTTGGTTGGAAAATTCATCATCTCGACGTGAAGACGGCTTTCTTACATGGCGAGCTAAAGGAGCAAGTGTATGTGACACAACCCGAAGGCTTTGAAAGGAGGAGAGAAGAAAATAAAGTCTACAAGCTTTCAAAGGCCTTGTACGGATTGCGATAGGCACCGAGATGTTGGAATGCGAAGCTAGATGAAATTTTGAAAAGCTTGGATTTTGTACGATGCTCCAAAGAAAAATCATGTACAAGAAGTCAAGAGACAAAAGATTACTTGTTGTGGCCGCGTATGTGGATGATTTATTCGTAACAGGAACAAGCGCATCGATTATAAAAGATTTCAAGCAAGACATGTCAACTAAATTTGAAATGTCCGACCTTGGGAAGCTAACTTATTACCTCGACATAGAGGTGTCAAAAACATACGAAGGCATCACAATGATGCAAGAAGGATATGCTTTGAAGATACTTAAGAAGCGGATTGACATGATTGCAATGCAACTCACATTCATATTGATCCCAACACGAAACTTACTAAGTCCATTAAACATATTCAAAGATACTTGAAAGGAACAATAACTCTTGGAATAATGTTTAAACGAGGAACTATTAAGCGTCTTGTTGGATATAATGATCGTAGTCACAATATAGAGCAAGATGATGGAAAGAGCACTGCGGGACATATACTCTGCTTCAATAATTCTCCAATTACGTGGTGTTCACAAAAGCAAAGAACCATGGCGTTGTCATCGTGCGAGGTCGAGTTTATGGCCGCCACTGCCGCGTCATGTCAAGCCTCGTGGCTTCAAGAATTGTTGAGCGAGATTACAAGTTGGAAGCAAGAAAAGGTGATAATACGTTCATGGAAGGAGTAAACATATACATACACGATATCATTTTATTCGAGAATGCATGAAGAATGGATTGGTTGAAGTTGAGCACGTAAGTGGAGATGAGCAAAGGGCGGACATTCTAATGAAACCATTGGCACGCACGAGATTTAAAGAAATGCGGAGCTTGATATGTGTTGAAGAAAATCCAAGTTTACATTCGGAAATTAAGGGGAGAATGTTGGATAATTTTCCTCATTCAAATTTAGATTTCAAAAGTTCCTAGATTGTAGGAACTTAGGATAGAATTTGTGTTTTCAAATTTCTAAGTTTTAGTAACCTTTATCCAGTCAAGTTAGGATTATGGTTTTTTGCATTAGACTATTTAGTCTATAAATAAAGGTGTCCGGCCACAGTCATGGTAGAGGAGTAGAAAATCTTGTATTCGGTTTTGAGTGATTTTCCGAATAATATACGAGACGAATTATGCTTCATATTTGCGCGTATTAATTTTTTTAAACTTTAAAACTAAGCTCGGCTCGAGACGTGATACCAACATGCCTTCAAACCCCTCTTGTCTCTATAATACCAGGCTTCTTTTGATCACATAAGATTTTTAACATACTTGGCGTAGTTCGATAATTAATTCGCATTTTACTTTTTCCTTTTTTATGTATGGAAAGTTTTGAAACTTGGGCTTACATGAGGTGAGGTCTATATCCGTTCAAAATTTTGAGGCAATGGGTAGTGGTACTTTATCCTCATCCTTATATAACCGATGTGTTTTTACCTCAAATGTATGTATTTTATCTCAATGTGGCCAATATGAGTCAATATTCTCAATACCCGTCCTGACGTAGCAACGCAACCACATTTGTACTTGGATGAGGAAAGACAAAATGGTCAACTATGGGTCAGACAAGGTATGAACTCACATTTTAAATTGAAACTTGGGTTTACATGAGCGACGCTCATATCCACTAAAACCGTTAAGACAATGGATGGTGACACTCATCTTTATATAAAACATGTATTTTATCTCAAAATAGCCAATGTGGTACAATATTTTCAATAGAAACGCTTGAACGTTCAACCCTAGCGGTTGCGGGACGGCATGTTTGACCTTCGGGTGAACGTTTTACCTGAGGTCGAGCCCTTCGGTGGGACGTTTATCTACGAATTTCCAAAACTCATCCGCCTAAATCGAAGGTTTGTTCGAGGATTTTAATCCGTAAAAAACATTTGAATACGATTCTAAAGACAAGCATTAAGTTCATATTCATCTTGTACATCTAAAGCCCAAGATACCTTACAAATTCATGTCCATAAGAGAAATGAACAATGAAGTTACATAAATCTAACAATCACATTGCATAGCATTCTCACAAAGCAGAATAAAACCTCCTAATACTTATAATCTTCCTCCCAGTCTTAGTCATCTAAAGAACAAGGACTGCAAGTATGGTCAAAACATTGCCCCCTAGAAAAAGTACACCCGGTTAAAAGGATCAATTGCATTCGATCTGATTGGGAAAAAAAAAAAAAGAAAACATTTGCATTCGATTTGGACACACATGATTGTAGCGGTCATAATAGATCAACCTCTATGGTTCCGGACAGGGGTTCTCGAAAGAGAGGTCAGGGATTCGATTCTTGCCAAAGGCAAGACTGCCCCTGTTGGAAAATAGGTAGGAATATGGAAACCAAGTGAATGATAAAGCCGAGACGTGACAAGTTAGTCACTGCCTAAAGCAATTTTGCTCCTACCAAAGAGCAAGGTAGTCTTCAAGCAAATGATTCCCAGGATATAACGGCTATCTTCCTTCCCTTTGCTCTAGGGGAGAAAGATTGAACTTGCTTGTTGAAGTCAATGAAAGAGAAGAAGGAGATGAAGAAGAATGCTGAGAGTTTTCTTAAGTTTTGCAAGAAAACCAAAAGTATTTCTTGAAGATACCAAGATCTCATATATATAGATCTTGGGGTGTGTTTTAAAACCCTTTTGAAACAAGTCTCAGCCTCTTTTCAACCTCCAATAGCCATTGATTACCGTTCATAGGCGAAGGGAGATGAACCTTGGACCAAAAGTTGCAATTCAAGCTGAACAGTTCTGTCCGTTGGCACATCGATCGATCACATCGATCGAAGTCAGACAGAAACTTTCACTTATCATTCTGTCTTACATCGATCGATCGATGCTAACATTGATCGATCCAAGTCCTCCAGAACACTTAACTTTATTCCAGCATTCACTTGGTTCGATCCAGCCTAGACATAGATCGATCCAAGTGACCTATTTCAAGATTAAAGTGTTCATTACATCACTTCAAACTCCCAAACAACCGCATATAAACTTTATATAAGTTTGGAGCATTTAGAAAGAGTACTTTAACGTACTTTTCCAACAGCCCTTTCCCAGCAAGTGCATAGTGTGGAGCTTCTTGGTCTATAAGCTTGTCTGCAATGCTGGGGGCTCCTTATGTAGACTACTGTATAAATGACCAAGCTCCTGTTAGCGGACCGTTGGGTACCTGATTTATCTCCCTACACTACCTTTGGGACTGGGTGTAGCAGTGACCCTTACTGGTTGGGGTTCAATCTATGGTATCTTCTATCACATTAGGTGACATTATGTCGTGAGTATGATTGATATCAAATTAGTACACATAGTCTTACTAATGTAAAGAAGATCATCTCCCGTCAAATCCCCCTTAGCTCAGGTAAATCCTTTCAATGTCTCTTAATTACAAAAGTGCCCTTAAGGATTCAGGGTATTACAGCAAAGACATGAAGATGTAAAAACTTTCCAACTAATTGTCATTTGATTACTTTAGAAGTTTAAGAGGGTAACATTTGAAATTAAAATATATTATATAAGAGTTATGTATTTGTTCAATATTGTAGCCATGTTGTCGTTCTCAATCTGGTGGTTTGATTTAAAGAACCTACAGACAAATTGTTTTCGGTCTATACTTCCTAGATTGTTCGAAACTGACGAGGTCGGATTGTCTCGCCAAGGTAAAAGTAGAAATACCCGGAGCTAAGGCTGTTAATCCTCCGTCACTTGTCCTTCTTGGAAGCCTGAGAAAGAAAGAAAGCGTTAGGGGTCCCAGGACGCTGTCCCGGGAAAACCCTCTGACGCTCAAGTCAGTTGCGAGCTCTTATGCGTATGGCTTTAACTGAATTTGAGGTTTGATGGAACCTGATTTGAGGTCGGCCAAAGGGTAGGCCGAGCTGAGCTGAGTCATTGCCACTGTTTTTTGGGGTTTAACCTAAGAACAGTGAGTGTCCTCTCCCGATTTGGACCTGCAGCTTCTTTCTGCTGGGGAAGCTCTTTTATACTTGGCATGGCTGAGAGCTGCGTGTCTCAGATGGATGAAATGAGGACGTCTGGCTCTCTTGCATGGCAGCCATGTAACTGCTAAGGATTGATGTGCTGGCACCTTCCCCCCGTATGATTGACATTTGGAGAGAGTTGAAATTGCATGTATGCCACGTAGCACACAGCATCATGACTGTTGTAGTCTGGACGAGGTCAATAGTTGGAGACTTGCAGCCGAGGTGAATTATTGACAACTGGGAACCAAGGGTTGGATTCCTTTGGCCGAACTGTCTAATCGAGGTCAGTGGGGGGCCACACTGCTATGGCCGAAGTGCAATTTAACCGGGCAGGAGCGCAGAGGCTTTAGTCCGAGATGTCTAGGCTGTGGCTCTATTACCGAGCTACTCTGTGGCCGAGATGGATTTGTCCACCTCGGACTTGGTCTATTATGGGGCCGAGCTACGGCACTTAAGTCACTTTGTATCCTTACTGAACGTTGACCGTTATTGACTAACGGGTGAATTTCTTGGTATCAGCATCTGCCACCCAGATTAGACTGGCCGAGCTGAGCTGAGGTCAGGCTAATCTGATGATACCGTTGTCTCCAGCCGAGGTGTCTCTCTTGAAGCCAATTACTCCATACCTATCAAGCGCGGTGTACGAAGCATCAGTTCGTAGCTGTACTGATTGGATCAGACTGACCAAACAAATGACCTTCTTTTATCCTTATATTTTCTGTGCAGATTCCATGGCTCCTGGAGGCAAAGATTTTGCAGCAAAAATTGCCAAGGCTGCATCCAGGAAGAAGGCTCAAGCTGCAAAAGCTAGAGCCGAGGCCGCCCCAAATCTGCCCCCAGCTGAAGGCATTGCCGAAGCTGAGGTGAATCAGGCCATCACCATAGCGTCTGAGTCGATTACTCCAGGTATTTTTCATTTCCCAATCTGTTGAATTGTTCCCTTGAGTGGTTGTTCTTACTCGATTCATTATAGTAGAGGTAAGGGCCAATATCCCTCTGAAGAGTCCAACGCCAGTTGATCTCGGACAAACTCAACAGCATGAGAGCTCTGTTCTGGGGAAAAGGGCAAGGGTAGATGCCCCCATTCCTGAGGCCGAAATCCCACCTGCTCAAGAACAAACTGTGATGGTGGGAGAATTTGATGAAGCCGATACCGTGTTGGCTCCAGCCGTGGCCAGAAAGATGAACAGCTTAATACTGCCTCTGGACAAACAGCGTGTTTCAAACGCATCCTGGAGCAACTTGGTCAACTCTGTTCATATCAACTCTGCCATGGTATGAACCAACTCTGTATTGTTATATCCTTTGAGGTTTTACTAACATTTTGGTAAACCAGCTGAAGGTACAATTGTGTGAGCTCATCAACCGAAGTGAAGAGCTACAAAGTCAGCTGGCCGCCAAAGTCCAAGAGTCTGAAGCAGCTTCCCAGGACATCACGTCCTTGAAGGTTAAAAATGACAAGCTCCGGGGACAAAAGGAAGAGGCCGAAGTTAAGTGGGCTACGGCTAACTCTTTGGTCGCCGAGCTGGAGAAAAGGAATGCCGACCTGGAGGCGTGTTATAACCAAGTATCAGCAGAGTCTGGGCAAAAAGATGCCGTGATTACATCCCTGCAGGAAAAACTGGAGCAGCAAGCATCAAATTTTTCTGCTCAACTTGCTGCGGCCAAGTCTGAAGCAGTGGCCGAGTTCAAGAACTCGGAGCTGTTTGAAGAAAATATGGTGCTGCTGCAAGGCCCAGTTCTGCAAATGGGCCAGACAAAGGCCATAGATGTCTGCGCCAAGGTCTGCCCCCAGCTGAATAAAGAGGATCCTCGGCTGGTTGAACTGTATAACATCAATGCTGAGGCCGAGTTCGAAGCCCAGTTTCAGAAGTTCATTGATGGGGCAGACTTGCGAGAAGATGAAGAGCAGATATAGGCTCATAAATTAGAACTTAAGACGAATGTACTCCGTCATCAATAAAAGTTTCAGCCCCTTTTGATTTGCAATTCTCGTTTGTTTCCGAGTTTTTTGCATTTTTCAATATTTCCTTCAAACTTTTTGCTGCTGAGATCACACATCGGACTCACTAATCTTGAGCAAATCTGTTTAAAACTGTCTGCAGACTAGTGTAACTCGAGCTTTCCAAGTTTATTATTGCCGAGATTGAATATCGGTCTTACTAAACCTGCTCAGCTTTAATAAAAGATGACAAAATAAAAGTTACCTTGTCATGCTGAGCTTGAATAAAAGAATCATGTTACCTTGGCCGAGATCCCATTTAAAGGGATAATTCTGAGCATATCAGATGTATGCTAGCCGAGGTGAGATATAGAGATTTGTCCCGACCTTATCCAGATTTGCCAAGGTCATACGAGTTTCGAGCAGGTTGGTGTCCCGAGCTGGCCGAGATGCAACTTCAACCCTCAAGCGAGACCTTTCCCAAACCTGCTAAGAAGAAATCTTTAACCCTCTGACGGGCTCTTTCCCCAGAACCTGCTGAGGAGAAAATTTAACCCTCTGGCGGGCTCTTTCCCCAGAACCTGCTGAGGAGAAATTTTAACCCTCTGGCGGGCTCTTTCCCCAGAACCTACTGAGGAGAAATTTTAACCCTCTGGCAGGCTCTTTCCCCAGAACCTGCTGAGGAGAAATTTTAATAAGAAACTTCAATTCCGCAGAGCTGTCCACAACATTGAGTTGGATGAACACAAACTTTTTATTGCTGAGAAGTTTCATGCACCAAAAGGTGAACTTTATTGACTACTGTACAGACTCATTATAAGGCCGAACTGGGGGTTTTCGGATGTATACGAGAATTGATCCCCACTTTGAGCTCAGTTAACGGCCAAGGCAGCCTAACTTGCTGTCTTTTCAACTCAGAGCTGCCGCTCGAATTGGCGTCCACCTCGGGGATCAACTAAATCGGCTCTGCTGCGCAGGTTCAATCTTGGATCATGAAACTGCTGCAGATGGCCGAGCTCAATTTGGCGAGCTATCTCTTTACCGAGTTGCCTACAGTCTTCTGTATCATGCCCTATATCATGATGGTATAGGCAATAGAATTGTGGATCCCTCTTATGGAGTGGCCCTACAAGGGGCTTAGGTTCCTTTGCCAAACTCTTCTTCCTCATATAGGAGAGGATGTGAGCTTTTGAAGCCAATAGAGAGGTCCTTTCTCTGCCCTGACCCCCCATCCGAACTTTGACAGATGCTCTTTCTCACCGTGAGGCCTGGATATGTGTTCCAGAATTAGAAGGCCGAGATGAGGTCGAAGGGCACTGTATGGTCTGATAATCAGACCTCCGTGGTGGGTATCCTGCTTCAGTTATAATCTCGGCTTGACATTCAGAATGATATCCTGGCCGAGATGGAGAATATTCCAACTGCTGGACACTGGTACTGCCAGGAGAGGGTCCACTGGTACCTTCTGTTAAGGCGTTCCCTCTTAGTTCCATAACAGCTTGGAACGCTGCCGGATTTTGAGCCACATAGTATACAGCTCTCATGTGTTCTTCATGTGAGAAGATAATAGGAGTTGAGAACTTTGACTCCTTGGAACATTGTGCAGTTAGAGAAGACTTTTGATAGTCTTCTTCACTCATCTTTCTCTCGATAGCTTCCAAGGTCAGTTAGAAAGACTTAGTCACTGGAGGAGCCTTTTGTAGATATTTCGTATGTGAATGGGACCCGAAGGTTCAGGCCCTCCTTCTAGGGCTGTAAACGAACCGAACGAGCCGAGCTTCGCCTTGTTCAAGCTCGGTTCGTTTATCTTAGCAAACGAGCCGAGCTTGTTCGTTTATTTAAACGAACATATTTAATTGTTCAAGCTCTGTTCGTTTAACTAACGAACAACATTAACGAGCCGAACACCCTAAACGAACGGTGTCTTTACCGAGCTCGAACAAAAAAAATTGGTTCAAGCTCGGTTCATTAACCGTTTAACCGAACCGGGCTCGAGCCGAGCTCGAGCCGAACGAGCCGAACATACCGAACGGCTCTGTTCATTTACAGCCCTACCTCCTTCTAGCGCCAATTTGACGAGGTCGGATTGTCTCGCCAAGGTAAAAGTAGAAATACCCGGAGCTAAGGCTGTTAATCCTCCGTCACTTGTCCTTCTTGGAAGCCTGAGAAAGAAAGAAAGCGTTAGGGGTCCCAGGACGCTGTCCTGGGAAAACCCTCCGACGCTCAAGTCAGTTGCGAGCTCTTATGCGTATGGCTTTAACTGAATTTGAGGTTTGATGCAACCTGATTTGAGGTCGGCCAAAGGGTAGGCCGAGCTGAGCTGAGTCATTGCCACTGTTTTTTGGGGTTTAACCTAAGAACAGTGAGTGTCCTCTCCCGATTTGGACCTGCAGCTTCTTTCTGCTGGGGAAGCTCTTTTATACTTGGCATGGCTGAGAGCTGCGTGTCTCAGATGGATGAAATGAGGACGTCTGGCTCTCTTGCATGGCAGCCATGTAACTGCTAAGGATTGCTGTGCTGTCACCTTCCCCCCGTATGATTGACATTTGGAGAGAGTTGAAATTGCATGTATGCCACGTAGCACACAGCATCATGACTGTTGTAGTCTGGACGAGGTCAATAGTTGGAGACCTGCAGCCGAGGTGAATTATTGACAACTGGGAACCAAGGGCTGGATTCCTTTGGCCGAACTGTCTAATCGAGGTCAGTGGGGGGCCACACTGCTATGGCCGAAGTGCCATTTAACCGGGCAGGAGCGCAGAGGCTTTAGTCCGAGATGTCTAGGCTGTGGCTCTATTACCGAGCCACTCTGTGGCCGAGATGGATTTGTCCACCTCGGACTTGGTCTATTACGGGGCCGAGCTACGGCACTTAAGTCACTTTGTATCCTTACTGAACGTTGACCGTTATTGACTAACGGGTGAATTTCTTGGTATCATCAGAAACCAACAAGAAGAAGAAACATACTCAGTATATACCAACAAACATTAATAGCTATTGTTAGGATCTGAAAAGGGTGAGAGACAGACAAACGAAACCAAATCAACTGCAATCCTTTTAAAAACATATGGGCATCCACCACCAACATCCATATTTATTTTTATTGTGAGTGTACTGACATCATTTCTCTTTACCAAATCAATAAATAAATAAATAAAGCTATTAAACAAGAAAGAGAAAGTGGATGAGATTGAAAAAACAACAGAGGCTTTGAGAGTTGAAAAATGAAGATGTTATTTAGTAAAAAAAGTACTCGATTTTAAAGACATCTCAACTACGAATTCTCTCGACTTTCAACTTTTTCTAAAATTATATTGTTCTTTCATAATTTATTTTTACATTCATGAAGAGTTTGTAACTTTCACAAGCAAAGCTTATTTTTATAATTCATGTCACTTGTGATTGATTACTTGGGGGTGTCATCTATCTTTAATGAACCCAAAATATCTTTGCTGACCTGTGAGGAAGATCTTGTTGAGAAACTATGAAGACGCAAGTAGAAAGACTTTGAGTCTTGGTAAAAATAGTTGAGATTTGATCTTTAATTTTTAATTGAAGAAGAGAAATTATTGAAATATTGCTTGGAGTTCTACTCGTCCAACTAGTGGAAGTAGCTACTATTGTTGTATTTTTTGTTTCTGGATGAAGATAATACGAAAACTGTTGTTATTATTGAATAACAATTTGGAAACAAAATGTTAGTGTCATTAGAATCAAGGAAGATCGGAACTTATATAAATCTTGTATAATATCTATCTTGTACAATTATTGTAGCATTGTAGATTTATTATACTATTAGACTATTGCACTTTACATGTTAACAATCAAAAATCTTGTGACACAAATTTGTAACTATTGAGAATCCTACATTGGCTAATTTGAGAAAAAATGCATGGCTTATATGAGGATGATGTACCACCACCCATTGCCTTAAGGTTTTGAGTGGATATGAGCCTCACCTCATGTAGGCCCAAGTTTCAACATGGTATCAGAGAATCCCACATTGCGGGTTGTAAGGCGCGTGTGTATGTCAAGCCACGTTGCCACGTGAGGGCGGGTGTTGAGAATCCCACATTGGCTAATTTGAGAAAAAATGCATGGATTATATGAGGATGATGTACCACCACCCATTGCCTTAAGGTTTTGAGTGGATATGGGCATCACCTCATGTAGTCCTAAGTTTCAACAGTAACAATCTATATACGCTCTATATTGTTATTTTTTTTGGAGTTAAGTTGTGTGATAATTACTCGATGGTGATCATATATAAGGAGTAGTATTTCCTTTTGAGTTTTGGCCCGGCCAGGAAGGGGAGGGGGGGGGGGGGGGGGAGGTTGATTGGTGGAGGATCAGACTGTGGGAAAGAACCACTTATGTACTGAACTAGCAAAGGAACTTATAAAAACAGAAACATCAATATAAAGTAAAGATTCATCCAATACACCATATCCGAATTAATCACACTGATGTCCTCGTACAAAATGTAAACCATTAAAAAGAAATAATGAAGTCTGACCTTCACAAAACTTGAAAGTATGCAATGCTGGGGTGGGGGGTTGGGGGGGGGGAGAGGAAGAGATTTCCATGTCCAGAAAGCTCACACTCTCCTAGTAGTACTACTGCCCCCAACAAGATTCTTCTGATCTACTAATAGAACATCTTATGTATCACAACTTACATGTTTGACAAGCATACAAATAATAACCCACTCGTGTATCACATACGCGTCTCATGTAAGTGGAATAAAAGATGTTCTATCAATTTCGATTCAGAAGAATATCGTAACATCATTAAGCCCAGATGATTAGGAAGATGGAGAGCGTCACGCCAATGATCAAGGAGAAAAACTTGGAAGAAGAAATTGCGAAGGCAGCAGACTCCGGGCCACTCGGACCGGGGGCGGGCGCCGCGACGGGTGCTTCTGTTAGATCCATGACATCAATGGCAAGCTTCATCCCTTTGGAGCAGTGATCACCAACACCACAAATGTACCATTTCTTTCCTGGCGTTTCAAGTTTGATGGCATCATTTCCATTAGTTAAAGGCTCAACTGTGAGAGGAATTTCGCAATTCTCATATTGTGTTTGGTTTACTTTGATCACATTGTGAGCTCCCTGAGCATAGTTGAACACTGATACAAATTTTCAGAGGTAAAATTTATTAGCACAATGTTGATGATATTAAATAAAGATAAGAAAATCAAAGCAAAAGTCGAAGGAAAAAAATACAATCCAAAAAGAAACACGAACGTTTGTATATGTTGCTTTTATTCTCAATGAATCTAAGATACAAATGTATTGGTTTACCATTCATCACTGACTCGTCAATTATTTTTAATGTCATTGACTAATTATTGTTTGGTAGTTAATTACTGACTACCATAAAATTTGTCAATAGTAAAAATGATAAGGTCCAAGATGTCAAAACACAAGATGAAGATGTGCATGGGATGGAGGGTGGGCTGAACTTAACATCTAGACATGTTCTTGTCAACCGAACACGGCGTCTTGCTGAGGACTTGGTTAGAACAAAGAAAGATTGGATCATTTACGTCATCAAACAAGCATGAGAGAGAACTAATCAATGTAGTGAAAGGAGAAAAGTAAAATAAAAAAAGACTATAAAATTTAAACAAAAATGAGTCAATAAATGATGTTCTTTTTTGGTAAGTTGGATTTATGAAAAAAATAAAAACATATGGAGTAATGATGATTGGAATAAGCATGATATAACGTATAACCTTGGTTCTTTATAATAGTATTACAGAATTAACATAGGAAACAACAATATTTAAATGTCTAGGAGAGACATATAGAATCAAACAATCCGCAATGGTAAAGAAAACGTTATAGGACACGGAAGCCCATGCTCTAGATGAGGGAAAGAACTTGCAAGTATCAAAAATGAAAACTGAAACCAAATGTTTGCATACATCAACCTTAACCACTAGGTCATAATAGCTTTTCTAAAGCTAATGTACAAAACTATTCCACAGGTATTAAAAAAATCTAAAATTAGAAAAACTGAAAAAATCTCCTATTAATTTGATCATACCATTCCCTTACATTGGTAATTTCAAAAGAATCACTATAATAGATCATAGTATAATATGAAAGTGATTAGGCAAATCGATCTATGTGTATATATGTATATACATATAAACATACGATATCAAGTATGATTAGTTAGTCTGGAACCTTTTTTTCATATTTGAACACACATGAGCTAAGGGTCTAAAAAATGAATGAACAATTCCGTGGGCTAAATGAAAAAGAAGAAAAGAAAAAAGAAAAAAAAACCCGAGATATATAGTTAACATGAAAAGGAGTTCAGAGTAGACCAAAGATGAGACAAAATATAAGGTCTTCAATCATTCGTCGCAGCGTGCATAAAAGCAGTATTTTAAAGAAAGAGATGCCGCACTTTTTTTTAAAAAAAAAATTGCTTTTGTACACGTGTCGACGTATGATTGTGTCGACATATGATTGAGTTCTCATATTTTGCCTCACCTTATATTTAACATGAAAAGGAAAACATGAAGAGGTAAACCTACCGAGGGAGTCTCCAAGATAAAACATCTTTCCATCAGCCCACTGCTTGTAATCGAAATCCAGCTTCCAGCCACTGTCATCTCCGACCGCTATGTCTTTCGCCATGGACGGCACTGCAACTGCAGCCACAAGAACCGCCATAGCCACCAAGAAAGCTCTCGAACCCATTATGTATATCAACCGGACTCTCTCTTCAGGAACACGAAAGCTTTCTCTCTGCTTTTTCTACTGACAGTGATCTCAACTGCCAGATTAATATGCCTGAATACTCTGAGAAAAGAGCCCAGATGTTGCAGCTATTTATACACACAAATTTTCTTACAGTTTTGGCTTTGCATTGGAAGCTCAGTTTGAAATGTTCTATGATAATAAATAAAACAAACCAATATTTTCTAAAGATTCATTTTTAGCTTTACTATCACCGTTAACGTGACAGATGGATAGGTTTTGTCGAACTTGCTTTTCTCTATCTGTTGTGACCTGTGAATGGTACAAGTAACTAAATTTTGTTTCCGTTTTTAGTCAAACTAACTAGTTTTTATATGTTTTATGACTACATAATGTATTAGATATCTTAAAATATGATATTCCGTGTGATAGGGCGTTTCCGGTACGCTAGGCTCTCATGTTTGTATAGGGTCTAGGGAGGGGCCGGATCGTTTCGCAATCTGATGTACATAGTCTTATGCTACACTTCGTGTGTGTGTGCTCGCGTGTATATATATGCTAATGATAAATACACATGATTTTTTTTATAAATACATACTTTTAGTTTGATCAATTGTCAAGAATGAACCATGAGATAAAAACAATGGTGTAAAAGAAGAATAAATCATGGGATAAAAACAATGGTGTAAAAATCAAAAGGCTTCATATTTATCAAATATACATTATGTGTCATCGGAAAACAATCTTTGTGTGTTTCTAACATATGGATATGGTTGCGTACATTCGACCCTCATACCTGTTATGAACAGAAGCTTCTAAGGCAATGGGGTAATGTTGTTGGTATTGTTGATATGTGTGTACGTATGTATATACCAGCATATTAACTCATACATGAGCATAATAAAATCAGGAAAAGTAAAAACTTTATAATACAACATCTGGATAGTATATATATTCGATCGAACATGTAACCATTTACTGATCATACAATTTTTTATTTATTTTTTGTTTAAACTGCTACCAATATTTCATTTATGAATGTTCATCCGCCAGAATGGCATGAATCATACTAATTGCTGAATCAGGTCAGGGACATTTTTCTCTTCAGAAGCTTTAACCGAAATCAATATTAACGATACTCAATTGTTAATCATCATAACTTTGTGCCTAGTTAAATAAAATAAAATCAGGAGGAAAACAACTTTAGGATTCAATCATCGCAACATATATTCTATTGCTAATCAAACTAATTAGTGCATCTATTGATCCTATATTGGCCAATTTAAGAAAATTGTATAGGTTATATGAGGATGAAGTACCACCACATATTGTCTTAAGGTCTTAAGTGAATATATGCCTCAGCTCATGCAAGGTTAAGTTTCAACATGGTTTCAGAATAGTTTAAAATGTACACTCACATCTTGCTTGACTCATGGTTGGTAATTTATTCTTTTTCGTCACCCAAGTCTTGATGTTCATGCTTGACTTGTGGTTTGTGATTGAGGATGGATTCTAAGGTGCATGTGCATATCAAGCCACGTTGCCACGTGGGGACGGGTGTTGAGAATATTGTCTCACATTGGCCAATTTGTGATTAAGTGCGGTTTCTAAGGCGTGTGTTTATGTCAAGACACGTTGGCTTATGGTTTGTGATTGAGGAGGGGTTTCAAGTCGTGTGCGCATGTCAAGCGCATTGCCACGTGAGGACGGGTGTTGAGAATATTGTCTTAGATTGGCCAATTTGTGATTAAGGACGGGTTCTAAGGTACGTGTGTGTGTCAAACCACGTTGGCACGTGAGAACGTTGTTGAAAATATTGTTCCACATTCGCCAATTTAAGAAAAATACAGGTTATATGAAGATGAAGTGCCACCACATTATCTTTAAGTATTGAGTTGATACCTCATGTAAAACCAAGTTTCAAAATATATTCAAATCAACTCTTTCAAAGATTACGATCCATACAATATACAGGACAATTTCCGACTATCTGAGAGAAAAAATAATAATAATAAAATAAATTGGGGCGGTAATTTCATGGTAGCCGGACAATTTTGTCAGGGACGGAATGACTTGGTCACCTGAGGCATAGAGAATCTTAAGTTTAAATTCTCTTCTCTCTTCATACAAATGGCAAAAAATAGGTTTTTCTAATTGAAAATATCGTTTGAATTTTTCCCCTCGACTTTTTCTTACATAACGGTTGAATTTGCCGCCTAGTGGCGGATCTGTTGCTATCTCTTGAGGTTATGACAAAAAAAATAAATCTGTCTAATATTGCCTAGATATTGTCAATTTATTATTCTGGAGGATTAAGATAGTGACGGTATGAAATCTTTTTGCAATTTATGCTCTTGGTATGCAACCACATAACTTCATCGGATCTCATATATACCTATTTTAATTGTCTTATTCCATCGATAGACTTAGGCTTACCACTATATATATATATGTCTATATATATATGTATATATATCTGTGTGTGTATGTATTTATGTGTGAATACACACACACACACACACACACACATATATATAGCGAAAAACCTTTAGGTCTAGCGGTTGAGTAGCATTTATCCCATTTCTGTGTCTCGAGTTCGATTCCCTTCCCCAATTTTAATATATGTGTGTGTGTACAGACTTATACTTCTTAAATTGAAAAAGTTTATTTGCTCAAGAAAAAAAAAAGAACTTTATGGTATGCTAAAAGTTCATGGGGTTAAAAGCCCCTAATGTTCTAATGGGAATATATAAACACACATATATACTTGTTGATCGAAAGTAGGCAGAGACACAGGAGTTTGATAGTTCAAATTAATTTATTGCATCCAATTATGGAGCTCGCTCACTCTTAGATCAATATAGACACTTGAACCAGCAACTTCACAAATTTTTTGGGGCAACTCTCTAGAAGCATGTAGCGCCCCGCTCCCGAGCCCTAGCATCGGGAACAGTGCACCCGCCGTAGCCTACTACGAGGACTGCAAATCGTCGTTCAAACTTCTCTACACGTCGGAACTGACGTGAAAATTTTTCGCGGAAACGATAATTAAAGAAATAAACGACTTTATTAAATTAAATCCATCGGAATAAAATCAATTACAAGGGTTGACGAAACCCGCTAAGTCAAGTATGAAATACTCAAATCAAACAATAAACCTAGGTGGAGGTCTATCTGACTATTCCAAAAACAAGCTCCCGACCAACAAGATCCTTTCTCGAGCCCAGCTCACTCTTCCCAGCTCGCGTAATCTGTCCCATCCTCGATAAATATATACATACTCTTAATCATGCTCACCTGTGGAGGGGTGGTGGGGGGTGAGTGATGGGAGTCACTCGTAGGTTACCCGTCTCTCCCGAAAAGGGACTGTCACATACTGAGTCGGGTAACACATAAAGCACATAAAGCATGGTACAGGTAAATAAAGGAATGAAGCATAAACAAATAACTAATAAAGCAAATAAAGCATAAATAAGGAAATAACACATACCCGACCCGATCCATATCCCAAAGCGTAACGTTGGAACAACTTAATAACAAGACAAATAATCACAACAATAATAAATGCAATGCGTAAGTTCATGATGCATGCACTTCTATCTACGTGTCACACGCAGTCATTTAATATCACACGCTATGCTCATTCCTTTTCATGTTATGCTATGCATGTCCCGGGTCCTATCGGATGAAGGTAACCATTATTACCAACACCCATCACACGCCTCGTCAGGCCACACGGCTCATAGGCCAAATGCAATGCTCGTGCAATGAATGCGTCATACTTGCACACTTCCGGTTGTCCTATGTTGCATGCTCCGTTCTATGTTGCGTATTACCTATATTGCGTAGTTACCCTATGTTGCGTGGGGTTCATTACTTTATTTTATCTTCTACCGTTATTTTATCTTTCTAGACTTTATTTTAGGTTTCTACACTTTATTTTATTTTTCCTAGGCTCTCAACCACTTAAATATTTTATTTAATTATTTTTATCTTCCCCTACTATTTTTATTTCTTGTATTTTAATGTACTTAATGGATTTCTAAATTTTCTCTTTTATAAAACCTCATTATTATTCAATAAATATATATTTACATATACATATATATTTTTCTTTATTATACATATATTTTTTTTTGTTTTGTTTTTTTTTGTCCCTTATCCTTCTCGGCAAATAGGCTCCATGATTTTTTTTTCTTTTTTTTATTTTAAAGTATCTTTTTTTTATGTTATTTTATTTACTGAATTTATTTAATTAACATTTATATTACTTACTTTATTTAATTTAATAAACATTGTTTTTAAAAATAAAATCATCTCAGCCCATACCCTTTTCCTGGCCCTATTTTGTTTTCTGCAGTAGTCCGGTCCGCCAGGCAGATGGCATGTTAGCCCACTGACAGTTTTTTTTTATTTGTCCTGCGTTTTGGGCCTGTTTTATTCCAACAGCCCGGCCCGCCAGCCCCTTTTAATTTTCCTTTACTAGGCAAAATAAATCTGGGCCGAAACTTTTTTTTTCCTCTGGCCTGCTGAGAATGAGCTGCAGGCTTGGCCTGCCATTACACATTTTTTTTATTTTATTACTTTTCTTTATTTTAATAATTTCTAAATTCCTTCAAAAATCCATAACTTTTTCATTTTAACTCCGATTTACCCTAAACCAGTGGGGTTTGTCTCATTATAACGCGACCAACACAACGGCGTTGGACACGTCAGCGCGTGTCCGGCACGCGCCGCCAGGGCCGTGCGTGGGCCCCACGCGCCACCCCTGAAATGTGCGTTTTCTGACGTTCTGAACCCGTCCCGACCTATTTCCGTGCTATGTGATCTATATCTAAGGCCAAACACACAATTTTCACACCAAAACATAAAGAATTCATAATAAAGATGTAAAGATAAACATACAGTGATAATTAAATAATCCCAACACAGAATGCGAGGGAATCCAAAGCAATCCGACAGAGGGGAGGGTAACCTACCTCGTACTCGAAGAATTCTCTATACGCAGTGTTGGATTTGATGGGGGTTGGCTAGCTTCTCTTCCTATCTCTCTTTCTTCCTTCTCTCTGCCTCCTCACACTTGCATTTTTTTTTAGTATTTGCTGCAGCCGATGGCTGCTTCTCAATTTGGGGATGGGGTTTTTAATTAGGGGAATGGCTAGAATTAAGGGGGTGGGGCGGTTTTGGGAGGAAATTGGGGGAGTGGGGGAGTGGTTAGGGGGTGGGTAGTTAATAGGATGGATTAAATTGAGTTAATTTAATTAATTAATTTTTTTTCCTTTTTGTTTCCGGCGGTTACAACATTCTATCCCCCTTATAAAAAGTTTCGTCCTCGAAACTTGCGTATTACGTGATCAACACTTAATTTAGTTCCACTTGACCCATTCACCTAGATAATGATCAAGTTAGATATTCCTTGCGGTTTCCAGCATGCTAACCAATTCGTTTTTTTTTTCACAGTCTAAGGCCTCAAAACCATTCCTGATACACCAACAAGGTAATTTCTGATTCATTACCCTTTTGCTTATTAAAATCATTATTTAATCTATCTATGCTTAACAAATCAACCTTAAGGGTATTGTCATCATACTAAGTGTTCCACCACCCAATCATCGGTCTATAACTTACTTATCTCTACGGTCATCAGCAACCCTTGTAAATCAATTCCTAGGTGCATTACAATCTTTGACTTAGCGCCTTATTCACGAGACTCACCTCTGGAATCATATGTATCTCTGGAATATGTTTTACTCTACTATGATTCAATTTAGTTACGTTAACATCACACAAGATGATCTTATTTACAAGATTCAGTCCTTAACTTAATTCTCTATAATTAGTACCTACATACTTTCATTTATACCGCTTGATGCGCATCATTCAACTTATCACAGTCTACAGTTTTGGATTCTTAAACTCATTATATATGATACACCCCTTAAATAATTAACCACACTAATATCCTTTATGTACGCCAACATGGTACTTGCTACACAAACCAAGTTCTCAAAGTCAATTTATATATATATATATATATATATATATATATATACACTTACGAACTAATTCTGTGATCATGCCCTTACTTGTTTGAAAATATCATCAACCTAGTATACGAAATATGTGTACGGCAATACCTTTCTTCAACTAAACGTGGCCTACGTGGCTATAATTTGAAACATAACTTCAGTCGTTTTAAAATATTACCTTTTCTATGTATTTATTTGTTTATTTATTTTAAACAAGATTTGAAATAATTTACTCGTTTTCGCAAACGGTGTTTCAAATGACCCTTTATTAAAATGACGATATCATTTGTTCGCAAAGTATTTTAGTGAAATGACATTAATCCAGTTGAAAACGTGGCAATGTGAAGTTTTATAAAACGATTTGAAGATGGTACTTTTTGTTTTCTAAAGAAAATATATATTTTGAAAGCTATTATTATTATTATTATTATTATTATTATTTTGGCTTCACAAAAGTTAGGTAAGTTTATCGCAAGCGGGTAAATAACTTCAAAAATACTTTAATAGATAAAATGCTTGTGCTATCGATAGTAGTCAGGTAACATTAATTTGACTAAAGTAGATGTGATGAAACGGAAATTTGAAATATTGAGTAAGGAATATATATAAACATATCGTTTTTTTTAGAACATCAGTAGTATAAATTTTTTTTTTAAAGGTTGTCAAAAGAATTGAAATTTTCATTATATCTGATTACAGATACATAAAAGAATTTAGTTTTGTAAAGGTTAGTAGACTACCAAGAAAATGAGATTTCAATAGATAGATTTTTTTTAAGTACCTGTTAAAATTTAGTCACACATTGGTATACGTCCTTATATAAACTATTTATCCGTTTGAAAAATATATCAGTCTAATATTTCGTATAGTTCTGTAGGTCATTTTTTTTCCGGTAAGTTCGCCTATGTAAAGTTTCTTATAAGTCTAACGTTTGCCTACTCACGATAAAATCTTTAACTTAACTTGGTCCAATCCAAGCATGGCACGCTAATTATTGATCGATTTATTCACCATGCTTCCGCGCGCCACATTATTCCACTGTACCTCGTTACTTGGTTATTTGAACCCCCAATCTTATTCTGCTTCAAATGAAAAGTAGACACTGCTTGTTCATGTCCGCTCTATTTTAATTCAAGCTTACCATATTCAAGCCAAGTAATTCGATGTTTCTATAAATCAACACTTAACTAAAAGTTTGTAACAATTTATCGTTCCCATGTACTTGTTATAGCCGGTTTGCGCCTTTTGCTAACGATCAATATCTCTAATAAAACTAATATCGTCGTCCTACTTAATAACTCTAAATTTCATCATCCTAACCCTAGACTATAAATTCCGTCGTATAATTCTCTCACTAAGCGCTACTGATTATAATGCTTATGAATCATCACTTAGTTTCTGTCATTTCTCTATAAATCATCTATTAATAATTCATTTCTTAGTAATTATTGTCTCAACTTAGACCTAAGTCTGCTCTGATGCTACCGTCTAAGTAGAGGGCTCGTTTTATGTTACCTTAAGGGTACCAAGTCCATGCTGTTGTTGGGGTAAAGCAGCCCGAATTACTGCCTGGCCTATTAATATGCCACTAGTGTTTGCAGTAGGGTGTTTCGGTTAACGTTTTAGTTCATTCAAATTAATTATCTAGTATTCAACTAGGGTTACTAAAATCACGGCTTAAAGGGTTATGCTCAACTTAGATAAGGTAGAATTGGACGGGATACCCTAGGTAAACATAGCCGACTGTCCCATTAAGTCTAAGGTCATAACTTACTTTTAGAGTTGTTCTTAGTATCATCGTTTCTTAAGTCTAAGCTCATGTCTAATTTCTAAGGTCATACATAGTACATATAATTGGCGCTTATAATTAGAATTCGTACTTATGTCGAAGGTTAACTCTTAATTGAAATTTTTACTTATACCTAAGATTATGACTTTTGTTCAGGATCATCGCTTATAACTGAGATCAGTACATATGTTCATGATCTTCGCTTATGTTCAAATCATCACTTATGTCTAAGATTGTGACTTAGGGGTAAAATCGTAACTTAATTTCTAATATCATAGTCCAAATCTACATTTCTGTCATGGGTCTAGAGCCATGTCTTGAAAATCGTACTCTCGGCATGTAGTACCTCTTGCACTCATTCCGAGATCAGATCCGAGTGATCGGTGGCGTCAGTTGTGTTGTGTCACCACTCCTCTGCATCTCCTTGCCGAAGAATCTTATGTCCTAGTGTGGTGGTGGTGGAGGCGGTGCCTGCTAGTTCAACAACTCGTGTTTACGTGCTAAAGTGTTGGTCATGGTAACTATAGCGCCTTCAAGTGCTTGGAGATGATCTCCTGTTTATGGGAGGTTCTCACTACCATTTCCTCTATTACCGGCTTGTTAACGTCTTGTCGGTATTTTTTTTCTGGAATTTAGAACGGTTGAAAATATATTTATTTAAATACAGACTAAGTTAGAGGGTATTTTTTTTGGGAATTTCTAACAACCTAGGGGGGTTGCATGCAGATGTTCAGGGATAATTTGGGAAATTCTGTCGTTTACGAAATTCATATTAAAAGTTAGGGGCATAATAGTAATTACATAAGGAAATGATCGCTCACCCCCGTATCCCTTAACCCGATCATAACTTAAGTCTAAGATCGTCACCTAACCCTATTTTGTTGTTTAAGGGTAAAATCGTCATTTTAAGAAAAGATCATAGCTTAAGTCTAAGTGATCTAGTTAATCCTATGTTTCCGAGGCGGATCTGAAGCCTCGGCTCTGATACCACCTGTAGCGCCCCGCTCCCGAGCCCTAGCATCGGGAACAGTGCACCCGCCATAGCCTACTACGAGGACTACAAATCGTCGTTCAAACTTCTCTACACATCGGAACTGACGTGAAAATTTTTCGCAGAAACGATAATTAAAGAAATAAACGACTTTATTAAATTAAATCCATCGGAATAAAATCAATTACAAGGGTTGACGAAACCCGCTAAGTCAAGTATGAAATACTCAAATCAAACAATAAACCTAGGTGGAGGTCTATCTGACTATTCCAAAAACAAGCTCCCGTCCAACAAGATCCTTTCTCGAGCCCAGCTCACTCTTCCCAGCTCGCGTAATCTGTCTCATCCTCGATAAATATATACATACTCTTAATCCTGCTCACCTGTGGAGGGGTGGTGGGGGGGGGTGAGTGATGGGAGTCACTCGTAGGTTACCCGTCTCTCCCGAAAAGGGACTGTCACATACTGAGTCGGGTAACACATAAAGCACATAAAGCATGGTACAGGTAAATAAAGGAATGAAGCATAAACAAATAACTAATAAAGCAAATAAAGCATAAATAAGGAAATAACACATACCCGACCCGATCCATATCCCAAAGCGTAACGTTGGAACAACTTAATAACAAGACAAATAATCACAACAATAATAAATGCAATGCATAAGTTCATGATGCATGCACTTCTATCTACGTGTCACACGCAGTCATTTAATATCACACGCTATGCTCATTCCTTTTCATGTTATGCTATGCATGTCCCGGGTCCTATCGGATGAAGGTAATCATTATTACCAACACCCATCACACGCCTCGTCAGGCCACACGGCTCATAGGCCAAATGCAATGCTCGTGCAATGAATGCGTCATACTTGCACACTTCCGGTTGTCCTATGTTGCATGCTCCGTTCTATGTTGCGTATTACCTATATTGCGTAGTTACCCTATGTTGCGTGGGGTTCATTACTTTATTTTATCTTCTACCGTTATTTTATCTTTGTAGACTTTATTTTGGGTTTCTACACTTTATTTTATTTTTCCTAGGCTCTCAACCACTTAAATATTTTATTTAATTATTTTTATCTTCCCCTACTATTTTTATTTCTTGTATTTTAATGTACTTAATGGATTTCTAAATTTTCTCTTTTATAAAACCTCATTATTATTCAATAAATATATATTTACATATACATATATATTTTTCTTTATTATACATATATTTTTTTTTGTTTTGTTTTTTTTTGTCCCTTATCCTTCTCGGCAAATAGGCTCCATGATTTTTTTTTCTTTTTTTTTATTTTAAAGTATCTTTTTTTATGTTATTTTATTTACTGAATTTATTTAATTAACATTTATATTACTTACTTTATTTAATTTAATAAACATTGTTTTTAAAAATTAAATCATCTCAGCCCATACCCTTTTCCTGGCCCTATTTTGTTTTCTGCAGCAGTCCGGTCCGCCAGGCAGATGGCCTGTTAGCCCACTGGCAGTTTTTTTTATTTGTCCTGCGTTTTGGGCCTGTTTTATTCCAACAGTCCGGCCCGCCAGCCCCTTTTAATTTTTCTTTACTAGGCAAAATAAATCTGGGCCGAAACTTTTTTTTTCCTCTGGCCTGCTGAGAATGAGCTGCAGGCTTGGCCTGCAAATACACATTTTTTTTTTATTTTATTACTTTTCTTTATTTTATTAATTTCTAAATTCCTTCAAAAATCCATAAATTTTTCATTTTAACTCCGATTTACCCCAAACCAGTGGGGTTTGTCTCATTATAACGCGACCAACACAACGGCGCTGGACACGTCAGTGCGTGTCCGGCACGCGCCGCCAGGGCCGCGCGTGGGCCCCACGCGCCACCCCTGAAATGCGCGTTTTTGACGTTCTGAACCCGTCCCGACCTATTTCCGTGCTATGTGATCTATATCTAAGGCCAAACACACAATTTTCACACCAAAACATAAAGAATTCATAATAAAGATGTAAAGATAAACATACAGTGATAATTAAATAATCCCAACACAGAATGCGAGGGAATCCAAAGCAATCCGACAGAGGGGAGGGTAACCTACCTCGTACTCGAAGAATTCTCTATACGCAGTGTTGGATTTGATGGGGGTTGGCTAGCTTCTCTTCCTATCTCTCTTTCTTCCTTCTCTCTGCCTCCACACATTTGCATTTTTTTTTTGTATTTGCTGCAGCCGATGGCTGCTTCTGAATTTGGGGATGGGGTTTTTAATTAGGGGAATGGCTAGAATTAAGGGGGTGGGGCGGTTTTGGGAGGAAATTGGGGGAGTGGGGGAGTGGTTAGGGGGTGGGTAGTTAATAGGATGGATTAAATTGAGTTAATTTAATTAATTAATTGTTTTTTCCTTTTTGTTTCCGGCGGTTACGACAAAGCATATTTCCAATCTTTGTCAGCAATCTCTTGATTAATTTTTTTTTTTTTTTTGCTTCATGCATGTTCTTATCAAACATATCTCCACCAGCCACGGAGACATCCAAGTGATTTCTATCCTAAGAATGTAAAACTTCATAGAAAAATTTGATACGAATTTGAGTTACAATTCGAAAATTGGGACATCCAAATTCAAGCTTCAAAAGTCGTTCTCAATACTCGAGTAAAATATCATCATGTAATTTCTTATAGTGGTTAATTGCCTACGCAATGTTGAAGTATGAATATTTTGATGAGTTTAATCATATTGAAAAAAGGATAGAAAATATATTTTATACTTTGGAAATAACAAATGGATGAACAAATAAGAAGGTTATATCAATCCCTACGTAGATCTCTAAACCAGATACCAATGTATACATCGACCTCTGTATGAATCGAACTATGTATAAATCGATGTCTCAGAATCAACGTCAACCGATCGATGTAAATTGTGTGCAACTTTGAAAGTACACTATCCAACTTCGATCTATCAAAACATAGACATCGACCGATCGATGTATAAATTTTTCTCTAAGGTATAGACATCAACCAATTGATCTATGAAATGTGTAAAATTGAAAACGCACTGTCTAACCTTGATCTCAAATACTAAAGAAAATTTATCGATCGATGTATACATCAGTCCCTAGAGTAGAGACGTCGATCGATTGATGTTATCTTAATTTCAAATTTTTATCACCATTGCTAACAGATATGTGGTGGGTTTAAAGTGTTTTCTCTCTCCAATCTTCTCTAAATTGATTGTCCCTTTATGAATAAAATTCATAATGCTTGCTAGACTATTGTAGACGTATCTAAGCTTCTTTAGGATAGCTATGGATCCTCAAATTTATGTATAGGATAGTTGAGCACAAGTTAGACTTCTCCAAACAATTAATAAAGTGTAAAACTTTCACGGAGGCTGCATGATGAGATTAACTCCTTCCATATATTGAAGAAACTCGAGGAATCATGTACATACTTTCATCTTCTTCAAGCTTAATCCTCCATTGATATCAAAAGCTCTCAAGGTGCAAAAGCGATTAAAGATCATTAAGCTTTTGTTGCTTGTTTTCGTTGTTGTATTGTGAGAGTTGAAATCTAACACAAATAGAACTAAACAAATTTGATCTCTTGCTTGTGATTTAGACTTATTTGAAAGTGTCATTTCACTTCTTCCCTAAACCCCATTTAGTGAAATTTCTTTGGTACAACTTTGTTGAATTTGTAGAGAAGGAAATGGAAAAGCATCACGGGTGTTACTTTTAGTTGTTGTAGCAGTTGATGTTGCACTTATTGTCCCACTCCCAGGGTAGGACAGCTTCATTAGGTGAGGTAGGAATCTCATTCTTAGGTAAGACGTTCACGCATATTCAAAAATATCACCGTTAGACAAAATTTAAAAGGGTGGCTAATTTTATCACCAGAAGTGAAATAGAATTGCTTAAAGACCTTAGAGAATAAATAGAAGATGAGAATCTCTCCTTGTTGAAATTGAAGCAAAGTTAAAGAGGTTAAATCTCAACCATCAAGAAAAACACTCTCTATTTCATATTGCTCTTCATTTGTAATCACAACTAATGCAAAAGTATATAGTTTGTGTATTTCATATTTACATTCTTTTGAGAAATTGTAATCCTCATAAATGGGGATAGTTTATATAATCCACGTCACTTTTGAATGTTTTGAGATGTGTTATTCATCTTTAACTCAAACCAAAATATCTTTTGTGAGATCTTAGGTAGATCTCGGTTCAAAAGGTAAAGAGACAAATAGAAAGGCCTTGATGTACTCAACTATGTATAAGGCGCTCCTACTATCGCAGAAATGCTCAACTGGTCCTGCTTGATGTACTCCCAAATCACTTAGCAAGTATAGCAACCATTGTACTTCGCATGTGGCAGCTGCTAAAGCTCTGTATTCTGCTTCCGAAGAGGACCTAGAAACTGTAGTCTGTTTCTTGGCCTTCCATGACACTAGTGAACTTCCCAAAAACATGCAAAAGCTCGTAACTGACCTTCTTGTTTCTTGGCAGCCTGCCCAATCAGCATCTGCAAAAGCCTTTAGCTTCAATTCTGTGTCCTTGGCAAAGTACATACCTTGCCCTGCAGTCCCCTTAATGTATCTAAGTAGTCTGTGAGCTGCCTTGAGGTGATGTTCAGTTGGTGTATCAAGGAACTGTGATAACTGTTGCACAAAAAAGGCAATGTCTGACCTTGTGATGGTCAGGTATAGTAGTTTCCCAATGAGGCTTCTGTAATTAGTCACATCCTCAATAGCTGGTGAGTCTCCATGCTGAAGCTTGATATTCTTATCCGTAGGTGTTTTTGCAGGCTTTGAACCAAGAAATATGATTTGTAGCTCCTGAATCTAGAATCCAAACATTATAAGCATTAGATGAGAGCTTACCTGCTTCCTTACCATCATGCAACATAGCTTGAGCACTCATTACAGACGGATGAAACGCAGCTGAGTCCTGTTCATCATTAAATTTTGACACGCTGGAACTACTTAACATACTCAAAAGCTTATTGTACTGATCCACTGTGAGCATAGGCATGGTTACTTGCTGCTGAGGTGCTGGTGTACTGCTAGCTGTCATTTGACCCGCTTCATACCCTTCTGGTACACTCACCTCCTGAGCACAACCATCAACCATGTTTACTTAAAGCTTTGTTTTATACCCGGGGGATATCCATACTTCTTGTAACACCTCTCTACGGTGTGTCCAGTCATACCACAATGCGTGCAAACCGGCCTCTGTGAGAAATTATGATAGCCTCTACTGACTCCTCTAGATCCACCTCTAAAATTCGTGCTCTGTGGTCTAGGATTAAAACTACTGACTGCAAAGCTTGCAGGTTCAGTTCTGTTATTTATATCAGCAGCTAAGGCCGTCGGATTATTCACAAACTGAGGTTGTGCACCCCCTGACACAATCTTTCGTTCATATTTCAATGCCATAGAAAAGGCAGTTGAAATGTTAGGCAACAGACTCATAACAAATATCTGTGACCTTACAGCATCAAACTCTGCACCTAGTCCTTTTATGAATTTTATGACAAAGTCTTCTTCCACAAATTTACTAACCTTCCCAACAATGTCACAAGTACACCTATTACATGAACATCTAGGTGTAGGTCTCAAAATCAGCATCTCTTCCCATAATGACTTCAATTTGGTAAAATACTCGTTAATAGACATACCTTCTTGCTTCACTCCATGGAATTGCTCTAACAGATCAGATAAGCGAAACGGATCTCCTCCAGCAAACCTAATCGTTAAATCCTTCCAGACATCATATGCCGTCTCGTACCACATGATGCTTTGTGCAATCGTTGGAGTCATGCAATTCTGAATCCAAGATTGCACCATCGTATTACATTGATTCCACGCAAGGTATGTGTCATCATTTTCTGCCGACTTCCTTATCGATCCATCAATGAAGCACATCTTATTTTTGATTGTCAACGCCATCCGTAGCGTTCTACTCCATGAGTGGAAATTATTACCATTAAGAGGCGGTTGAACTAACACAGCCGCTGGACTTTCATTTGGATGCAGGTACAGTGGATTTGATGCAGGATTTTCAACATTATTGTTTCTACTAGTGGAAGCTGAGGCAGAACTCATGATTCGAAACAATTTGAAAGAAAACTAACGAGATTCAGAGTTCTGATTGAAGTTCTCGTATGCGGAAGGTAATTAACGCTCTGCTACCATGATAAAATTGAGATTAACACCAATCAAACATCAAACTGCTGATCAAACAAGCAAGAGAATAAACGCCGCTAACAAATGAAGAAGCACTTGAACGAATTGAACAAACGAAAATGACTGTTTATTCATTCGCAGAGAAAAATTGAGAGGAGATTAACACAAAACAAGGATTCTCTCCACTACAAGCTGGTAACCGTCAATCCTTATATACACTCTGCACAGCAACAAAAAGGAAGAAGATAAAGCTGCAATTATAAGAAAGTCCTCCAGCCAATTCAGTTGCTGATTATTAACAGAAGGGCAAAACCGTCTTTTCACCCCTTTTAAAATGGTTTAACCGCCAAATCCTCATCTGCTTCCTTTCACCCTTTGCCCGTTAATTCCACCTTCAACAGCCTAGCATTCCTCCTTCTCACTCATTGCCTTCTGACTCTGATCACCGTATCACAACAAATCCTACTGCTGCGCAATCCCAATTTTGGCTTCACGTTTGCTTCTAGAGCATTGTTCTTCTAGCCCACTACTTCTTTGCGTTTGCACTCTCCTCAATTGCTTTGACATAATTGTTGCAGTTATTTTTTCTGGTTGAATGCAATAAAAAAGTTATTGAAAATACAGTTTAGAAACAAAGTGGTAGTATATGATTAAAAGATGAACCTCAAAACGACGACAATTGTCCTAACTTATTCTCTTTTCTACAGAACTCAAATCCACAAACTGTAAAGTTCTAGATAAAGCAAGACATTTATATGAGACGCAAGAGGATCAAATGCACTCTTGAGCTTCGAAATCGTCAGCTGTGAACCACTAGCCATTGAAAGAAGACCCCCCCAAGCTCAATCGCTGTCCCCATTGGAACCGGCCCAGCATCAGGATCAATTATTTGCACCGTAGAACCCCTAACCATTAGCCTATGGACTTCATCATCATTACTTACTTGAGAAGTGTTAGAGTAGAAATAAGTTCAGACGAGGTGTGCCGAGTTGAGCTGAGGTTGGCCGACTTAAATAAAGTAAGTGGTTGTTGGAAGAAAGTTACCAAGTCAGTCATCCGAGCTGACATGGATAAGAAAGCTGAACTGAGAAGGTACGGACAAAATAAGGACGGACTGAACTGAATAAGACAGACGGACTGAGGTGAAGTAGAACTGAAGAGATGTAAAGCAGAACCAAAGTGAAGAAGTGTTGAGTCGAGGTATCCATGTGAAGCACAAATAAAGCATCAACGCTAAGACCGAGCTGTCATACTTAGTCTTGTAATATTGTAACTTAGAATTTTTTTACTATACATAGATGAGCAGAACATGTAAGTAGCCGTTACCTTAGACGTTAGAGATTACTGTAGATGAATATTGATCACTGTCCAAGTAGTAAATTACAGCCGTTAGGATTAAAATTCTTCTTATAAAAAAGAAACAACCTTGTAAATTACAACGAACTTGAATGAATTCCTACCATTCTTTTAATCTCGGCAGTTAGCTTTTTGGGTTCTACAGTGTGTTAGCATCAATGACACATGGATTTCTATGTTAAGAACATTTGGATGTCAAATGTGACAAGGTCATGTCATGGTCATAGTCATTGTGTTTCACAAAAAAAAAAATGTATACTTTTTTGAATTTTTTTGTTGCACATCACGGCAACTACAACAAGTTTTAGTCTAGGATTTTCTGCAGTAGTTTTGGTTCATAAATTCAGTCTAACATTTACTGTAAGATCAAGTTGAACTATCTGATGACATTATCTTATCATAAATAGAGGATATATTGGTTTTAAATCATATATATAATCACTTATAATGATTAGGCATCAATCAATATGTCAAATTTCATTCAAATCTGATAATATTTTATCAAGACTTGATTTTATATTCTTATTATTATAGACACCAACTAAATGAAAAATATATACTCCAATCTGATTATTTTATACATGACTGGTTCCCCCGCTGACTTTTGCCCAGCGGCTATAGCAAGTTTTTCAAATCTAAACGGACAGCTATCATTTGTAAAGAAGTCAACGTATACTGAGTAAAGATTAAAAGACAATCTCTTGATGAAAATTGATTTAAATATTTATATATAGTGAGCAAGGTTTAGCAGTATATGATTATTTGAGGGAAAATTTATACTTTTTAATAATATCTATTTCGTATGTAAATATAGTTGATTGAAATAGTAAAATCACACTTTCCAAACGATGTCATGAAAACGTAGATGTTGTAGCATCAGACTGCTTTATCAATTGCTGTGTTATTTTTTTCAAGTAATCTATTCATATAGGCTCTCTCCCTCTCTAGGGTTCACTAGTGATATCGCGTCTCTCCCTCTCTAGTGTTCAACCTGCTGCGCTCTTTAACCCATTTCTTCAAATGACTGCTCCGAATCTAGAAAATCTGTTTATGTCCTTCAAGCTAACCAACGAAGAAGATGATTTCCTTACTGTTTTCGAAGATGAAGTTTCAGAGGGACTTGAAGAAAACCGAAGGAGTCTCCTAGGAAAAATTATTTCAGACAGAGATTTTCCAAGCAAAGGGATGCTACCGGCGCTGCAGAAGTCTTGGAAAAGCAAGGGCTTCCATATTTATCGCCTCGAAGGTAACATTTTCCAGTTTAAGTTTGAGTCTACCGAGGAATGCTCTAGGGTTTTGGCAGAGGAACCGTGGTGTTTCGATGACCATTTATTAGTTTTGAGAAATTGGCAGGAGGATTGGAAATCTTGTCCCAAGTTCTTTGATTTTGCTGATTTCTGGATTCACCTAACAAACTTACCTTCTCACTTTTACACGGACAAGCTGTGCTCACGAATTTCTAATGAATGGATGGGGTGTAAAACTGGCCAAGTGCGTATTGAGAAAGGCTTTGGTTCTAATTTTTTTAGGTTCTTGGTGACGATTGATATCACTAAACCTATTAGAAGATTCTACTGTGTTAAGTTGATGGGGAATAGAACGGAAAGGGGGCTTCTTCAATATGAGCGTATCCCTACCCTGTGTTTGCTCTGTGGCCATATCTCGCATACTCAACTTCATTGCAAGCTCCGCAGTCGGGAAGCAACTATTGAGGAACTAAGGAATATGCCATACGGTGAATGGTTAAAAGCGCGCCGTGGCTCCCTACTGTTTCATGAAGTCAGTCCTGCTGATGCTGTGAACGATAATACTCTTTTGCTGCCCTCTAATTTGGATCCAAAGCCTTCCCAGCAAGAGCAGTCTGGAACTGCCCATCAGTCCCCGCCACATCATGAAGTTACTAATGTCCAGCTTCAAAACCTTTATGACATTGACATTAGTTTGTCTCCAACTAATTTTGGCAACCTAGGAAGACACCTAGATGATGAGGAAATGCTCACTGATCATAATTTGTGTGCAGAAGAAACTTCGTTGGCTGCTCTGTCTTCTCCACCAACGTACCGAAACGATCCATCTTTGACTGGTCACAAGCGTAAGAGCACTTTCAAGAAGCACCGAGGACAGCACAATGTTTTACGCGACATCACTAACTCTGGCATTGTCATTGGAAACAAAAGAGGGGCGGATGATGTTATTGACTCAATTCCCCCTAAGAAGAGTAATGCGTCTCTGTTTTGTCAACCTCCGGTGGTGGCTGCTGATATGCAGCACCACCAAAACCAATGAACTTTTTGGCTTGGAACTGCAGGGGCATTGGCCAGCCTCCTGCAGTTCGTGCATTATGTAGTCTTGTTAGGACTACAAGGCCATGTATAGTCTTTCTTATTGAAACAAAAAACAAAAAAATTATTTAGACAAAATTAGATGTAGATTGGGTTATGCTAACGCTTTCTTTGTTGATGCCGTGGGTCTCAGTGGTGGGCTTGCTCTCTTTTGGTCCAGTGATGTTATTGTTTCTTTGATTAGCTTTTCGAAAGGGCATATCGATGCCCACGTCAGTTCTCCCTCTATGCCTAATTGGCGTATCACTGGCTTTTATGGAAGCCCCATTAAAGAAGATAGGCATCACTCTTGGACGCTTCTTCGGCGCTTAAAGCTTTCTTCCAGTGCTCCTTGGATGGTCTTCGGTGACTTTAATGAAATTTTGTTCCAACACGAAAAGGAGGGGGCTCTTGACCGAAGCGTCTCTGCAATGGCTTCTTTCCAGAATGCGCTTTCGGACTGTGATCTTGTGGATTTGGGATTTAATGGACCAAAATTTACTTGGCGGAATGGACAGACTGTAGGCCCTGTTAGATTGCGACTTGACCGTGCGCTTGCCACTACATCATGGGTTGATTGCTTCCCGCACCACCGGGTCTTCCACATTGCGTCAGCACATTCTGATCACTTGCCGATTTTAGTGAAGGATTGTTCTGCAAAATCAGACCTTCACTTCAAATGGGGGCATATTCCTAGGTTTGAGCCACACTGGCTGCGCGATGAAGATTTCGGGAATACCTTGACTGACACTTGGGCAAAATGGAGAGGTATTGTGGATGCAAATACTTTCGCGCTTGCAGTTTCGGAAACCAAGCTTGGTCTGATTGCGTGGAGTAAAAAAAAGCATGGTTCCCTGTAAAGAAGATTAAATTACTGGAGGATGAATTGCAACTGCTTCAAAGTAACTCTTCCTACTCCCTAGTTCTGGAGCGTAAGATTATGCGGCAGCTGGAGAATGCTCTTATTATGCAGGAAGACTATTGGAAGCAGCGTGGACGAGCTGATTGGTTGACCAATGGGGACAATAACACATCTTATTTTCACCATAAAGCTTCCTCGCGCAAAGAGCGCAATCGTATTCGTTTGTTAGTTAATGATAACGGGGAGTTGATTTCGTCTGAGGAAGGTATCTGTGACATTGCTCTTAATTTCTTCCGTAGTCTTTATACTTCGAATTCTCCTGACGTCTCTATATTGAACGACTTGCATTTCAAAACAATTAGTTCCTCAGAGAAGCTTTTTCTTCAAGAGCCTTTTACCGAAAATGAATTGTTAAAGGCCGTGAAACAACTACCTGGCCGGAAATCCCCTGGACCGGATGGCTTTCAAACTGTTTTTATTCAGCAGCACTGGGACATTTTTGGTGGTGATATTGCAAAAGTAGCTCTTGGTTGCCTTAATTGTGCTGATCCGATTGATGCTATTAACAACACACATATTGCCCTGATTCCGAAATGCAAGTCTCCTGCCCTTATTTCTGAATTTCGGCCTATTAGTCTAAGTAACTCAATTTATAAGTTACTTTCTAGAATGATTGTTAATAGGTTGAAAAATGTTATTCATTCAGTGATCTCACCACAGCAAAGTGTCTTCCTTAAGGGTAGACTTATTACTGACAATGCCATTGCTGCTTTTGAAGCTTTTCATTCCATGAATCTTAATCAGGCTGGATGTAATAACCACTTCGCTCTTAAGCTTGACATGGCTAAGGCATTCGATCGTGTTAAATGGTTATATTTAGAAACGATTTTGAGGAAGATGGAATTTCCTGATTCTTTCATTCGTTTGCTCATGCGATGCGTTAGTTCTGTTTCTTATCCGGTGCTTGTTAATGGTAGTCAATCTTCTTCCTTCAAACCATCACGTGGGCTTCGACAAGGCGACCCACTCTCTCCTTTTTTATTCCTAATTTGTGCTGAAGGCCTTACAGCGATGCTATTACATGCTTGTGATCATGGTTCTATCTCTGGAATGTGCTTTGGTAACTCAGGACCACAATTAACACACCTTCTTTTTGCGGATGATTGCTTAATCTTTCTGGAGGCGAGGAAGACTTTCTGTCAAAATTTATTGTCTATTCTCCACTCGTATGAGAAGTCCTCGGGACAGAAAGTTAATTTGGCCAAGTCAACACTTCACTTTTGTAAAGGTATCTCGGAGCAGCGGCAAAATGAGTTTATAGGTGTTCTGGGCATTCCTAGGGGTGATGGTCGAGGCAAGTATCTTGGTCTTCCGTACATGACGGGACTCTCAAAAAAGGCCATCTTTTCTCATGTCCATGACAAAGTTTGGAAGAAATTAAGTGGTTGGAAAGAGCGTTTTCTCTCCCCTGCCGGCAAAGAGACGCTCATTAAATCTGTCATTCAAGCCATCCCAACGTACGTTATGCAGTGCTTTGAACTTCCCAAAAATCTAATCACTGACATTGAGGTTATGATCCACAAATTCTTCTGGAGTTCCAGTAACCAGGATCGAGCTGTTCACTGGAAGGCTTGGTCCGTATGCTGCCAAGCTAAGTCTTCTGGCGGCCTTGGCTTTCGCGACTTGGGATGTTTTAATCGGGCAATGTTGGCAAAGCAGTCTTGGCGTCTCCTGAATCACAGTGATTCCTTTTTGGCACTCTTACTTCGTGCTAAATACCACCCGCAAGACTCCTTCCTTAATGCTTCAGTCTCTGCTAGATCTTCTTACCTTTGGAAAAGCATTTGCAAGGGTCGGGAGTTGCTACTTCTCGGTCTGCGATGGCGGGTTGGACGAGGCAATTCTATCCGGGTCTACCAGGATCCTTGGATTCCTTTGGCCCCTTCGTTTCGGCATGTTCAATGGGAGTCAAGCCTGCCTCCACACTCATTAGTCTCGGATCTTATTGATCACTTCACCGGGTATTGGAATATTCCACTTCTTCAGCAGCACTTTCTTGACTTTGAACTCAATAAGATTTTGAGTATCCCACTTTTGGATCTATGCTCTCGTGACTCACTTCTTTGGCACTACAGTCCCAAGGGTATCTATACGGTAAAATCTGGTTACCACCTTGCTTATTCGCAGATTCGTTCCCCTGCTTCTGAGCCTAGCTCTTTTGCGGCGCCCTCTCTTCTCAACCTGATTCTATCCCGAATTTGGAGTGCTCCTATCCTTCCTAGAATCAAGCACTTCATGTGGCGTGCTCTTCACGATTCGCTTCCTACTAGCTCCAACCTCTGTAAGCGTGGTCTATCCGAGGCTGTTTGCTTAGTCTGTGGTCTTGCTGATGAAACCTTGAATCACCTGTTCCATCATTGTCTTATCTCAAAGGCCGTCACTGCCTGTGATTCGCTGTCCGCTAAATGGTTGGAGGTTTCAGCTGCAAGCCTCCTGGACTTACTTAAACAGATCCTTGATTCGGCGGGTACGGATGGTCTTGCAAACTTCGCGAATCTCCTTTGGCAAATTTGGAAATCTAGATGTTCTGTGATCTTTGAGCACTCTACTATTCGGGCCTCTACCATTGTTAGTAGGGCAGATTCCTTGACTGTGGAGTATGTCGTGGCTTGTGGCATCCGCGATCGTGAATCAGTGCTGCGTAGAAGTAATGTTAAATGGCACCCTCCTGACATCGGTGCTGTTAAGGTTAATGTTGATGGGTCTATTCGGAATGGATGTTTTGCATTGGGCGGACTTGTTCGAGATTGCACTGGTAGCACCCTGCGTGCTTTTGCGCTACCAGTCCATGGTGCCCCCGATATCGAGTTTCTGGAGCTTCTTGCGATCTATGAGGGTTTGGTTTCTTCTTTCAATTGTGGTTATGCAAATATCTCCCTTGAGAGTGATTGTTTGACAGCTGTACAACGTATCAACTCCCAGGCCGATGATCTCACACCGCATGGAGTCTTGGTCCTTAAGATTAGATCCTTTAGTCATTGTTTTGCGTCTGTTCATTTTAACCCATCCATCGAGAGGGCAACGTGTCTGCCCACCTCTTGGCTCAATATGGACTTGACTTTGTCTCAAAACTTGAGTGGAATTCTGATTTCCCTCAACATGTAATTGCCGCTTCATCGGCTGATTTACTTTAATCAATATATCCTCATTCTAAAAAAAAAAGTAATCTATTCATATAAAAGGTTATTAATTTTTGAACTACCAACCTTACAAGAAGCACCCACTTTAATCTTCACAAGTGTTAGTGCTGACATGACCTCTCGAGCTGGGCTAAGCTCGCCAGACCTGTCCAGGCAGACTTAGACTGACTTGCTCTAGACCTATTTGGACTGAACTGCTGAGCTGGGCTAAACTAACATGCCACATGTTATCACTGGCCTGATCTGACCTAACCAACCGAGCTAGGTCGATCTGTCGACTTGCAAGCACAATGTCAGATAGAGATTACGGATATGATTGTAGATATTCAATCTAATCAAATATTTCCTATTGATTAATTTTATCCGGGTCATGATCTCAGTAGTTATTCCATCACTTATTAAACCATTCGGTAAGACATGTTGATTCACAGGCAGTTATCTGAAGGACATCAGCATAGGTAGCCGTCGGTCACTGCACGTGTCAATTTTAGTCCGTTGCCGACATGATACCTTAAACGTTTTTCTAGCAGCTTTCTCCCCACACAAATTTCGTCAGGCATAAGAAGGCCTTGAACCTATCTAACGTCGAGATCGAAAGAATATGAAATTCATTCAAGTTAATTTAATGTATAAGGTGTGATTTTTCTTTTATAAGAGTTTACATGACATCCAACAGTTTTATTTTTTCTACAGTGACCTAATTTCTTTTACAGTAAATTGATTTGATATCTAAGCGCTATAATGGTAACCTGCTGAGATCAGATATATGTGCATTTAAGATTCTAAGCTACTATATTTACATGTAAAAGACTAAGTGTTGGTTTCTTCTACATTAACTTGATTTGATATCGAAGGGCTATAGTGGTAACGACTAGTTACCTGCTCAGCTCGGATATATGTACAGTTAAGATTCTAAGCTACTATATTTACATGCAAAAGACTAAGTGTTGCAGCTTGGCTTCAGCTCTGCTGCCAAACTGTTTGGGCCTTCACCTCGTCGCCTTGGTTTTGTACACATTTATTTTGTCACTTCTTCTCCGCTCTTTTTCACATCTGTCATTTACAGTTATGTGATGCTCTTCACCTCGGCTCTTCATTTCTTTGTCTTGGTCACATTGGCACGGTAGCGTATCTTCATCTGCTCATCACGATGAAATCGGCAGCATGCATTTCTTACTTTCCTATCACGGCTGCTACTATGTTTAGCTCGACACAGTTAACCTGAACTCGGTTGGATTTATATTTCTACACCGACTACTATTATAGCACCTTCATTTTTTTTTCCTGGGATATGTGCCCGGACCAACACTTTTCCCTCTGTCACTTGTTTATTATGGAGTATTTATGAAAATGCCGAATGATTATGTCCGAGACAAGTCGATGACGCACCAAATGAGGAAAATTGATCAAGAACCTATCAAATTACACTCTCATTCATCATTCTCAAAGAAACATATGAATATATAGTCATCACTTCTCTAGTGATTAGCCGAATCCAACTCCAAAGAAGTTCCGTTATTACAAAAGAAATTCAGATTAACCACAAAAAAAAAAAAAAAAAAAAAAAAAAAAAAACACTGACCCCAGAAACATACACAATTTACCTACATATAAATGAAAGAAGAGAATTCTCGATTTCAATATCAAATCTCTCAAAGAATGATCATTGAAAAAACAACAAAAGCAGTTATCATCCATGGAAAAAATATCTGGCTCGCGGTTCGCCGCGCCCCAGAAGAAAACTTTTGTAAAGTAGCAGCAGCACCTGAATTGCCAGCTTCACCAGCGGCGGCGGCAGCGGCGGCGGCCTCTTGGGAATCCCAAACGGTTATGGAAAACTTCATTCCTAATTGACAGTGTCCTTCAAATCCACAAACATACCACTTCTGTCCAGAACTCGTAAGGGTGACCACATCGTATCCTGTTCTTAAAGGCGTCGTGTTTTCAGGATGCGCGCAATTCTTGTAGCTTTCTGCATCCACTTTGAGAACATCATGGGTTCCTTTTTTGTATTGGAATACTGCATCCAAATGGTATACAGTCATATCGTCAGGACGCACTATTGCAAATGTTAGGATTCAAATTGGACCGATGTAATAAAGGTTATTGCTTCTTGTTATCAGCTAGAGTTTAAAACACATAAAGGGCGTTTCCGGTGTACTATGGACCTGATTACTTTGCGATATAATTTACACGGCCTTACTCTACATTTTATGTAAGAAGCTAGTTTCGCGGCTCGAATCCGTGAATTTAATGTCATAAAAGAGCAACCTTACCAATTTAAACCACATGCATGCAACATAATACTAACATGTACAAAATAGATTAGAATAAAGCAGTCTAGTATGACCTACAGGGCTCGAAAGTAGATCCCAAGAATATAAGAAAGCAGAAAAAGAGGCAAAGTGTAGTCACAGTTCAATTTTTTTTTTCATTATCATCTTGTAGTTATTCAAACAAAATAGATGTAAATGTCAGTTGAGAAGCAAGAACAGTGAGTTATAAAGGCATACATGTCATTTACTCAAAAGATCAAAGTCGAAAACAACTATTAATCAGGAGACACTGATTTTTTTTTAAAAAAAAAAAATTAAACCAGGATATAATACAGTCAACATAGTCATGTAAAGTAAGTTTGTAAAGGACGAAATGATTATGCAAGCTAACGGGTTCCATAACAAAGAAACAAACAAATAATTGTAATGATAAGTTTTATAAATTAAAAAAAAATGAAACATGCAACTAAGGATTCAACTAAAGATAAAGAAGCATCTATATTGAGAATATTGTTCTACGTTGACTACTTTGAGAAAAATATATGAATTATATGTAAATGAGGGACCATCAGCTATTGCCTTTAAGTTTTGAGTAGATATGGGTCTCAATTCATGTAAGCTCAAGTTTTAACATGGTAACAGAGTAGTTTTAAGATGTGGACTCACACCTTGCATGGCCCATGGTTGGCCATTTATTGTCTCTCTTCACCAAGTACAGATGTTCATTCCTAGCTTGTGGTTTGTGTTTTAGGGTGGGCTCTAGCGCATGTGTATCTCAAGCCACGTTAACATAATACCAGAATATGTTTAAGATGTGGACTCACACCTTACCTAGCCATGAATGGTCATTTATTGTCTCTCCTCACCAAATCCAGATGTTCATTCCTGACTTGTGGTTTGTGATAGAGGGCGGGTTCTAAGGCGCATGTGTGTATCAAACTACGTTGCCACAAGAGGACGGGTATTGACGATATTGCCTCACATTGCCCCCTTTGATCATATAAGTCATGTTGTCATGTGAGGACAAGTATTAACTTTGATGATGCAAGCCACGTTGCCACGTGAGGGTGTATTGACCTTATTGTCCAACGTCGCCCACTTTGAGAAAAGATATATGTGTTATATGAGAATGAGATACCACCACCCATTGCCTTAAAGGTATAAGCTTCGCCTCATGTAAGCTCAAATTTCAACAATGTAAAAGAGCAACAGCTCCTCCAGTGAATATTATAGTTATCAATTCACTTCTATCAAACATAATATGACATAAACTTGTTAAGATTTTACTAGAAATCTATACAATAATTGGTTAAGTTACACAAAAAAGCAGTAGACTGCTAAGTTTTGACCAACCTACATGATATACACGAACATACAAAACACCTAGGGAAAATGAAAAGATGCTATACAAGTCTCTCCTGTGAAGGAACGGCATAATTTCCTGCATGTTAATTACCCATCTTTAACAATAACAATATTAATTACTTTATTGTTTTAGAGGATTCTGTTTGTGACGGGCATAAAAAGTTGGATGTACGCAACTATACCCTTTCCAACAAAGGTTGTTTGCCGATGACTCATAATAAAAACTGCGTCAAGATGTATCGATCAACTGGAACTTCACTCATCTTCTTAAGAAACACATTACAAACCAGGAGAAAGACAACGGCAAATGTACTAAGAAACAAAGGAAGAAAAAAGAGGAGACTCACTGAGCCTATCGCCGACGATGAACGTTTTTCCGGCGAGCCATGTTTGATAATCATAGTTCAATCTCCAGCCATTGTAATCTCCGACAACATAGTCTGTTGCAGCCACAAGAGAAGATGTTACCAGTATTGCCACACTCCATACTGCAGCGATCAATCGAGCAGACCCCATTGAAGAAGATTTTGAAATTCTTTTAAGGCGTTACGATCAAATTATCGTGCTTGCAATTGGCTTGTCTTGAATGGATTAACAATGGTGTTTTATAGATGGGTTTTGTTTGGTCTCAAACAATTAGCCGGCATTTTACAGGTAGAAACTGCCGTCTTATGCATGTAATTACAATTAATAGTAACTAAGCATTAAGGTTAAATAATTACAAAAAAAAAAAGCACTACGGTTAAAGAGAGGAACAAGGCTGCAGTCCAAAGGCTTCAGATGTGGGCAAAAATGGTAGATTATATCGAAATTTTATTTAACTTATTAAAGTTACTAGAATTTGTCTCTATAGTTATTTTGTCACTTCCAGCAATTTACTTCTTGTTTTTACCTTAATCTGTTGATTAAGTCTCCCGAAATTAAAAGACATCGTTTACAGAAACCTCTATGCAATAATTTGAAACGTTTTATTACAACAACCACATTATCACATTGATTTAGAGTCTCTTGCCTATGACGGGACATTCGGAGGCAGATGTACGCAACCATACATATGTGTTAGAAACACATGGATGTTGTTTCCTGATGACCCATGATAAAAACTGCGTTAATAAGCTGTTCCGATCAACTGTTACTACACAATACAAGTAGCGCATCTAATTTAATAAGTCATTTTGTTTTATTACATCAGTGTACTACATTTTATTAATATACGAAAATATAACACGGATTCACATCAAAGAAAATTAGAGATTAAATAGTTTTTCCTGTCATGCGTCAAGGGCAAATTTTCTTGGGTGATAATTCTAGAGAAAAATTGAGAAAATATATTTAAAAAAATGGCAATTGATAAAGATACGCAATTCTTATTTGATACTATTTTTTCACTTCATCATCATTTTTCTAAATTGATAAAATAAGATGGATGTGTCTTTATCAATTGTCAAAAAAGAACAATAATCACTTGCGTATATAGCAATTATAATGGTCTTAGGTATAAGAAAGGTAAGCTGTAATGGTTGTAAGAAAGATGAGGGGAAATTGTCAGTAACCGTCTTTGTATATTATATATGCTCCGTCTGTTATAGTTTCGAGCATAATGTTAAACAACATTACCCTATAGTTTTAGAGGTTTCTGTTATGAAAGATATAGGATGTCGTATGTACGTAATCATACCATATATTAAAAACATATAGAGGTTGTTTCTCGATGACCCGTAATGAAAATTACGACAAGTTGTGTCGATCAACTGCTATTTCACATTATAAGAAGTGAGTTATTTTGCTTTATTCTATTATTTTCTAAAGCCGAGAAAGAGTCTGCCCATGACTCCAAATACAACTAAATAATTATGAAGACATAGCTTAACACACTGTCTTATCATTCGAACTATTGGCGAGTATAATTTTAAACAAGTATGTAATTACGAAGACATATCTTAACACATTGTCTTATCATTCAAACTATTGTCAATTTTTAGTGTTACCTTATGATATGTTTAGCTTAACACATTGTCCTATCCCTCGAATTATCTTCAGTTTTTAATCTTACCATATGACATATTACTTTGTTACATTTAATTTAATTTATTTATTATTTTCTTACAAAAATAAATAAATAAGTAAATACAGTTTAATGATTTATTATGAAAAGTTAACACCATAACTAATTGTTTTATGGGGAAAAAATTTGTTGTAAGGTTCCCAACTATGACATGATCGATATTGCGAGCGCCTTACGTAGATTATGTTGTCTGTTCCCCCATACTTAGACATTGGTCGTAACGCTTTCTTGTGTTCAAAAAAATGTTGTGATCCAGCTGGGCTACATGCACAATTGGTTGTAAATTTGTTGTGTGATCTTGAATTATGTATCTTGGTGGATAGAAGTTGTTGACACCTATTTTGTGATGAGTTCCCCAAGTGACTCTGTTATGCAATTATTTGTAGTGTTTTCTATCCCAATGCTTTTCTATTTGTATTTGTTTTTGTAGGCAAATTACACCTTGTATAAAATTTATTTTATGTTGCAACAATAGGTTGGACCGATTAGTTTAGTGGATCTATCTGAATTGATTCTTGCATGAGTACATATACTTTACCCTCTCTTCTGTTTTTCTCCCCCAATATTGAATTTGAACGTGCCGAAGGAGAGAAAATCCCTTGCAAAAGCCGACTTTTTCAACCCCCCCCCCCCCCCCCCCCCAAAAAAAAAAAAAAAAAAAAAAAGAGCTGACTTTGTTAGGCTTGTAAAGTGTAAACTTTACACGCTATTGTTTTCTGAGTTGGATCAGTTAACCGAAAAGATAGATCACGGAATGACTGTATGACATATGATTGATAAGAAAAGACTATAAAATTAGACGTGAATAACCAACAGAAAAACTATAAGATTGAGTGATATGCGGTCATACTGACCGAACAGTCACCGAATCTCATTAGCTTGTTTCTAGGTCAAGCATTAACAGGTCGTGCCTAACGCATAGCTAGATACCGAAGTTTTCTACTATATTTCCTCTTTCATATTATTTAAATTCGAAGTCTAGACATATTTAATTTAGTTGAGATAATTACTAGTTCTAATAACCAACAGAAAAACTATAAGATTGAGTGATATGCGGTCATACTGACCGAACAGTCACCGAATCTCATTAGCTTGTTTCTAGGTCAAGCATTAACAGGTCGTGCCTAACGCATAGCTAGATACCGAAGTTTTCTACTATATTTCCTCTTTCATATTATTTAAATTCGAAGTCTAGACATATTTAATTTAGTTGAGATAATTACTAGTTCTAATAACCAACAGAAAAACTATAAGATTGAGTGATATGCGGTCATACTGACCGAACAGTCACCGAATCTCATTAGCTTGTTTCTAGGTCAAGCATTAACAGGTCGTGCCTAACGCATAGCTAGATACCGAAGTTTTCTACTATATTTCCTCTTTCATATTATTTAAATTCGAAGTCTAGACATATTTAATTTAGTTGAGATAATTACTAGTTCTAATAACCAACAGAAAAACTATAAGATTGAGTGATATGCGGTCATACTGACCGAACAGTCACCGAATCTCATTAGCTTGTTTCTAGGTCAAGCATTAACAGGTCGTGCCTAACGCATAGCTAGATACCGAAGTTTTCTACTATATTTCCTCTTTCATATTATTTAAATTCGAAGTCTATACATATTTAATTTAGTTGAGATAATTACTAGTTCTAATAACCTTTTATGCTGTATTCTCTAAGTTGTCGGATCTATGTTAGTTATGCAATATCACTTATATTTTGCCTTTGCTGTTATATAACAGCACACTAACTTATTTGTCTCATTACAAATGGTAATATTTGGAGCGAGTACATATCTCTATACGCATAATTTAAGTACTCATATATCTATTTTTTTTTGGAGGAGAGGATCGATATATTTCATTTCCAAAAACATTGCAAGCGTTTGTACATCGAGAAACTATAACCAGCTATACAGCCCAATGAATTAATGTCTATACATGAAAGGATTATACTACGATCTGATGGGTGTGGAATAAGACAACCAAACGGAGGAGACTCATTTTCACAAATTGAGCTGGAGGGATATCCCTTGCGTCTGCATCATGCTTTCTTTTATTCCAAAAATGCCAAATGCCATAGGAGACTTCTCGAAACACATAGCTCCAATACAGTTGATCGCCGGTTGAGCTAAATTTTGAGTGTAAGTTCAGGTCCACCCACTCCACCGGAGTACCTGCTTGCATAAATTGTTGTCATTTCTGTCCATCCACTAACATCTTCCAAACAGCCCGGGGCCATCGGCAGTCACGCAATTCATGAAGGTCAGTGAAATTATGTTTGCCGCATAGAGAGCATATATCCTCCGTTAAGACACGGCGACGCTTTAGTAAGGACATGGTTGGTAGTGCAGATCTCCGCATCTTCCACAGAAACAGGTTTGAGCGTAAAGGGCCCTTTAGCTTCCAGATTATACTCCAAGTATCACAGCTCTTGCTAGTATCCAAATTATATTGTGCAGCGTAAGCCTTTCTAACCGAGATGGTGTGTGTCTCACTCGGGGTCTCAGCCACAGTTGATACCGCATCCGTTGAGTTCATTGGTGAGGGCCAAATGCACTTTCTTAATCTAGACATGGCCTTGGTAATTCCACGCCATGTTCTGGAAGCATTAGCAATCCGCCGAGACTCCAATGGGGATCCATACTTTGCTGTGAGAACCTTCACCCACAGTTTGTCCTTATCAGCCAACAACTGCCACCCTTGCTTTACAAGGAATGCCATGTTCATTTTACGTAGGTTTTTGAGAGTTAATTGCACCTGGTATCCATTCGTTTCCACCAAGTTTTAAGTAGCATCCAATGTTTCATGAAACACACTTGCCATCCAGACTTATAGGGTTAATAGACACCTGGCATCCATGCTGACGTCATAAAGGCAATTTTCATTTATTTTTTAAAAGTTTATAGAAAAAATAATTCAAAAATAAAAAGAAAAACCCCACCCCACCACACCACACCCCCACCCCCACAATCGATCTCCCTCCCCATCCTCCCCATCTTCCTCTTCTTCCTCCATCTTCCTCTTCTTCCTCCATCTTCATCTTCATTTTTTTTCCAACCATGATCATCTTCATCTCCATCTTCCTCAGGAGTACTCGTCAGGGGGATATCAGCAAGCTTGCTACTGATAGCCAGCAATCATCATGACCCTTTTTATATATCTTCCTATTTATATGACTCAAAAGTTTAATCTTCTGGTCTTGCAAAGAAGATGAGACTTACATAGGATTGGAAACAGGTGTCTGAGAAATGAAGCTAGGCATCACAGGAGAAACACTTCCTTTATGTTCTCCACCAATTTTCACGGTCGTGCTACCCATAAATTTACCATGCTCTGAGGTCTTCAAAATTACCAGCTCACTCCAACAAAGAAGAAAGCTCAAAGCTTGAAGGCAGAAACTTTGTGATGAACAGCTTCAAGAACTAACCAGGTTTGACCTTCATAAGCCCAGAAAAAACTAAGGCCCCCTTCACCGCTTGCGAAAAAAGTATGATTTTCTTTTCCAAACAGAAACAAAAAGCTTTGAATACAGAGCAACAAAATAAGGAGTTATGAGTTGAAAACAGAACCCAAAAGGAAATCGTAAACTATGCAGTTAATGAGTAACAGCCCAGCAGCTCAGGGAAATCGTAAACTATGGAGGAAGAAGAGGAAGATGGGGAGGATGGGGAGGGAGGTCGATTACGGGGGTAGGGGGTGTGGTGGGGTGGGGGTGAGGTTTTTCTTTTTATTTTTGAATTATTTTTTCTATTAACTTTTAAAAAATAAATGAAAATTGCCTTTATGACGTCAGTATGGATGCCAGGTGTCTATTAACCCTATAAGTCTGGATGGCAAGTGTGTTTCATGAAACATTGGATGCTACTTAAAACTTGGTGGAAAAGAATGGATACCAGGTGCAATTAACTCTAGGTTTTTGAACCCTAAACCACCATTTGTTTTAGGCTTGCAAATTGACTCCCAGGACACCGAATGCATTCGCTTCACCCCATTAATTTCATTCCAGAAAAATTTTCGGATGTGTTGTTCAATCGTATCAATAATTGAAACAGGTACTTCAACAGTTTGCATTGTGTAGTAGGGGAGGGAAGCCAACACCGACTGGATCAAAACCCCCCTAGCTGCCTGCGACAAAAATTTTTCTTTCCAGGAATTCAATTTAGACATAATATTTTCCAACAAATAGTCGTAAGTAGCCGCATTTACCCTTTTATGTAGAATGGGTACACCCAAATATCTGCCAAGATCATCTGTGTGTTGGATGCCAAAACAGCGGCTGATCTCCTGTTTCACTTCCCGGGGAGTATTCTTAGAGGTGAAGAATACACTTTTCAATAGGCCCACTTTCTGACCCGAGATTCGACAAAAATCCTACAGCACTTTCTCCACTGCACGTGCTTGACTAACTGAGGCTTCACCAAAAAGCAGAAGGTCGTCCGCAAAAAATACATGTGATAGCGCAGGTCCATTACGTGATACTTGAAGTGGTCTCCAGCTTCTGGAGGACACTGCCTTCCTAATCATCTGGCTCAGAATATCCATGCTCAGCAGGAAGAGATAGAGGGCAAGAGGGTCCCCTTGCCGGATTCCCCGGCTCGACTGGAAGGATGGTAGGGGCTGATTATTCCACAATATTGATAGTCTGGGGGATCTAACACCAAACATGATCAACTCAGTAAGGTTTCTACTAAACCCCGCTGCCAGGAGAACTTGATGTAGGAAAGTCCAAGATAACCTATCACGGGCCTTCTCCAGATCAACCTTCACCACCATTAATCTCCTATTCCCTTTCCTGCTACGCATAGTGTGAATTACTTCTTGGGCAATGATGATGTTTTCTGCTGATTGCTGGCCAGCAGTAAAAGCACATTGTGTGTCACCAATTAAGGAGGGAATTAGTGTCTTCACTCTATTCACAATAACCTTGGATATCAACTTAACAGTAACATTGGACAGAGCAATGGGCCTGAATTGTGTAATACAGCTGGGGTTCTTTATCTTTGGAATGAGCGTAATAAGGGTATCACTCATGAGGGCCGGAAATTTTTTATCCTTGAAAGCATGTAGGACAAACTGTGTAATCGATGTGCTAACAGTCGGCCAATGTTTCTGATAAAAACCGGGTGGAATCCCATCTGGTCCCGGTGACTTATTCGCTCCTACCTGGAATAATGCATTCTCCACTTCTTTTGCCGTAACATCTCGATTCAACAAGCTCTTATTTGCTTCAGTCAAGGTTGGGAAATTCGCAGACCAAGGTTCAATAATCCTGGACATGTCTTCATAGTAAAGCTTCATATAATATGTACGTGCAAGATTACCAAGTTCAGCATCATCAGTGAGACACACTCCGTCATCATTACACAAGCCTAGGCATCGGGTTTTCTGTTTAAGAGGCTTGAAAGACTTATGAAAGAAGCTGGAGTTTCTTTCCCCATCTACTAGCCAGCTGAGATGCGATTTCTGCTGCGAAAATATATTTTCTTGATTAAGAATTTCACCATATTCAGTAATTAGCTCAGTTTCCAAGGTGGAAAGGAAGTGAGAGGGCCGGGATTCCAACGCACACTAGACACCAATTAGTCTCGCCTCACATCTCTTCTTAGTATGGAAAATATTTCCATAAACCTCCCTGCTCCACTTAATCATTTTGCCCCAGAAAATTTTAATAGCTTTGTCAAGAATGACAGAAGGAGAAGGCCATGTTGAGTCTACGAAAGGTGCGAAGTCACGGTGTTCCATCCAGTTTGCCTGGAATTTGATTGTATCAGCTCTTCTCATGGAGTCGGCCACACAATGAACATCCAGAAGAATATGATGATGATCCGATTGCACACGCAGAAGATGGGCAAGGGATGCCTGGGGAAAGAGCATATGCCACTTTGAGTTGCCCCAACATTGATCTATCTGTTGTTTGATATTGCGTCGACCAAGACAGCCATTGGTCCATGTAAACCGAGGACCCCTAAATGCAACATCACCGAAATCACAAGTATCATTGGCTTTTTGCATTCTCCTGACAGAAGAGCCAACTACACGCTTGCCCCCATGTTTGTCGTCAGAGCATGTGACCTGGTTAAAATCCCCAATTACAGTCCAAGGTAAGTCTATCACATTATTTAACTGTTCCATATACTCACATAAAGTTTCCCGTACAGCGGCGATGGGAGAGGCGTATACGAGAGAAAGTATCCATTGCGTTTTCTGCTGATGAATCACTCCCAATGTCAGCATCTGTGTCGTATAGCCCCAAACTCGGATATCCACCTTGGCATTGTTCCAAAAGCACCATAGCCCCCCAGCATAACCCCGTGTCTCTACCATTGCCGCATCAGTGAACCATTGAAGGTCAAAAATCCATCTACCCTTCTCACTAGGGATTCTGGTTTCCATGAGAAATAAGATATCTGGACAATGATTCCGCACAAGATCCTTCAAAACTAAACGAAACTCAGGGGAGCCCGCCCCTCTACAGTTCCATGCTAGAACTCTTACCATGAATATAAGTTTAGTTTTAACCAGTGGAGTCCTCCACCATCCGCTGAGGTTCACCTAAATCTTCCACATCAACAACTTCCATGGCAGTGTAGGTTCCAGGAGAAGCTCCTATAGTCCCATCACCCCTCTCATCCAGTCCGGTTTCTTTCCCAGTATCCAGTGGTTGTTGCTTCAAATTACAGCCAACAGGGCCGTGCTTTGGGGTAATATATTTAGGCGCCAAGGCAGGCTGCTCTTCTTGGAATTTAATAGGATCTAAGTTGCTGAGGATGTCTGGAGGTAAGGAGTTGGTGATGTCTCGAAGTGATGAGGTAACACCACCAAATCCACCTCGTGTGCCACAGAAGCCACCACGACGAGAACAGCCTCCGCGACCAACCAAAGAACTACGACCAATGACAGTATCATGTGCCTTCGTCCTTCTGGGGTTCGTTCTAATATTTACTCGAGCTTTTGGATTCTCCTTCACTAAGATCCCCTTCTTGTTCTTGTCTACAGTCTTGGTATTGGATTTAGCCAAAGACTGAAAAACAGCTCGTGGACCCTTATCTTTTAACGCCTGGATGCTAGCCAACATGTCTACTTCAGTCTTATCCACATTCTGATCCACCTCAATCTTAGTCAAAACATTAAACTGTGACCCTTCCACTGTAGACCTCTATTTGCCTTCAAGTCCCCTGTGCATAACGCCATCCTCCCCTTCATATACCCTATTTAGACCCTGACCAACAGTTTCAAGAATTGGCCCTGCCCTCCTTCTTCTACCTATAGACGCAACCATCCAATGGACAAAAGGATCACTTCTAGATTTACCCACTGCCTGCCCATTGACGTAAGACTGCGGCTGTTCATTAATTTCTGCTGCACCACATTCCACAGTGTCATGCCCATAGAGGCCACACTTGAAACATATCAATGAAAGACCCTCATATTCTACATCGAAGAAAGTCCCATTCACATTAACTTGAGAGGCTAAAGGTTTCTCCAAATCTATCTCTACACAAACACGTGCATATCGCCCCCTCTGATTTTGCAGTGTAGTTGTGTCAACTTTCACCGCTCTGCCCAACTTACTGCCTAACCGGAGGAGCAAGTCTTCCTGAAAGAATTCCAGGGGCAAGTAAGGTACCCTGATCCATGCTAGAGTAGTGCGAATTTTATCTTTGTTTGGCATAAAAACGGCTTCCATTTCCGGACAGTAATATAATGGCCTTGCACTGTCCAAGGGCCATTGTATAGTGCATTCAAATAATGAGCAGAAGAGTAGAAACGAACCACAAAATATCCCTCATTCAGATCTATAATATCTAGCCTGCCACCAAAAGTCCATAAATCTGTAAGCCGTTTTTCCAGTAATCTGTAGGAAAGGGATTTACCTAGGACTTTGATTATTAAAGCCCGACGCCATGGCTTCCAGAACTCCTTGCATTCATCGGCTGAAACTTCCACCGAGATCCAACCACGGTCTGCATCTACAAAATCATCTTCATGTAATAGAACATATCATACTGTTCCAAGAACTCCTCAATGGTATCATCCTCTTCATCGTCCCCACAATAGATAGATTGGGGCTCCAATCGGTGGTGTTGGAGCAGATCTGCCCATCTGCTACCATTATGCAGCCCCTCATCCGGCGAAGGAGAATCTGGGTCACCAATCGCTTGTCTTTTATGTTTTTTGACACTTCGAAGGAGCTGGTCAGATTCCTCCGCCGAGCAGCCGCCATCTGGGTTCGTTTCGTCGTCGTTCATATGTTGAGAGAGAAAATAAAATTGTCCTTACTTCCGCTCTTCAATGGAAGTTTTAGTACTCATATATCTTTACTCCCCTAGTCCCCCTTCTCTCTCAGGATTCGCTTCTTTTCTTTTCTTTTTTCCTCAAATGGAAACATGTTGTTTGACATTATTACAATAAAACAAGTTTTTCTTTTCCTAATTAATATAAGAACTTGGCTCCCAAATGTAACCTCTTGTTGCATGAATAAAGCTTTACACATAATATTGTTGCATGAATAAAGCTTTACACATACATATACATATATATATACATATATATATATGTGTGTGTGTGTGTATACAAGTAGATATATATACACACACGCACACACACACACAGAGATATATATATATATATATATATATATATATATATATATATATATATCAATCAGTCAATCAATCATACCCAGTATATCCTAACAGTAGCAAAAGCTATCGTTAGTGTCTGGGGAGGGTGAGCGGTAGGCAAATAGTACCTTTATCCCAATGGATAGAGTGTTTGCTTCAAGTGAGATTTCCAGCTCTATATGTACCTGACACAAAAATAGGGACATGATGTGCTAGTGTGTTAGTAACGGAATTCAGTAAACACAAATAGGAAGCTTCCGATATTAAAATACTCATAAACTATATGCACATATAATGCAAGACAAAGACAAAAAAAACAAAAAGGTGCAGAGTCAGCCTAAAATGTAGTTAGTGTCTAAGTCTCTAAATATACTCTAAGTTGCCCCTATATCCTGTCTAAACCTTGTTAACCTTAATCATATGCCTCCATCAACTCCTACCCTGGACCATGTCCTCAAAGAGGTGCAAATCTAATAGGCCATGCCTAATCCGCTCATCCCAAGTCAGTTTGGGCCTGCCTTTACTCCTATTTCCATCTACAATGAGGCTTTCAACTGCTCTGACAGACGCCGTTGTCTGCCTCCATGCTCAAACCATCTCAGCCTCCTATCTTTTATTTATCTGCTATATTAGCCATCCTCAACTCTCAAAATACCTCATTTTTGATCCGGTCTAGCCTTGTATGCCCACACATCCACCTCAGTATCCTCATCTCTACCACTTCCATCTTCTGCGACTGTGGCCTCTTGATAGGATAGCAGTCTATTCCATATAATATTGTCGGGCGCACTACCATCCTATAAAATTTTCTCTTTAATTTAGTTGAAAAATTCTTGTCACACAGCACCCCTGAGGCTGCCCTCCATCTACACCAGCCTGCCTGAACTCGATGCTACATAGCTATCTTGTCTCCATCCTATTGTATAAATGATCCTAGGTACTTGAACCTACTTACCTATGGTACCATTGACCCTCGACAGTGAGCTGGATATTCTCGTTGTCAGCTGCCCCGCTGAAGTCGCAGTGCAGATACTCAGTCTTAGAACGACTAATCCTTAAGCATTTTCTCTCTAAAACACCTCTCCACTGCTCTAGTCTCATGCTCAGCATATGTCTACTCTCTACGACTACTACAATATCGTCAACAAAAAACATACACCACAGAACGGACTCTTAGATCGGCTTTGACAACTTGTCAAAGATAGCTGCAAAAAGAAATAGGCTCAACACAGACCCTTGATAGAGACCTACCTCCACCGGAAAAAGTCTGTATTCCCCACAAGCGTACGAATGGTTGTTTTTGTCCTAGCATATATATCTGTAAGTATGTCTATATACTTCATAGGTACCTCTCTTGCATCCAGACTATCCCAGATCAGGTTACGTGTTGCACTATCATACGATCAATGAAAACCATATGTATATCGCTCTTCTTCTCTCTATACTTCTCCATCAATCTCCTTATGATGTTAATTGCTTATGCAGTTGACCGTCCTGGTATAAAACCAAATTGGTTCACCGTAACCTGAGTTACTCTCTTAATTCTAGTGTCGATTACTCTCTCTCATAACTTCATAACTGCTTAGCAACTTTATCCCTTTGTAATTCTCATAACTTTGTGTGCCTCCTTTGTTCGTATATAGGGAGACCATGACACTCTTTCTATACTCATCTGACATTTTTCCTGTTTTGAAAATAATGTTGAACAGAGTAGTTAGCCATTGAACTTCTTCCTCTTCCAAATACTTCCACACCTCAATAGGTACGTTATCTAGAACTGTTTTAGCTCTTTCCATCTTCCTAAGTGCTCTCATCACCTCTCCTTGTGTGATGCTCTAATAGTCACAGTTATTTTGTTGTCGTTGTTGGGTAGTGATGCTTTCTCTTTCTTCGTGGTCGACCCTCCCGCCGTTGAAAAGATTGTGAAAGTATGTTTGTCATTTCTATTTGATGTCTTGTGCATTGACTAAAGCATGTCCATCTTCTCCCTTTACAAGCTTCCTGCCTCTTAGATCCTGCATCTTTTGATCCCTAACTTTGGCAATGTTGAACATATCATGTTCTTTGCCTTTTGTTTCCAATCTTTGTACATTCTTTTATAGACTGCAGTCTTTATCTCTGCCACTGCCTTGTTCGCCTCTTTTCTGATGATTTTGTAGTTCTCATTGAATCTCACTTTCTCCTCCTCATTTGTGCAACTTAACAGCTCTCTAAAACTCCTTTGTTTATCCTTTATTTTTTTGCTGCACATCCTCGTTTCACCACCACTACTCTTTATGTAGGGTTGTCTTTCATGTTGTTACCCCAAGAGTTTCTCTCGCTGCATGTGTAATAGTAGTCGCCATCACCTCCCACATCTGGTTTGTGTCCTCACCCAGTCGATCTAATGTCGCAGAGATGACCATGTCTCTAAATTTATTAATTTTTTCATCCTTCAAACTTCCTGATCGAATCATAGATGGGAATTTTCTAGCCCCCTTAATCAATAGAGTTGCTGCACTCTCAAAATATCATTTTCCATATTACAGAATCTTGTTCCTTTTTTCTTTGTGTTTAAGTCCTTCTGATTATCAATAAACGAAAATTCTGGTGGAGGAAAATTGAAGCTTTAGAGCTTGTGTGTCGAAATAGTTGTTGAAGATGACAGCAATCCAGACTGTATGAAGGAATTGGAAGTAGATGAGCAAGAACCTTGAACCATGGCGATCAAGTGATTGTGTGTGTAGAGAAGGGCAATGAAGTCTGAGTGGCATGACATAATTGAGAGTTAGTGGATCGCGGCTGGAAGGCAGTTGGGTGTTGATGGAAGAAGTGTTCAGAGGAAGGAATAGTGAAGAGGAGTTGTGCAGGCAACAGGAAGAAGAACAGCGCACGCGGGAATGATTTAAATAGTGTAAAATTACAAGAATGTCCCTAGTTAAAAACGATGTATAGGTTCAGTTAGAAGGCCAGAATTGTAAATTTGCTAGTTAACTGTTTTCTTCTTTTTCTGTGCTAATATAACCGAAAGGGGAAGGAGAGAGCATTGGAATTTTTTTTGGAATTAGTAGTTATCCAGAAAATATCCGAGCAATAACTATTTTTCTCTCTAGACATTGTTTGATTGATTCTCTCTTGATCTTGTTCTTGAATTGTGTTCATTGTTTGATTGATATTTTGTCATGGTATCAGAGCCTATGTCGTTCGATTGAGAGTTTGATTGCTTAAAAATTTTGTTGCGATTACATATGAGATTGTGGTGTTAAGTTTGATATGCCGACGCATAACAACAGTCCTTCTAGTTCGTCTGGTGGAAGAGGAAACCAGAATGCGTTACATGACACTCCAGTGCAGAATGTTGTATTTGGATCAAGAGGAAATGGAAATCAAAATCAAATTGCTGATTTGCCTGTTCAGAATCCGTTGCAAAATTCATTCTACCTCCATCCTAATGACTGTCCTGCTATAGTGCGGGCACCACCTCTGCTGAATTCAAGCAATTACCACACTTGAGTCGAGCATTTGAGATGGCATTAGTGGTGAAGAACAAGGTTGGCTTTATAGACGGTACAATTTAGAAACTTGTGGGCATAGATCCACAATAGTCAGTGTGGAGGTAAGTCAATACCATGGTGCAGTCATGGATGATGAATTTAGTTTGACACTCGATTGCACAAGGCATCATGTGGTGTGATAGTGCTCATGACGCTTGGATGGATCTTCAGATGAGGTATGGAAGCACAGATCCATTTAGATTATCTAATTTGATTGAAACTTTTTATGGCATTAAGCAAGATTAGTTAAGTGTTGGTGAGTATTTTACCAAACTCAAGATTGTATGGGAAGAATTAATGGTTGTTAGACCGATTCCTACATGTACATGCAGAAACTATGTATGTGATGTAACAAATAAGATGAGAAATTTTGTAGAGAGTGACTATGTTATTAAGTTTGTAAAAAGCCTAAGTGACAGTTTTGAACCAGTCAAGTCACAGGTGCTTGTGCTTACACCGTTGCCTGATATAAATACTACCTTTTCCATGGCCTTGAAGTATGAAAGGAAGGTATTAGCTGATAATGGAAGTGGCTCTTTTGACAACAGTCCCACGGCTTTACTAGCTGATGGGTAGCCAAGGGATAATTTTGTGGCCTATACTGGCAGGGGCCAAGGGTATAGAAGAGGAGGAGGTAGATATGATGCTGAGGGAAATAAACGTTTTCAATGTGTGCATTGTGGATTGCAAGGACATACAGTTGACAGATGTTATAAAAAAACATGGATGTCCTCCTGGCTTTAAGCCAAGGAACCAGGTGAACTTGAGTGAAGCAGTGGAGATAGAAGCTGAGGAATCACAGAAAGATCAAGTGGCCAAAAGCATACAGTCATTGGTCCTTACCCTTCAGCAAAATCAAAAGCTACTGAACTGGTTGAACAAACATGATGATAACCAAGAAAGAGGTATGATTGTGGCTCAGGGTACTAATCTATCTGCTAAAATTGGTGAGATGAAAGGTAATTCTCATACTAATAAACTTAGTACATGGATTTTGGACTCTGGAGCTACTGATCACATTGCCTCATGTCTTACTCTATTTTCTTCTGTTAAACCTGTTAATAATGTCATTATAAACCTGTCTAATAACTTCTTAGTTGCAGCAACACACATTGGCTCTGTAGCCATTAACTCAGTCTTCACTCTGTGTGATGTTCTCTTTGTACAATCATTCTCTTATAATCTCATCTCCCTAAGCAAATTGGCTTCAGATCCTAACATACTGATTCAAATTTCTAGTGCTTATTATTTGATTCAAGATCAATTATCCAAGAGGATGATTGGTTCAACTAAGTTGGCACAAGGCCTTTACTGTTTACATGATAGTATGCCTGATCAGAAATCTGCTTGCTTCACTTCCACTTCTGAGATCGTTTCACCAGCCATGCTGTGGCACTATAGACTGGGACATGCCTCAGTCCCTAGAATAAAGGAAATGCAAAAATGTAATGATTCAGTATCTGTCAATATTCCTGGTGAACAATGTACAATTTGCCCTCTTGCCAGATTGCATAAATTACCATTTTCAGTTTCTGTTTCCATTTCTGCTCAGCCTTGTGATTTGATTCATGTAGATGTCTGGGGGCCCAACAGGCACCCTACCTTGTATTCTCAGAAATATTTTCTTACCATTGTGAATGATTGTAGTAGGTATACTTGGTTGTATTTGATGAAGTCTAAATCTGAAGTTAGACATATACTTCAAAGCTTTTGTGCTTATGTACATTATCAATTTGAAAAAAAAAAGTGAAGGTGATTAGAATTGACAATGCACTAGAATTCAAAATGTCCCAATACTATATGCAGCATGGTATAATTCACCAAACTAGTTGTGTATATACCCCATAACAATATGGGCTAGTAGAAAGAAAACACCAACACATATTGATAGTAGTTATATCCCTAAAATTCCAAGCCCAGCTACCTGAGTCTCACTGGGGTTTTGTTGTGACCCATGTTGTGTACCTCATTAACCTAATGCCAACTCCAGCTTTATCACAAAAAACCCCTATGAAATCCTTTTTCAGCAGCCTCCAACATATCACCACCTCAAAGTTTTTGGATGTTTGGCTTTTGCCTGCAACACATCTACACACAAGCACAAGTTTACTCCTAGAAGCATTCCATGTGTATTTCTGGGGGTTCCATCCACAACAAAAATATATATTCTACAAAATCTTACTTCAAAAACTATATTTGTGTCTAGGGGTGTCAAGTTCTATGAGACACAGTTTCCTTTTTCAAATGCCTCAGCAGAGGCTCCATCTTTTGTGACCAATGCCTAAGCTCCTTACCTTCCTGATCCTCCATGGCTATCTTCATCAGTGCAAGATATGCCTTCTGTAGAAAACACTAATCCTGATTATACTCTCCCTTCTCTTTCTAAAACATTGCAACCACACTCTTCACCACACTCTTCTCAATCATCAGACCTCATACCATCTGACTTTCATAATACATCTAGTCATCAGTCATTTGATTCAACACATCATCCCTCAATTACTCTTGATATTCCTCTTGTCCTCAGATCAGAGGATCAATTGAACACATATCCTGATGCTTCCATCTCCTCAACACCTATTCATAATACTGAGCCTCGTGTTCCCATGACCAGAAGACATCCAATTTAGCTGTATTACATCCTACTATATCACTGAAAATTGTTGCTGCAACTTCTGTATCTTATCTCATTGAACACTGTTACTCTTTGGATCAATTAGCTCCACAGTTCAAAAAGTATGTACTTAATGTTAGTCTGCAGCAAGAGCCTCAATCTTACTAACAAACAGCTGGTTCAGTGGACAGGCAACAGTCCATGGCAGTGGAGTTAGCAGCCCTAGAGGCCAATAGCATCTGGGTCCTTACTATCTTACCACCAGGAAAGAAACCCATTAGATGCAAATGGGTATATAAGATCAAGAGAAAGGCAGATGGGTCCATAGAGAGATATAAAGCTTGGTTGGTGGCTAAAGGGTACACCCAACAAGCAGGAGTTGACTATGGAAATATATTCTCTCCTGTGGCCAAAATGACCATTGTCAGGCTAGTGCTAGCCTTGGCTGCTATCAAAGGATGGGTTGTTCATCAGCTGGACGTAAATTATGCATTCTTTCATGGGGACTTGGATCAAGACATTTACATGCATCCCCAGAGGGCATTTCTGCACCGCCATGAACTGTCTGCAAGCTCCTTAAGTCATTATATGCACTTAACCAAGCAAGTAGACAATGGAATGCCAAGCTCACCTTATTTCTCCTCTCTGAGGTGTATGTTCAATCTAAGAATGACTACACTTTGTTTACTAAGCAACAATGAGGTTCTTTCTTGGCTCTTCTGATTTATGTAGATGACATTGTGGTGGCTAGTGACTCCGTTGGCAGCTATTCAACATCTCAAAGCCAGTCTTCATTCTGCTTTTAAGATCAAAGACTTAGGTGAGCTCAGATTTTTCCTGGCGTTAGAAGTAGCCAGGTCTCAAGGAGGTGATGCTTTGCTATAGGAAATATACCCTTGAGCTATTAGAAGAGACTGGATACCAGGCATCTAAACCTGTTGGTAACCCCATAGAACAGAACCTAAAACTCTCACATGGTGACTCTCCTTCATTTGAAGATGTGCCTAGATACAGAAGGTTGATTGGCAAGTTGTTATATCTGACAATAACAAGGCATGATATAAGCTATACGGTGCAAGAATTGAGTCAGTTTTTAGACACACCCACACTACTGCATTGGAAAGTAGCTCAAAGGATGTTAAGGTATCTAAAGGGGACCCTAGGACAGGGATTATTATTCCCTAGCAGTGGGTCACTCAAGCTAACAGCTTTTTCAGATTCAGATTGGGTGGATGCTTGGAAAGTAGAAGGTCAGTAACTGGCTATTGCATGTTTCTTGGAGATGCGTTGATATCATGGAAAGCCAAGAAGCAAACCACAGTTTTCAGGTCTTCATCTGAAGCTGAGTACAGAGCTCTTGCCTCAACAACTTGTGAGGTTCAATAGATACTCTACCTGCTCAGAGATCTTCAGGTGACACATTCAGATCCAGTGGAGGTGTTCTATGATAACAGAAGTGATATTTACATTGTGGAGATTCATGTTTTTCATGAGAGGACTAAACATATAGAGATTGATTGCCACATTGTAAGAGAAAAATTCCAAGAAGGTGTGATCAAGCCTATGCCAATTAGAACAGAACTCCATCTAGTTGACATTTTCACAAAGGCCCTGGATTCTAAGAGATTAAGCACACTGACTGCAGCATTGAGAGTTTGTAATTTGTTTTCCCAGTCAAGATTGAGGGGGGTGTTGAAGATGACAACAATCCAGACTGTAAGAAGGAAGTGGAAGTAGATGAGCAAGAACCTTGAACCATGGTGATCAAGTGATTGTGTGTGTAGAGAAGGGCAATGCAGTCTGAGTGGCATGAATAAATTGAGAGTCAGTGGATCGCGGCTGGAAGGTAGTTGGGTATTGATGGAAGAAGTGAGGAAGGAATGGTGAAGAGGAGTTGCGCAGGCAACAAGAAGAAGAAGAACGCATGCGGAAACGATTTAAATAGTGTGAAATTACAAGATCGTCCCTAGTTAAAAACAATATGTAGGTTCAGTTAGAAGGGCATAATTGTAAATTTGCTAGTTAACTGTTTTCTTCTTCTTCAGTGCTGATATAACCAAAAGGGGAAGGGGAGTGCATTGAACCTTTTTTTTTTGGAATTGGCAGTTATCCAGAAAATATCCGAGCAATAACTATTTTTCTCTATAGACATTGTTTGATTGATTCTCTCTTGATCTTGTTCTTGAATTGTGTTCGCTGTTTGATTGATATTTTGACATTAGTCTCAAGATATGTATCTGGTCTGATATTTCTCCACGGTGAAACCTGCCTCCTCCACCCAAGGCTATATTAACTTCGGCATCCTACTTTGCCGGCTGAATTTTGCCAGCAATGGTTACTGATAAGATAATTCCATTTTGTCTAATTCTTGCAAGTCCGACCAACCGATGATCTAATTCTTGGATCTTGGTGTTTCGCAATCCAAACATGTGATATAATTCCATTTTGTCTTATTATTATTGAAGTAATTTTGCTTGTTTACATTTGGTTTCAAATTTTCGGCTGCAGTAGCATATCTTGGAATTTAGTTTTAGTTGCAATCATTGATAGAATAAGTCATGACTTTTTCGTGAGACCATGTCAAGGGAAGATGGTTGTAGGTAAGGGAAAGGAAAATAAGGATAGTCTACGTGTAGCATCTTGGAATGTAGGAACCTTAAGTGGTAAATTGTTAGAGGTTATAGATACACTTAAGAGACGTATGATAGATGTAGCATGCCTCCAAGAGGCTAGATGGAAAGGGAATAAAGGTAAAGAGTGTAATGGGTATAAGTTGTTTATTCGGGGTCCGATGGGACCAAAAATGGGTAGGATTTCTAGTAAAGTTAGAATTGCACACTAACGTGATCGATGTGATAAGATATAATGATAGAATTATGGTGTCAAATTTAGTACTAAACAAGGAGGTAGTTGCGATGATTTGCGCCTACGCAACCTATATGCATATATATATATATATATATACACACACACACACATATGTACATATATACACACACATATGTATGTATATGTATCACTACTCAAGTGGAGATTGAACAATATAATGTGAAGTATCTACATTTGTAGAAAAAATAAACACCAGACGACAGACATTGACTAATGCACCAAGTGTCATTAGTTTTTGAATGGTTAATCCTTCATTTGATCCAGTTTCTTTTGCTTGTGGCTAGAACTCACTTACCTTTCTGGCAGCATCAGGAGATTCAGGACTTGAAATAAATGTACCACGAAAATGACTGCATAAAGCTTAATGGCCTGGTTTTGTATGGAAAGCATTCAATTGCTTGACGGCTCCTTGTATTGATGTTAGGATATTTTGTCTTTGAAGACAACAACAGAAGGACAACATTTGGAAATTTCTTTGGGAGATGAACTTAACATCAACATATGGTTGGTGTTTTCGTTGCTTGGTCTCAGCAATAATTGATGGCATGTGCATCCAACCTTTTTTTTTTCTGTTTTTCGGGCTTAGTACAACAATATTATCCAATTAGTTTAGAGGCTTCTGCCTATGATGGGATATGAAGGGGTCGGATGTACACAACCATATTCATGTGTTAGAAAATTGTGTCATGCTGTGTCGATCAACTGCTATTTCACAATATAAGAAACGCAACTAATATAGTGAGTCATTTTGTTTTATTTCATCATGTTCTAAAACCAATGAAGAGTGTATCTTTGACTCCATTAGAAATGGAAAGATTTAGGGGCTTGGTACATTAACCATATATGTTGCTTCTTTCATCTTAAAACAGCTGTCAATTACATCTTAAAACTATTTACTTGTCAAATAAATTGAATACATCCATTTGTTTCAAGGACTTTTCCTTTAGGCGTCAATTAAAGTGAACATTGATCATGCACGGAATGAACACATCTCCACATTCGGTAAATGTTAAGTGAAAATATTTAGAGTCCGCACATGATATGGCTCCTTATGCATATGTGTATATAGATACACAAATATGTGTGTATGTGTCTGCTATATATAGATATGTAAGTATAACTACCTTTCTTCTTTTCTCTTTTTTCTTTTTCTTGAGTTATCCGTCGACTATAAAAATATTTCTAATGTGAGTAATGTTTCTTTCTTTCTTTTTTCTCTTTTTCGAAGGAGACAAAGTTTAATTATATTGTATAACGGTTCGCTTGAGAAGCTGTAATTACATAGTAAGCCATTATGAGTCTTATATACACGGAGAATGGGGTTTCTCAGCGTATATAGGGTTACGGTGCTTCGGGGATAGGATCTCCTCACCTCCAAATCTCTCACCTCTATTTCCACGTCCGTCATGTAGCAGCAGGGAAAGATGGTGATGCTAGATGAGAGGGTGAGGAAGAAAAAGTATATGAGAAGGGATGGTTTGTTAGGATATGGTTTGGTTTTGATGATTTGCACAAGGTTGGCACTTGGAAAATCAGATTAGGCGCTTCATGTTGAGTGTTTGAAGTCTGTATACTTCGAACACTCACTTCAGGCGCTTAATGTACCTTGGTGGAGTCCAGCACACTTCGAACGCCTGCATTAGGCGCTTTATGTGAAGTGTCTGGATGTGCGTACACTTCGAACGCCTAGATTAGGCGCTTCATGTGAAGTGTATGAAAGTCAGGACACTTCGAACGCCTACATTAGGCGCTTCATGTATTCTGATGAAAAGTGCGAACACTTCGAACGCCCCATTAGGCGCTTCAAGTGTTTCACCAAGTCAAAAGTACTTTTCTCTGAATGGACACGTTCTCCCAAAGTCCTTTTCTGAGAAAATGTCAGTTTCAGTTCGAACAAGCATGAAGTGCTACTTTAGGCGCTTCATGTGATTTCGAACGCCTTCAGTTGCCAACATAAGGCGCTTAATGTGACTTCGAACGCCAGTTCATTTTCACATTAAGCGCTCAATGTTACATCGAACGCCTATTCACTAGACACATTAGGCGCTTCATGTGACCAACGGTTCAAAAGTCTTGATGCTTCATTTTCTAACCAGTTCACTCTTTGTACCCTCTTCTTTTAGTGTTATTTTCACAGGTTTTCTCTCACACCCAGAGTTGCCAGTTTTCTATTCTTGGCCATGGTTCTGAATCTTCTCCTAAAAGTTTTGCTACATGCCAAGAGAAGATCTCCAAGAATGATAAGGTACCATCACAAGCTGCCAAAGCCCATTATTGGTTGTGCAGAGGCTTTCAAACGGGAAGAAACTTTGAAGTTGATAAAAGAAGGGTTTCCTCCATTTTTCTCCAACTTTCTACTTTGCAAGCTCTCAAATTCTCTCAAGCTCAAGCTCTCAAAATACTTGTAATCTTTGTATATTTTTACTTTATTGTTGAGAGTGATTATTGTAAGAAGAAGAAGAAGAGTCTTCTTCTTGGTGAGACCATATTGTGAGAGATTGGGTAGATTGTTGGTCAAGGAGCAAGGGTGCTTCTTGTTTGAGATTTCTAGACTTTGAAGGGTTAGTTGATAGTGTGTGGTGCACTATTCTCCCTACAAGATTTCTTTGAGGGCAAAGAAGATCTTTGGAGGCTAAACTTCAAAGGGTTAGACTTCTTGTTTGTGGTCTAGGCAAGGTGCCTAGTTTTTGTATTTTCTGGATTTTATTCTTGATTGTTGTTTCCCCCAAAAGAAATAATAATCCCCATTTCAAAATCATTCTTGTGAAACATCAAGAAGGTAGAGGAGTAGAGTCATTCGACTTGAACCTCTATACATACTTGTGTTCTTTATTTTCTTTCAAGTCTTTATTCTTCTAAAGAACACTCCCAAGTATTGGTTGCACTTCAAAACGAAAATTAACCATAAAATATCCATACTTGGTGAACACACTATTCAACCCCCCTCCCTTCTAGTGTGTTCTAAGGGACCTAACATGGTTGCCACGTGGCATGCGGTCGAAATGGGAGGTGAAGTACTTAGAGGTGAAGAGATCTCATGTGATCGCTATGTAAGAGGGAGGCCAAGTGTAGATTCATTTTTGATTTTTCTCATGTCAAAAACAAAGAGGGTTTTTTTTATATTATATATCCAAATTTTGTTTTCTAAATACTTACTTTATTAAACTATAATAACAACATTAAATATAGAACTTTAACATATGTCAAGAAGTTGAACCAATTCCAAGGAGAATGTTTAATATTTTAACATACTGCTATCTAATAATTTTTCTTTTTACGTGCAAAAAGGTTATATTACATATACATGCAAATGAGGAGGTCTAAGATACAAGTAAATACTTGCATTTCCTTCACCTTTTTTCCTTTTTCTATTTTGAGGTAAAGAGGCTAATTCTAATAATCATGTAAAGTCAATCTCAATTAGCTGCCGATAAAACATGGTCCAGGACTGGAGGTCGCGGCCCCCAAACTAGAAAATGGTTATGATAAAATCTTAATCTGGCCAACACTTGCGTTGCCATATTCATCAATTTTCTAATAAAGGTAGGGGTACATTTTGTTGAAACTTGAGTTTATATGAGGTGATACTCATATCCAATCATAACATTAAAACAATAGGTGATGGTAACTTATTCTCATATAACCTTTATATTTTTTTTTTCAAAGTGGACGATGTAAGAAAATATTCCCAATACATTTTGCAAAAACTGGACTCCAACCATTTACGCTAAAATCAAAACTAATGGAAGTAGTTCTTGGTTTGGTCCATATAAATTGTTGAGCTAATTAAAGGAATGATTGCAGTATATTCAGCCATTACTAATGACGCATAATTCAAGTAATTACACCTAATGTCTCGATACTAAGAGCTCTTGGATTTAAATCATATATAATGTAGATTTCTTGCTATATTTTTATGTACTATAGTGGTTATTTCTCTCACTTTGTATAGTGGTTTATTTGTTCAATTTAATGTATTATAGTGACTAGTTCTATATCATGTGATAATATGTAGTATATGTATTGACATCAAGTGGAAATGGCAAATATATTTCCATAAACTTTTCAATGGCGGGAGCACCGACCATAAAGAAATAGAAAGCATCATTACCCTAAAACGACAACATAGTAACTGCGACTGTCGGAATATCACAGAAGGAGAGGTGATGAGATCACTTAGCAAGATGAGAAGAGCTAAAACAGTTGGTCTGGATAACATACCCATTGAAGCGTGGAAGTATTTGGGAGAGGAAGGGGTTCAATGGCCAACTACTCTGTTCAACCTTATTTTCAAACAAGGAAAAATACCAGATGAATGGCGAAGGAGCGTCGTGATCCTTCTATATAAGAACAAAGGAGATGCACAATGTTGTGAGAATCACAGAGGGATTAAGTTGCTAAGCCATACTATGAAGTTATGAAAGAGAGTAATCGACACTAGAATTAGGGAAGAAACTTAGGTTACGGTAAACCAATTTGGTGTCATTCCATGATGGTCAACTACGGAAACAATACACATCCAAAGGAGATTGATGGAGAAGTATATGAAGAAGAAACATGATCTACATCTGGTCTTCATCGATCTTGAAAAAATATACCATGTGGACTGATTTGGATAGTCTGGATGCAAGAGGGGTTCCTGTGAAGTATACAAACATAATTAGGGATATGTATGCTAGGACGAAAACAACCGTCCGTACGCCTATGAAGAATACAGACTTCTTCCCGGTGGAGGTAGGCCTCCATCAAGGGTCTGCTTTGAGCCGATTTCTTTTTGCAGTTTCCTCGAGGAGTTATCAAAGCCGATCCAAGAGGCACTTCTGTGGTGTATGCTTTTTGCTGATGATATTGCATTAGTCGCAGATATTAGACATATCCTGAGTATGATACCAGAACAGTGGAGAGTTGTTTTAGAGAGAAAAGACCTGAGGATTAGTCGTTCTAAGACCGAGTATCTGTACTTCGACTTCAGCCATGTAGCCGATGGTGAGAATAGCCAGCTCACTATCGAGGGTCAAGTGGTACCACAAGTAAGTAAGTTCAAGTAACTAGGATCATTTGTACAGCAGGATAGAGACATAGATAGTGATGTAGCACGCCGAGTTCAGGCAGGCTAGTGTAGGTGGAGGGCGGATGGGATCCCCTCATCGCGTGGTGACTCATCGCGCTCCCTACAACGCAACACGTGGCAGCAGGGAGGCGTGGTAAGGGAGTGGCAGTGAAGAGATCTGAACCCGGTAGAGGGTAGGGGTGGCAATCTCAGACACGACCCAAACCTGACACGCTCTTCGTAGGTATAGGTATGGCCTTGGCAGGTTTCGTGTACAAATCGGGTAAGACTTGAAAGTTACCCGCTCGTGTCTGGGTATACTCGCTGGTTACCCATTTATACCCGTCATACCCGATTTTTTAAAAATATATTTTAAATATAAATTATAAATTAATAAAGTAAAAAAAACTCTTACCTAAAAAGTAAAAACCGAATTTAATCCCTCACATTCTATTCCCTATTTCCCTCCCTTGCTGCCCCACCGCCCCCATTCCTTCTTAGTTCTTCCATTCCCCTATCTCAGTCCCCTCTGCAAAATACAAATGCTGCAATTGTCGTGACCTCTGTCGTCGCTACCCTCATAAGTCATAACACATCATCCTGTTGACTTTCTACTATTACCTAGTGAGTACTCTTGTTATAGAAATAGTGTCAACCACTCTCAGTCGTTTAAATACATGAAACCTGAAAATACCTGAAAATACATTAAATGACCCGTACACGACCTGAAATATTTGTACTTGTAAAGTTCGTGGGTATACCTGATACATGACACGGAACCTGACATGTATAGGTTTGGATATTTGTTTCCATACACGTGAAGCAAATGAGTAAGGTATGGGTCTGATTCTTTGATACTCGAAATCCGAAAAACACGAAACATAAAATACGAAACACGACCTGTTTGACACCCCTAGTGGAGGGCGGCCTAAGGGGTGCTGTGTGACAAGAATTTTTGAACTAAATTAAAGAAAAAATTTTATAGGGTGGCAGTATGGTTGACAATGTTATATGGGAGAGACTGCTGGGCCATCAAGAGGACATAGTCGCAAAAGATAGAAGTGGTAGAAACGAAGATGCAGAGATAGATGTGTAGGCATACAAGGCTAGCCGGATCAGAAATGAGGTATTTAGGGAAAGGTTAAGGATGGCTATTATAGCAGATAAGATAAGGAATGACAGATTGAGATAGTTTGAGCATGTCAAGAGGAGACAGACAACGGCGTTTGTCAAAGCAGTTGAAAGCCTTATTGTAGAGGGAAAGAGGAGTAAAAACAAACTAAACTGACTTGGGATGAGCGGATTAGATAGTACCTACTAGATTTGCACCTCTCTGAGGACATGGTACAGGATAGGAGTTTATGGATGCGGAATATAAGGTTAACAAGTTTTACACATGATATAGAGGCACTTTAGTGTATATATAGGGGCTTAGACACTCTTTAAACTTTAGGTTGACTTTGTACTTTTTGTGTTTGTCTTTGTCTTTCATTATTTGTCTATATACACGGTTATGACTATCTTAATATCGGAAGCTTTCTATTTTTATTTACTAAATTCCTTCACTAACACACTATCACATCATACCCATATTATTGTGTCATCTATGTAGGTACATATAGAGACGGGAGTCTCGCTGGAAGGAAACACTCTATCCTTTGGAATGAGGGTATTGTTTCTCTACATCTCACCTTCCTCATATCTTAGCAATAGCTTTTGTTTTTGTTGAGATGTGCTAGGTATATTGTGTTGTTGTTGTTGTAATGTCCGTCAGCATAATATGTTACAACTTCACTCAATTGGCCAGAAATTATCCAGTATTTATAAAGTTGCATCTCTTAATTAATATAAGTAGAAGTGAAGTCACTGATGGTTATAGCCAGGGGCGTTCACAAGGGGGGCACGGGGGGCAGCCGCCCCCAATTCGGAGAAAAAATTTAGTTGGTAGGTAGATGCAGTTGTATTTTTGATTATCTAAATTTAAGGTATCTGTTTTTTAATCCCAAAACTATCTCATGATATGTGATATATGTGTGTTACTAGGTAATTGACATCATTGCTACGGAAATGGATTCACACTTCACCGAAGCCAGCACATTTACTTAGATGTGTGATGTGCCTTGATCATTCAAATTCTTTTGTAAATTTTGATCATAGTCAATTGCTACACCTTGTTGAGTTATATGCATACGATTTCACTACCAATGATCGAATTGAGCTCAAGCATGAACTTAAAAGTTACATTGGTGATATGAAATCAAATGAAGTATTCTCTCATAATACTAATCTTGGAGTTCTTGCAAAGAAGATGGTGGAGTTGAATTATCACAATTATTTTCCTTTAATATATCGGCTCATCGAGTTAGAACTGATCTTACCTGTTGGAACAGCGAGTGTGGAAAGAAGTTTTTCTGCGATGAATATAATAAAGACTGACTAGCGCAACCGATTGGGAGACGACTTACTATCGGACTGTTTACTGTGTTACTTCGAGAAGGAAGTTTTTGGAACCATTTCAAATGAAAACATTATGCAACAATTTCAGAATTTGCGGCCACCGATAATCCCTCCTGCTGCTCGTCCTTCATTTCGTAAATAAAAGGTATGTCAAGCGTTAAATTAATAACTTTTGTTGGATATCGCTGCTTGTTAATGTTGCTTATGAATAACTTTTGTTGGATATTGTTGATGGTTGCTTATTATTGTTGCATTTTGATTAGTGGATGTGTTGGTTTAGATTTTATGTTATAATATTTGCATATATCTATATTGTAAGGGAGTTTTTGCCGGATTTTCGATGGAATGTATATTGAGTCCGAAAAAGTGGACGGTGATTTCATAGTGTGAATTTTGCCCCCCCAAAAATTAGCCCTGCGTCCGCCACTGGTTATAGCTCACAGGGTAATGATCAATGACCTTGGACTAACCACATGCAAGCTCGAGCATTATTTCTTATAATAATAATAACAAGAATAAAGTCAGACTAAAAACTTGTTACGTTAGATTATAAAAAAGAACAATGTATTTCTTTTCTTTTCTTTTTTTCCTTTCGTCCTTCCCCTCCTTTTCTCATTGACCTCATGCAAACGGCGTATTCCTTTTGGCACAAGTGTGTTCGCCCATGCTTGTCTTTTATGCGTTCTACAGCTTTGGAGTTTAAGCCTCAAGCTACACAATGTAAAAAGAACCCAAAGACTTTAATAGAAAGAATAAAAAGAACATAAAGACAATAACAACATATATTCATATGCATATACCTACCCCCACACACACACGTGTGTGTGCGTATATATAAAGGTAAAACGGTGAATTTCTACAATAAAATTAGTTATGATTGTATTCCCAACAAATTGACGAAGGTATCAAGTAATATCTTTTATAGAGAGTTTAGAGAACCCGTTAAAACAAGCCTGGAATTGGTTGCATCCTTTGAGTATGATGCGGTTGACTATATTTGCAATGAGGCTCGTATACAAACTATAAAAATCTAGAATTAGTTTTAGAAATTTCAAGTCCAACTCTTTCGACTATAGAGATATATGTGAATGCTCGTAACGTTTCACCACATTCAAGTAACATAATTAAATAATACACACAACAAAAAAAAACAAACTTGACGTCTAAACATATTGGAAAATACATTAAGGTAAATAAAACAGAGTAATAGCTTTAGTAACTCAATATAATTAATTTAAATAAACATGGTCAACCAATACAAATTTTGACTAATCATAAAACAGTAAATAACAATAATATTCAATTTTAAACCAATTAAATTAATAACTCACAAGCTTGTGCAGATTTTTGTCATAGCCCTCTAGTCTGTTGAAGCATTACACTCCTAGCGTGCTCTTCAAGTCCTGCAAAATTGATTTAGGCAGAAAATAATTAGTGAAATGTAATTAAAGAAAAACGATAACTACTTTTACACCTTCTAACTGTTTAGTTAGAATTACTCTTTGACATTCTCTAGTTTAAATTCGTCATATATACCTTTTGTATTTTTGGTCTAAACAGAAAACCATAGTTTCAGGTGAAAGTTATTGAAAATTATCATCTTTTAACATTTGTGATTTGATATATGACTTTTGACATCTATGTGGTTCAAAAACGTTTTACTTTCAAAACTCATGTGGTTTTGGATTAAAAGTATATGTTTATTAACTTTCACTGAAAATTTTGATTTTTAATTTGTCTAAAAACACATGGGTTATAAATATTGAATTTTAAACTACAGTGGCTTTTAAAGGTAATCACGATTCAACAAATTGGACGGCAGTTTTATAGAGTAAAACTTCGATCATGCTGACATGGGCGGACGCGTCAGACGCGTCCAGTTAGTGTATGGCACATGGTGCTGCAATGGAGTCCATGAAGGTTTAAATTTTTTTCACAGGAATATACGTGTCAGACGTCTATTGGGCACGTGTGATGCGTCCCTCACTGACTCGCGTCACTGAATCTCAATCCCTTTTATAGATGCATCCAAGGACACCAGACTTATTTGGTAAAACCATCCAACAAACACGAGGACTTCCCAGGGGGTCACCCATCCTAATACTACTCTCGCCCAAGCACGCTTAACTTCGGAGTTCTGATGGGATCCGGTGCATTAGTGCTGGTATGATTGCACCCAATTAAAAGAGGGGTGCAACACGAGGACTTCCCAGGGGGTCACCCATCCTAATACTACTCTCGCCCAAGCACGCTTAACTTCGGAGTTCTGATGGGATCCGGTGCATTAGTGCTGGTATGATCGCCGCCGCCGGCAAAATTTACATCAGCGATCCATCGGAAACGCTGATCATGGATGCTCAAACCCCTGAACGTTCAACGGAAGAGAGAGATCAATATCAAAGGAGTGTCAAGAAATACAAACGACCCGTAAATGACGATCCGCCGTCACCTGTAAATCAGTCCATGCAGGAGGGCAGAGTTTGGGCTGATCTTCTCCGAAATCCAACCAATGATACATGCAACAGTCTGACGGCCCTTACACAGGAGAGGGAGAATCGGATGAAGAGGACGATATGGAATTAAATGAGCCGATCCAACGAGATGATTCAATGGCCGAAAATATCAGCAACGCACAAGTATCCCTAGATATATCGCTGGAAGAGTGGAAGTCTCTTTGTCGACCATGGCGCCGCGCATTGATCATCAAACCACTAGGTCGACACATCTCGTACAACACGCTGTCGCAAAGATTAAGCACAATGTGGGCGTTACAGGGACGGTTGGAAATTGTTGATCTAGAAGACGGTTTCTACATTATACGATTTTATAGTAAAGATGATTATGAGCATGTCTTGCACAATGGTCCGTGGGTAATTCAAGGACACTATCTAACCATCACTAAATTTCGCCCCGGCTTCTCGCCATCTTTGGCAACGATAAACAACACTATGGTATGGGTTCGTATCCCTCGCCTACCAGTTGAATTCTTCAACGAAAATTTTCTGATGCGAGTAGGAGATAAACTTGGAAAGGCCATCAAAATTGACTTACACACAATGCGAGTGCTCCGAGGAAAATACGCACGAGTCTGTGTGGAGGTGGATCTGCAAAAACCTCTAGTTTCAACTGTGTCTCTAAACGGCCAGGTATTGAAAATTGAATATGAAAGCTTGCACTTGATCTGCTTCCACTGTGGAAAATACGGACACCACACGGATGCATGTCCGGCCAGGCAGAATTCAGAAAATCCAGCCAGGACTGAGCACGAGCCACCACGATCAAATATCGCGCCGGCCGATCCTTTTGGGCCATGGATGATTGCGAAACATAACATACGGCGTAGACCTAACGTACCACGTACGGTACCCACACCAACGAGTGAGGCCATTGCACCTAGAACTACACCTCATCAGACGGTGCCCCAACAAAGGCGTACAGGCTCGCGATTTGCGCCCATAGCCACAGATATCAATGATGCACACTTTGATGATCCTGCGGATTCCACTGAGACAGCCCTTCGCACAATTCCTGATCTTGGTCCTGCTGCTGTTTTTACTATAGCCACACGTACGCAAATAATATCGTCTCGTCCGCGTAAACAAAGAGGCATGCATGTCGGAGAACCTTCAAGGGTTCGTCTATCCTCACGCAATACCAACACTCGCCAACAAGTTGACGTACCTGCTGTCAATAGCGTCCCCTCTGCGGAAATGGACATAAACCGAAACATTGGTTCCAATACCACAAGGCCCACAAGATTATTACAGCGACCATTGACAGACATTACCAACGGAAACCTTGTCGAAGCGATTAACAATAAGGTGAATGCCTCATCCACCGAGCCTGTGCTGGGAATGGAAGAGGTATCAGTCTTGGAGGCTGGCGATCAAACTAAGCAGCACCCACCTGATCTTATGTGGCCGGAAATCAATCAACAAGTACAAGAGATTATTGATCCAGACGCATACACTATGATAGTTGATGATCATGGGCCTACTGCCCTTGGGCCCGACCATATCCCCACACAATAATATATTTATGATGAAGATCCTCGCATGGAATTGCCGTGGTGTGGGGTCGCCTGGCACGATGCGCGCACTTATACCAATGGTGAGGGAACATAAACCCTCGGTATTATTCCTCATGGAAACTAGAGTGTCTAGCTCTCGAGCACAATATATAATTCGTCATACATACTTCACTCATGTAGCGGTGGTGGAGGCTAGAGGATTTTCTGGCGGACTTTGGTGTTTTTGGGAGTATCCCGCCCTTCAAATTCGTGTGGTAAGTTACACGGCACAGATAATGAATCTAGCTATCCTGGATGGTGCTGATATTTCATGGATTGTCTCTCTTGTTTATGCTTCGCCAACTTTGAGTCTTCGGGAAATGTTCTATGATTACGTCGAAGCTATGGCGCATCATATACACAGCCCTTGGTTACTGATCGGAGATTTTAACCAAGTACTTTGCCAAGAAGATAAAAGAGGTGGACGTATTGTGCATGGGTATGGTGTTGAACGTATGTCGCGCATGATAACCAACTGTTTGCTGCAAGAAATGGATTTCTCAGGACCACGATTCACTTGGAGTAATGGTCAAATTGGTCGATCCCGTATCGAACAACGCCTTGACCAAGCATGGGGGAATTCTAGCTGGCATCTGCGATTCCCTTCATCCTCGTTGTATCACCTTCCACGTGTGCAGTCGGACCACCATCCACTACTGCTCACCGTATTGTCTACACCAATCTCACCACCAACGAGAAGTCCATTCAGATTCCAAGAATGTTGGCTGCTGCACAATGCATTCCCAGAGTTTATGACTACGTCGTGGCAGGCTTATCCGGGAGATATTGGACGCACCATTAAGGAGTTCACAGCTCGGATGGAGGATTGGCGAGATAATGTATTTGGCAACCTTAAGCACCGTAGAAAGCGATGCTTAGCACGTCTGGAAGGACTGCAGAAGGCGTTGAGCAACAAACCCTCAACTTTCCTAACTCGGTTGGAGGGTGAATTATTGTCCGAATACGACAATATTGTACTGCAAGAGGAAGTTTACTGGCGCCAGAAAAATCATCTACATTGGCTAACTGAAGGAGAACGCAACTCTCGTTACTTCCATACATCAATGAAGATACGTCAACGATCAAATAAGATTACTGCCCTCCGAGATTCAACTGGTGATTGGACCACTGACGCCACGCGGATTAAACACACCATCCAAACACACTATCAGACATTATTCTCAAATGAGACTGATCCAACAGACTTTGGAGACATTCGGCTACCATCCTTAGCGGATGCTGATGTGCAACGATTAAATAAACCAGTAGAGGTCTCTGAGGTGGAAACCACACTGTTCCAGATGGGTGCATATAAAGCTCCTGGCCCGGATGGATTGCCACCCGTGTTTTTCCAACGAAACTGGACGACTGTCGGCCCAGCAGTCACATCCTTTGTGTTAGACGCTTTCCAGCAAGGCTGTTTCCTGGCAGAATTAAATGCTACCATTATTACATTGATTCCCAAACAATCTCCTCCCGAAGACGCTTCACAGTTTCGCCCGATTGCGCTCACCAATGTCATTGTTAAATTGATATCGAAGGTAATTGCTAATCGCCTCAAGAGTGTTATTGATAAACTAATCTCCCCCATGCAGTGTGCATTTATTCCAGGACGACAGGCTGCAGATAATATAATCATTGCTCAAGAAATAATGCACACTATGCGCATCAAGAAAGGTCGAACAGGACACATGGCGGTTAAGATCGATCTTGAAAAAGCCTACGACAAAGTGAACTGGGGATTCTTGGGACGCATCCTGCGTGCGGCTGGCTTTAGTGACAACATGGTAAATATTATCATGTACACGATTACATCGGCATCTATAAGATTGTTGTGGAACGGAGAGTGCCTAGAATCCTTTCAACCTCAACGTGGAATACGCCAAGGTGATCCTCTAGCACCTTATTTATTTTTATTATGCATGGAAATCCTACACAACAAAATACAAGAGGCTGTCGAACTGCAACTATGGCAACCCATTAAGACGTCAAGGAGGGGTCCTAGCGTGTCGCATCTTTTCTTCGCTGATGATTTATTATTGTTTGGCGAGGCAACTGAGCGTCAGTGTGCTATTATGGAAAAAATGCTCAAAGAGTTTTTCCAAGTTTCTGGGCAAAGTATAAGCATCCGCAAATCCCATGCCATGGTTTCACGCAACATAGCCGGTGATTTCACTTCATCGGTGTTGAACAGAATGGGCATGCGTCTAACAACATCTCTTGGCAACTATCTTGGATTACCATTGATACATGATCGTAGCGATAAACACACGTACGCTTATATGATTGACAAAATCCGTGCGAAGCTAAGTCCCTGGAAGGCCAAGAACCTCTCCCTAGCATCAAGGTATATTTTAGTGCAGAGTGTTTTGTCCTTAATGCCATTATATATCATGCAAACGGTAAGACTGCCAACTAGCCTACTAATGATCGCTGACAAGCTATCTCGTCAGTTTCTATGGGGTGAATTCGAGGATACACGGAAACTCCACTGGTGCTCGTGGGATGTTATATGTACGCCAAAGTTAACCGGCGGGCTAGGCATCAAGCGACTAAAAGAGATGAATATAGCAATGTTAGCCAAATTGGGTTGGCAAATTCTCACTCGGCCTGACCTTCTATGGGTTCAAGTACTAACGTGTAAGTATGGACAGCTGCTACACAATCGAGGCTCATCTAGGGACTCTCCTACTTGGCGATATATTCGGTCAACCATACCTCTACTGTTAGATGGACTGGAACGATCAAATGATGAGGAACATTCAGAGCATAGCGGTACCATTAAATGGAAGGGGACATCTTCTGGGAAGTTCACTGTAAATTCGGCTTACAGCATGCAGCTCCCAGCCACATATACAGTACAGGCACGCATGTGGCGAGATGTTTGGGCCATGAGTGGTGCGTCCCGACTTAATCTATTCCTTTGGCAAGTATGCCATAACGGTCTTCCCACTAAGGTGTTTCTTTACAACCGTCATATATCTGTGAATACTCAATGTGATATCTGTGGCCGCCACCCGGAGGATACACTTCATGCGCTCCGGGATTGTCCATGGGTAAAAGGAGTTTGGCATGCACTCTTGCGACCCCCTGAGGAGACTAGCTTCTACACCAGCCGAAATGCTCCCATCTGGGTAGCGGACAATTTGGAGAGCCACACACAAAGGAACGATTTGGACATCGAATGGCGATATATTTTTCGCGAGACAATTTTTACAATATGGTATTGGAGAAATCAACTAGTTCACGGCCATGTTGACCGAAGACCGCCTCCTCACTGCATTCGTGATCAAGTATTTCATAGGACACGCATGAAACACACTGCTAACACATTTAGCATTAGATGATTGCTTTGTACATATAGATATGCTGATGCCAAAAATATTTGTTGTATCTTGCCAACATTTTTGATTTGAATAAAAGACCCCTTTCTCCAAAAAAAAAAAAAAAAAACCATCCAACAAAGACTATTTTAGCGGAAACCGTTCAAGAGGTTGATAGTTTTAAGAAAACCGTCCAATGCTCCTATAACCGTACAGGTTTATGCTTGGGTTGAGTATCTTAAACATTTTTGATAAAACAATGTGATCTATATGCGAAATTATTTTATTTTGCAATATAGATATTATTTTTTTATTAAAACTATGTTAGTTATAACAACATACACTCAGCATATCCCAACGACAAGCAAAAACTATCGCTAGGGTCTGGAGAGGGTGAGAGACGGACAAACAATACTTTCATTTCAAAGGATAGAGAGTTTGCTTCCAGTGATACTCACGGTTCTATGTATACCTGCATAGATGACACACTAATAGTGATATGGTGTACTATCGTGTTATTAAAACTATGTTACTTGCGACTAAAAAATTATGCTACTTTTGTCCTTTTCTCTAGTAAACTCATCAGGTCTTCGAAAATATCATAACGGCTGAGATTCATAAGATTCAATCTCTCCCCCCGGCCCCCCTCTCTCTTCTTACCGAATACATCATCACCTAGGAAACTTATTATCCTAAAATTTCGTTAAAAATTTATGTTTTATTTCCTGTCATTTAATTGATATTCAGACTGATATTTTTTAAAATTATCCTCTCACACATACCACACGTACAATGGGTCTTCATCTATTAGAGATGATATAAATAGAGCAATTTTAATCTACCAGAATAATTTCAAAACTTTTAGCTAAAATGATACTGATACCCTCATTAATGGTTTCTCCTTTTCTAATCCCTAATCAAAGGCCTTATAAATACCCAAGCAGTAAAACAAGGCTATTCAACAAAAATGAAACTAGGAATATTAATTTGTATAATACTGTGATTATAAGATAAACTACTCACAATTTTCAAAGTCGGTCAAATCCTTACGAATGGCTACTATTATGTTTGCAATCGCTAATAACTTTTTTCGAAAGATAAAGACAAGTGATAAAAAAATTAAATTTTAGGAATTAAAATTTATTTAGATATCCTTAAAATAACCATTTAAAAAAAGATGAAAGCAAATAACAAAGAAAATAAACATTTTGGCATTATGGAAAAATAAAAGTTGCTAGGGCCGATTTCTTTTTATTAATATTTATCTGCTTTTTGGAAGTTGAGTTTTTTTCCCCTAAAAAACTCTTTGTTTTCGTGGCCATTTTTTTTCAATTTCGTTATAACAAAACACTGCTAACTTCAAGAATATAATATGATCTTTTATTATTTTAACCAAGAATATTCCTATACTTTCTTTATTGTCACTTGTACTATTTTTTTTTTCTTTTTTGAAGAAATTTACTAACAGATGCCACCCAAAAAAAGGTAACCTTTTCAAGTTTTAGCAAAATTTTCCAAATTGTGAGTATTGCATTGTTCTATGTTCGGGAAATTTCAAAAAAAAATGTATTTTTAATGAAAAAAATACAAATATAGTACGAATGAATAAAATTCTTTAACTAACTTGACGCCTTTATGAATGGCGCTTAGAGCATCTAAGGCGTCTTTCTGAAGCCTTATAAGTGCTTTTAAGACATCATTCAGAATGATATCTTAGGCAAAACCACTTTAGACCTAAGGCGCCGTTCAAAATGATGCATGAGGCACTTATGACGATATTCTGAATTGCATATTAGATGTGGTGTTTTTTAAAAGTGATTTTGTATTAATGAGGTTCAATTTAATCCATTACTCAGGCTTTAGATAATCGCGATGACAACAACGCATAAAAAATTATCTTGAATTTCGTTTTACAACCTTCATACATCAAAATGAGATGCAAAAGTTCAGTTTTGTTTGTGTTACAATATTGTTTATAAAACGATATAAATGCAACTTCCGTACGATATTGTAAAACACATCTTGAATTTAGGACGACTTTATCAAAAGTCAAACAAAGAGGTACATAGTACAAATATTGTAAATATGAAACATTTAATGAACGCCAATCAGATATATATGCTAGATAAAAAATAAAAAAAATTATTACAATAAATTTAAAGTAACAAATGATTGTCAATTAGGTATGTTAAGTATGCAAAAAAATAGAAAAATCAATGTAGAGAATATGAACAAACTAATTATGACCAATATGTCTACGCACACTCCATAACCTCCTAAGCCTATAATGTTCTCTACGTCTAGTCGGTCTAATAGGTCTTAGTGGTACGGGTGTCAATATGGACAATGATTGTGACTGATGATGAGATGGCTCAATCATAACATCTTGATGATATTATTATTATTATTATTATTATTATTATTATTATTATTAACATAATAACAACAACAATGATAGTCACAGTATAACAACACATACTAACAATAATAACAACCTAATAACAACAACGACGATGACGACAATAATAATAACATAAATACAATAACATAATAATAATGTACTAATAACAACAATAACAAAATAAAAACCAAATTTAAAGCTAATGAAATTAGAATCTCTTACAAGTTTGTCTTATCATTGTTTTAGATCTCGTGTCTGTCAAACTGTCATTCTCTTCAATCCACCGTTGTGAATAAAATGCTAAAAGTTACGCTTTATATGCGAATGTAAAAAGAGGAAATGTTGGCTTCGCATTGGAAACCTAAGGCGCTACGGTGGAGGTTTTCAACCTCTAAAAAGAGTTTGTCTAAGGCGTCATTCAGAATGTCTTTTTATGTGTTCTAAGACACCATTTAGATAGCGCCTAAACTAGGTGGAAAATTTTTCACATTCGTATTGCATTTTTTATTTTTCTTATTAAAACTATATTATGTTTTGAAATTTCCTTTTTATATTCACACCAAAATATATAAAGGAAAACGACAGTCAAATTTAAAATAGTCTAACTAAAAGGGAACAAACCAATATATAGTCAAATTAAAATATAGTTAGTAATTTGTTTAATAGATGATTAGCACATAAAAAATAAATAAATAGAATAAGTCATTTCAAAGTATACTTTGATTAAGTATTTACATACAATAAAATAAAATAAAATAAAATAAAGAAAGAAAACGAAAATTAAGATGCTCCCGTAATCAAAACGTTACAGGAAAAAGGTATGAGATTATATCAATAGGCATCTACAAAAATAAGGTTATTTATTCCATAAAGTTGGGGGGAAAATTCATTAATAAGAGATAATAATGTCATTTTAGCTAAAATTAATTAAGATTCCTTTGTTTAGACCAAAAAAAATGCTATGCCTGATTAGAAAATATTCTGCCTTTATCATATCCCAAAAAATAATGCAATTGCTCAATTTGCAAAAGACAAATTAATACAAAGAAATTAAATTTTTAGAGAGAGAAACGGAGAGGCGCCATCTCCGCCACCCCTTCTCCTGCCACTCATCCTCATAGTTCTGTCCGTCCTCCGTCCCTTCCCACCCCCACACCCCGACACCCACCCCATCCCCCAACACATCAGCATTACCACCAATAAAGCTTCTGCCTTTATTGCTGACCTCGTATTTTTTCGAGGGACCCACTTGTTCAAGATGTCAGAGCAATGAAAAAAGCCCAAGATTCTGACACTCTTAACAGACCTGGCGGCAGAGGAACGACGGCGATGAGGGTAATAGTACCTTTACAAGGAGTAGTTCAAGGTCGAGGAGGCTTAATTTTAGGTTCAGTGATTCCCTGTGCTCTTGTTTACTTCTTCCAAGTCTACCTCAAGCGCAACCGCCCTCGTGGTGGTGGTGGTAGTGGTGGTTCAGAAGGTGGTGGTGGCGGGTCACCGCCTTCTCCTCCGGCTAGGTCAAATTCAGGGAACCATTTGCAGGAAGGCTCATCTTTGCAAAGGGTTCACTCTCAACGTTCTTTGCTAGCTTCTCCAAGAGGGTCTAGTGGGCCATCCCAGGTTTCCTATAGAGCTAATTCTATTGCTAAGCAAGTAGATGGGCCCTACTATGTTGGATTGAGAAGGGTTTCAGAAGATTGTTATGATGAGTTGAGGAATCCTGATGGGATTATTCAACTGGGCTTAGCTGAAAACAGAGTGGGTATCTCTCTTTCTCTCTGTTTTTCTTTTTCATAATTGATGATTGGAATGAAATGGAAACTCCACCTTTAAGAGGTGCTCAACAATTGCATTACAAATAGTTTTCTTTGTGTTTTTCTGTGTGTTTTCTGAAAGAGGTAGTTTTGTTCTGGTACTCTGGATAAAAGAATAGTGTATCAAGAATATTTCATCTGGACTTACTCTAAATTTGTGTATAAGCCTAATTTGGTCCGATCCTTGGGGGACGTTATATGCTTTTAGTGACTGGCTTATTTGTTTTATTCAGTGTCATTATGTGCTGCCAATGTTGTGTATATTTCTCTTGTGATTTGGTGATATAAAGTTAAGCATATTTGGTTTTTATGTTGTTTGACATAGTGTTATTGAGGGGTTTTGTGATTATTCTGTGAATGCAGTTGTCACTTGATTTGGTTCAAGAATGGCTAACAGAAAATGCCAAGGCTACACTAGGTTTGAGCATTAGTGGGATGGCAACATATCAACCATTTGATGGGACAATGGAATTAAAAGTGGTAAGTTTTCGTGATTAGCAGCACTGTTTGTAGGCAATGTATCTTACAAGTTTACTGTTTGTTTTTTAGATTCTCTATTTTCTGGTACTTCATCCTTGGTCAAAACTTTTACCAAAATTTCCAGCCTATAGTTTTACTGAATTATGTTGGGAAGCATAGATGTTTTTACTTATCTCAGACTTCTGGTGGTTGTGATTTTTGATTGATCATTGTCTGATTGCTACAAGATCAGATTTAAATTACATTGGTTGTTGAAAATTATGGCAAACAGTTGTGCTTGTCCATGTGTACTAATCTATTTATATGGCGAAGATGCATAATACTGAAAATATGTTGTCTAATATTGTTTAATAGAGTTTTCCTTTTAGTGAAGTTAAATTATTCTTTTTCATTTTTGTAAGAATATTTAACATTTCCTTGTAACTCTTTTTAGCCATGAACTCCAGGATTTTGAATTTAGGTCTCTTACTCTGAGTCTGTATTTAAAAAAGGAAACGTCAAAAGAGAGAACTGTTGAGTATCTTCAGATATTTGACAACAGATGCAGAGGAAAACAGCCATTTCTTGGCATTTGGCATGATGGTTTTGCGTGTGTGTGCGCGCCATTTATGAGTTTAAATATGGATCTTCCAGATTTTGTCTCCAATGTAACTGTTTTTGTGTAGTCAAGAATCTGCTGAGCTAGTATTGGCTTTTTGTCTCTTCAAATTCTGTCAAATCGAAGCTTATTCTTCTGTTGAGGTTCTGTCAATTTAACCAACAAAGAAGTCTTCCTAGGATCTAATAGTTCTATTAGATTTGCGTTCTCATGCTTGTCATTTAGATCTAATAGTTCTGAGTGTCTCCGGCAGAATGTGCATATTACGTCTTTCAGTGTTGGGATTTCATCGGAGTATACCGTGGTAGTGTTTACCGGTAAAATGTGGTCAAATGCGCTTAAGCATTTCTAGTATGATATCTTTCGGATATGAGCTCCTCATGGTGTTCTTTCATTTTTCTTTTCTCTTCACCAATGTGAAAAGGATAGTGAGTCATGTGCTCCTTCTTCAAACTTATCTATCTGATGATGATCAGAGTCATCACAGTGTTCATTCGGAGTATCTGCTAGACTTAGGTGGAAATTGATATCCGTTCTATTCTAAGATTGTTCCCAATGCAGGCTGTAGCAGAGTTCATGTCTCAAGTAATGGACAGACCAGAATCCTTCTACGCTTCACAAATGGTTTTGACAGCTGGTGCCTCAGCTGCAATTGAGATGCTCAGCTTCTGTTTAGCCGATGCTGGCAATGCATTTCTCGTGCCCTCACCCTATTGTCCCGAGTAAGAATCACACGCTGTGATATTACCTGTAGCTTACTATGCTGGTTTTCCTCTTCCTCGCCTAATACTAAAATAAGCTTTCCAGTCTTGACAGGGATATAAAATCACGAACTGGTGCGGAAATTGTTGCCGTTCCTTGCCGAAGTGCTGACAACTTCCATCCAAGCATAACTGCTTTTGATAGGGCATTCAACCAGGCCAAGAAACGTGGTCTTAAAGTTCGTGGGATCATTTTATCCAACCCTTCGGATGTCGGCAATCTATTCAACCGGGACATGCTCTGTGATATCTTGGACTTTGCTACAGAGAAGAACATCCACATTATTTCCAATGAAACACTAGCCAGTTCTCATGGAAGGGAGGAGTTTGTTAGTATGGCGGAGCTAATTGACATGGAAGGTTTTGATCGAACCAGGGTTCATATAGTGTATGGTCTTTCAGAGGATCTTTCTCTTCCAGGTTTCAGGGTTGGTCTTATTTATAGTTTTAACGAAAATGTTCTCTCAGCTACGAAGAAGTTATCAAGGTTTTCATCCATTCCTTCTCCAACCCAACGATTGCTTATCTCAATGCTGTCCGATACGAATTTCATCAAACGATTTATCAAGAATAATCAAGAGAGGCTACAAAAGATGTACAATGAGTTCACTGGTGGCCTGAAACTGCTGGGTATCGAGTGCACGAAAAGTAGTGGAGGCTTTTGCTGTTGGGCTGATATGAGCGCAATGATCAGATCATACAACGAAAAGGGGGAGCTCGAACTCTGGGAGAGATTATTGAACGTGGGCAAAGTCAACGTAACTCCAGGTTCATCCTGTCACTGTGTTGAACCCGGTTGGTTCCGACTATGTTTTACGACATCAAGTGTAAATGATGTTCCTGTAGTTATGGATCGTATTAGGAAAGTGTCTGAAATGTATAAATCTCGTAGTTAAGGTGATATTGATTCAGAATACAGTCAGTTTGGTGCTTCAAATCTTTATGTGCAATTCTGAGAATATAGTTTTACAGGGGCAGTCTTCACAAGAAGTTCCTAAGCGATTTCCTGCCTCCCATAGACTCAAATAGTCTTGCAAGGCCAACATCTTTTGGAGCCTCCATCTAGCAAATGCTGTTGGAAATCTTTTAGACAAAACGATTCGTATGTTCGTATGAAATAAAGCAACAGCTGACCTGCCGAGCTCAGGGCTGGTCAAGTCAGACCAATCCAAGTATCGCAATTGAGTTTGCGTTCTGGACAGCCGACCTGTCGACCTCAGCGCAGTTGGGTTGCAGAACATCAGTGCGGTGCTATCAGTCATTCAGTCGAGCTCAGCACGGCAGCAGCGCTCCGCACAGCAGTATTGTCAAACAACAATGCTGCGCTAATAGCCAATTAGCCGAGCTCAGCAAAGCAGCAACTCGGCAGACTAGTTGAACTCAGCGCGGCAGCACTGTAGATCAACAATATTACGCTAACAGCAGCTTAATAGTTCAGCCGAGCAGACAAACTGAGGTGAGTTATGGACTATGTCCTTAAGACGTATTGCTTCGGTATAATGTGTCCAACCAGAGAAAGCAATTGTTTCTCAGGATACAACGAAATCAGTTCAGAGGAGCGGCACTGCAGCGTATGAACTCGATGAACTTGTAAGATGTTCCTGGCTTTTCGGACTTGGAAATGCAGAGGATGTAGACTGTATGCAAGGAGAAGATGATTTGCAGAAAGGGAGATTGAATACAGAGAGGAGGAGAAAACTGATACAATTTTTGGATTAATTTCTAATGACCACAGAGGTCAGCTCGGCCTAGTATTTATAGGGGAAAACTGGGGTAAGATTGTTAATCTCAGTTCAACCACATCTATAGGATAGGATACCTGCTCGGCCTGAATCCTCAGATCGGATAACCGCATCAGGTCTGTCCATAGCTGTTGGATCAGATAACTGCTCTATTTGAGCCCTCAGATCATAACAGCTTCAGGTCAGCTCAGCACAAATTTCAATTTTATCCGATCACAATCACCTGGGAGAAATTTAAATTTAAACAAACTTCTCCAACAGATAGGATGCAGCCTGCAGGATTCAGCCTGCAGCTTGCAACCCGAGCCCAAGCACGGGCCGAGCTGAGCTGATTTTCACTTATTTTACCTTTATTTTGAGCATTAATTTCTCATTCATTAGTTTCTACTTGTCATTAATGAAAACTAATTATAATTAAGCTCAAAGTACTTTGGCAACCACGGTTTGCAACTTGTCCGTATTCAATTTCTTTCAATTCCTCCCACAAATGGGATAGAATCCCCTCACCGCAAAGGGGATGTGGTGACGCGTGACCGCGCGACACGTGGTAGCAAGGGGAGGTGGTGAGGCTAGATGCGGGTGACCCTCATCTAGCCTCACCACCTCCTTGCTGCCACCCGTCGCGCGGTCACAAAAGGAGTGAGGAAAGTGGGGGTTAGGAGATCCCAACCCTCCCCCCAATGCAACCGCACATGTAAGTCTCACATCTTTCAAGACGGACCAGTGGCTTGGTCTCTGATTTTGGACCATCCGGTATGAACCGGGCAACTGGGCAAGAGGTTTGTTTGTACCTAATGGTGGAGCTCTGCTACTCTACATGAAGTTATAATATTAAAGAGTGATGTATATTAATGAGCCTACACTTTCTCCATGTTAAGTCTTTCACACTAATAATTTGGCACCACGATTCATACCAGAAAAACATGATAACTGAAGTAAAGATCTTGGTGCTTGAGTACCGGTTGAAATCTGACAAACTTTGCACACGCTTGGATGTTTCAATAGTACATGGCTTGTACTTGCTTTCTTTCGAGCATTTCCCTTGTTTTTTTTCTCTCCGAGGTCACGGGTCTAAGGTTGATGTTTTGTGATATTAAGGTCACGAGTTCGAGCCGTGAAAACAGCCTTATGCACAAAGTGTAAGATAAGGATACGTACATCAGATCTCAAAGTGATCTGGTCCCTTCTCGAACCCTATACAAACGTAGGAGCCTATTGCACCGGAAACGCCGCCCTTTGTTTTTTCTCTCAATTCTCTCATGTTGTGTCCTAGCTCTATAATGTTATTTTCCATCAGCAGTATTACCACAATAAGCCCAGCAGGACAGCCAGTAAATTAAGCAGATATGGTCCTCCCCCTGAGGTGCAGGATAGAGAGTACCAGTCAAGTTTGGATTCCATTTCCTCTTCTTTATTATTATTGTTGTTGTGAAGAAGAAGAAGAATTTGGGTTCCACTTCATTTGAAAATTAATGAGGTCTTAATCAGAATACTTGTATGGATACCACCTACCATGTCAGCACCAACCAGGTAGAGTACCCAACTCGCGTAAAAGCAATCAAATGTATCAGCAATATATATAATGGTAGACCAAATTTCCTTTCATTTTCTAACCCGTAGTTTTTTAGACTAAATTATCCAAGTTAGTGTTAAACTATGTGATAATTACTTTTTGTCTCTTACCAAATTGTCAAAGTATTTGAGCACATTTTCTTTAGAAATTGGTGTTAAACAATGTGACAATTACCTTAACAAAATAGTATATTAAAATATTTTGACAATTCGAACTTGAATGTAATCCTTAAGCTGTGTATTTGACTAAATTATGATAATATTTGACTACCTATGACAATATTTTTAAGATATAGAAAGCAGGAAGTGTGAGACTTCCATTGCATGCAAACTTTTACTTATGAAGGAGTCATGTTTTGCATTTATGCGCCTTCAATCAGTTGATGCTACTAGCGTATTCTTCCCAAACAATACCTCTTGTACTCTTCAGAACATACGCGGTAACCATCATTATAATCTAGTCTGTATACAACAACAACATTATTTCATTACTTTAGATGCTTCCGTCTATAGCGGGTATGGAGGGGTTGGATTTACGCAACAATACAAATGTGTTAAGCTGTGTCGATCAATTATTACTTCACAATATAATAAATGCAGCCAATTCAATGAGTCATTTTGCTTTATTCCATCATATTCTAAAGTTAAGCTGTGTCGACCTACTAGATTTGCACATCTCTGATGACATGGTCCAGGATATGAGTTCATGGAGACCTAGGATTAAGTTTAACGAGATATAGGCCAGATATAAGGGCACCTTAGAGTATATTTAGGGACATAGATAGGCGTAGACACTATCTACGCTTTAGGTTGACTTTGCACTTGTTTGTTTATGTTTTGGCGTTGTTTTGCATTATGTAGCGCCCCGCTCCCGAGCTCCACCCTCGGTAACGGTGCACCCGCCGTATCTCACTCAGGAGAATACAAGGCGTCACATCAACCTGTCATACATCAGTGCTGACATAGAAAAGCGTTCCTTAACTTCGCGCGGAAACGATAAATCACATCGAAAGGTTTGAATTTAACGTACTTCAAGAAAATAAAGACATTATTTCTAGGCTGACCAGGCCTTACAAGTCAAGGTCAAAAGTCTAAGTTTAAAAGCATGAAATTGTTTTCAAAAGTAATACTGAATATTAAAATGTCTGTGTCATCCCAATAATATCATGAGAATCCGACTCCATCCTTGCTGCACACACTTCCACGAGTCACTCGGCCCATTCCACGGTATCGGACCCATCCTCCACGTAAACATAGTCATACTCCGTCTCGGCTACATATGGAATAGTAGGGGTGAGTGATGATAATCACCCAGTAGGTGCCTCTCAAAACAATACAAAACTTACATAACCAAACTGAATACCAGCACGTAACACGTAACACAGCATGATACAACTTATACGAAAAGTAAACAAACCACGGAAGATGCATGCGCAAGTACGTGATGCATGTTCAAATAACGTGTCACGCGCAACGAGAATCATGTCACACAGTATGTCCTTAGACCTACATGCAATGCATGCTCCCGGGTCCTAAATCCAGCATCTTGGTCTCTAGCCACCACTTGCTGTTCTCGACACCCACGCCCTATAGACGCAGTATGTCTCATGACCCCGGTGCCCTATAGACACGGTAAGTCATCCCGATACCCACGCCCTATAGACGCAGTATACCTCATGCAACTCCGGCATCATGGTCACTAGCCACCACTTACCGTTTGGACACCCACGCCCTGTAGACGCAGTATGTCTCATGACCCCGGTGCCCTATAGACACGGTAAGTCATCCCGATACCCACGCCCTATAGACGCAGTATACCTCATGCAAATGCACGTGCCATGAATGCAAGGGAAAGGGAAAGAAAAACGGTTGGATGTCATCCTCTGACGTCGATCGATCGACGTTCAACTGAGACACGTCGAACCCTCACTCAGTTGACGTCGATCGATCGATGTACTTCTGAGGTACATCGAACCCTCACCTTCTGGACGTCGATCGATCGACGTCCATCTGAGGCACATCGAACCCTCAGCCACTGGACATCGATCGATCGATGTCCCCGTATTTCAGAATTTCCATTCTGAAATTTCTGCAGTCCATTCCTCAAATCTCATTCAACCTCTCACCCCATCCCGCATATCCATACACGCATAACGACTTCTCAACACCACGAAGAAACGTACAACAACAACAAGATTATATTGAAATCAAGAACGCATAACGGAAAATAAACACATTGGCCACATAATCAAGATCTAATATCGAAATCAAGAATCAAACATCAACAACCACATAAAAATACACTTTGCCTATGCAACCTTCATACCGTTTTGAGGGAAAAATTAGTATGCACCTACCTCGATCCTAGCGAGAATTGATTGATATAGAAAGATGTGATGATCTGGTGAGCGTTTGATTCCTTCTTCCTGAACCTTGGATCAAGGATCCTTCGTTTCCTTCTCTTTTCTCCTTATGGCCGAAATTGATTGGGAGAGGGGAAGGGGGAGGCAGCCGCTAGAGAGAGAGTGAGAGGAGAGAAATTAGGGTTAATGAGGGTTTAATATGAGAGGGAGAGATTTGGGGAAGGATAAGGGTTAATTAATAGATTAGGATAAAAATTTAGTTATTTAAACATATTATTTTCTCTTCTTTTTTTTTTCTTTATCCCTTTTTTTTTATACACGGTTATAACATCCTACCCCCCTTACAAAAAGTTTCGTCCCCGAAACTTGCCGTACCTTACTCGAATAGGTGGGGATAGCGGTCGCGCATTTGTTCCTCTAGCTCCCATGTCGCTTCATTCTCTCGATGGTGACTCCATGGCACTTTGACATAGGGTATAACCCTCCTTCTGAGTTCTTGGTCCTTGCGATCCAGAATTCGTATCGGAATCTCTTCATATGATGCATCGGGTCTAATCTTAAGTGGTTGCGCATCTAGAACGTGACTTGGGTCAGGTACGTACTTCCTTAACTGCGAGACGTGGAAAACGTTGTGCACCTGAGCCAACATCGGAGGTAATGCCAACTTGTATGCTAAGTCTCCAACCCTCTCGAGTATCTCATATGGTCCAATATAACGCGGCTTCAACTTCCCTTTAACTCCAAACCGTGTCACACCCTTCATGGGTGACACTTTAAGATAAACTTTTTCTCCCTCCTTGAACTCCAAAGGTCGCCTCTTTGTATCAGCCCAACTCCTACTTCTATCTTGAGCCGTCTTAAGACGTTCACGAACTAGTTTCACCTGTTCTTTAGTCTGCTCGATTATTTCTGGAGCCGTCAACCTACGTTCACCCACTTCGTCCCAATGCACAGGTGACCTACACTTTCGTCCATATAAGGCCTCAAATGGTGCCATGCCTATGGCACTGTGATGGCTGTTGTTGTAGGAGAATTCTATCAACTTGAGCATGCTGTCCCAACTTCCTTTGAAATCCAATGCGCATGCCCTCAACATGTCCTCCAAGGTCTGAATGGTCCTCTCAGATTGACCGTCCGTCTGGGGGTGAAAAGCGGTGCTTAGTCGCAACTCAGTCCCCATCTTCTTCTGACAAGCTGTCCAGAACTGAGATGTGAACTTCGGATCACGATCAGACACTATGCTGACTGGCACTCCATGGAGGCAAATAATGTTATCAATGTACATAGTTACCAACCTCTCCATAGTAAGCCCGGTGGGAATAGGCAAGAAGTGAGCGGACTTAGTCAATCGATCTACGATTACCCATATCACATCATTCCCATTTCTTGTTTTCGGGAGTCCAACCACAAAGTCCATGGTTACATGCTCCCACTTCCATTCGGGTATCTCTAGAGGTCGCATCAGTCCACCCGGTCTTTGGTGTTCCGCCTTAACCTGCTGGCAAATGAGGCACCTTTCCACAAACTCAGCAATGTGCCTCTTCATGCCATTCCACCAATAGTGTCTCTTCAGGTCATTGTACATTTTCGTAGCACCAGGGTGAATAGACAGTCTCGAATTATGTGCCTCCTTCAACAACTCCCTCCTGAGTTCCTCAACATCAGGTACGCACAACCTTCCTTGGTACCACATACTACCGTCATCATGTACCTGAAATCCATCCACTTGGCTGGTTAACATTCTTTCTCGCGTTTCTCTAATTGTTGCATCGTTCTTCTATGCTTCCTTAATCTGATCTACCAAGGTTGGAGTGATAATTAGCGCAGCCAGAATATTTGCGGTAGAATCCACAAGGTCCAAGTCAAATTCTGCCATTTCCTTTTCTAAAGTAGCCTGCCGTGCATGGCTCGACTTCCTACTTAAGGCATCAGCTACCCGATTGGCCTTCCCTGGATGATAGCTGATGGTTAAATCATAATCTTTCAATAATTCCAACCATCTTCTTTGGCGCATGTTCAGCTCCTTTTGCGTGAACAAACACTTAAGGCTTTTGTGATCAGTGAACACCTCGCACTTCACTCCATATAGATAGTGACGCCAGATTTTCAGTGCGAATACCACTGCTGCCAGTTCCAGATCATGAGTCGGATAGTTCAGCTCATAGGGCTTTAGCTGTCGTGAAGCATACGCAATGACCTTGTCGTTTTGCATCAACACGCATCCTGAAATATAAGAATTAGACCACATCTTTAATTGTTTACAAAATCAGTTGAAATTATATACATTTACCTAGCCCGTTCTTAGAAGCGTCACTGTAAATGACAAACCCTTCTGATGCGGAGGGCTGAGCAAGAATAGGGGCTGTGGTCAGTCTCCTTTTTAGTTCAGCGAAGCTCTGCTCGCATTCGGTGGTCCATTCAAATTTCGACTTCTTCTGCGTCAACCGGCTCAGAGGCACTGCAATAGATGAGAAGCCTTCTACAAACTTCCTGTAGTATCCAGCCAGACCGAGAAAGCTCCTTACTTCAGTCACATTAGTGGGTCTCGGCCACTCAGTGATCGCCTCTACCTTCTTTGGATCCACGGAAATTCCTTCTTCAGAGACCACATGACCCAAAAAGGCTACGCTCTTCAACCAGAACTCACACTTACTGAACTTGGCGTATAATTTGCTTCTCCGAAGTGTCTCTAGAACCTCCCTCAAATGCTCCGCATGAGTCTCTTCGTCAGGGGAGTACACCAGAATGTCGTCAATGAACACTACAACGATCTTGTCCAGTTGTTTCCGAAATACTGTGTTCATTAGATCCATAAAGGCAGCTGGGGCGTTGGTTAGTCCAAAAGGCATAACCAGGAATTCGTAATGGCCATAGCGTGTTCTGAAGGCGGTCTTGGCCGTATCCCCCGATTTGATCCTTAACTGGTGATAACCGGATCGCAAATCGATCTTGGAAAATACTCTAGCCCCCTGGAATAAATTTCGTTAGTGGTGAAATTTTATCAAGTAATCGAAAAGTTCAAATTATAGTTCTAACTTATCGTTACCCGTAGTTGATCAAAGAGATCCTCAATTCGAGGTAATGGATACTTGTTCTTGATGGTGATCTTGTTGAGTTCCCGGTAGTCTATACACAACCTCATGCTCCCATCCTTCTTCTTCACGAACAGGACTGGGGCACCCCAGGGTGATACACTGGGTCGGATAAACTTACGGTCCAGCAGTTCTTGTAATTGCTCCTTCAACTCCTTGAGCTCTGCTGGAGCCATGCGGTAGGGTGCCCTGGATATGGGTTCAGCACCAGGTATGAGATTAATCTCGAACTCCACCTCTCTTTCTGGTGGTAGTCCCGGTAACTCCTCGGGGAAGACATCTGTAAATTCCTTTACCACAGGAATTTGGTCGATCTGCGGAACCTCTTGTTCAGCACCCATTGTGTAAACCAGGAATCCCTCTCTCCCTTTCTTTAGTGCTCGAAAGGCCTGAGCCGCCGTCAAATAAAGCTTCTGGGGTGCCTTCTTCAATTTAGGGTTCCCTTGAAAGATAGTTTCCCCCAGTTCAGGTTGCTTCATGCTGACTTGGAGTCGCCGGCAATCAATGTTTGCATGATACCTTGCTAAGAAGTCCATGCCTAAGATAACGTCGAGATCGTACATTTGAATCGGTATCAAGGTCACAGAGAACTGCAGACCGTTAATCTCCAATCCACATTCCTTGTAACGGTGATGAGACACGAGTACTTGGCCGCCAGCGGCTTGTACGCGATAGGGAGTCTCAAGCCATTCGGGAAGAACATCCAGCTTCTTGGCAAACCTCTTTGCCACAAACGAGTGACTCGCCCCACTATCGAACAGAACGTTGGCTGGCACTTTGTTAATTAAAATTACACCTACCACATTCAAGGTTTAGCACGCCACATACCATGACAACACATAAAGTTTAATCCAACTTCGAAATTAAATACATAAATAAATGTACCCGTCACCACGTCGCCCGACTCCTCGACTTCCGCATCCGTCATCGCATGTACCCGAGCATTGGTCCGACCTCGTCCTCCTTGCTGCGCTTGGGTCTGCGGATTTACCTGCGCAGGGGCAGTGCATTCTCTAGATATATGTCCTGGCTTCCCACAGTTGTAACACACCCGCTGAGCTTTCCAGCACTGTCCCGGGTGAGAACGTCCGCACAGTGTACAAACAGGTGCCACAGTTCTCACTGGCTGTGCATCAGTCGGTGTCGGTCCTTCAATCATTGGGGCCTGACCCCCTGCACTCTGCTGTCGCTCTGGTCGGAAAGGTTGCCCGGACTGAGGGCGTCGGGGTACCTTCAGCCATCTCCCCGATCTGCCTGCATGCAAATCCTCACGGGGTCTCTTAAGTCTATCCAATGCAGCAGCCCTGTCCAAGTTCCTCTCAACCCGTCTGCACACCTCTAGTAGCCCCTCAAATGTCGTGGGCTCTGCACACACAATAGCCTGCTGAATGCGGAAACTCAAACCGGTATGAAATTTTAGCATCTTGGCCTCCTCATTGTCCATGATACATGACATGTACTGGCCCAACTCGTGAAACTTCTCAGAATACTGATCAATTGACATGGCCCCTTGTGTCAGCATCTGGAATTCTGCCATCCTCCTCTGAATAGCACTACCCGGAACGTAGTGATTCTTATACTCCTCCACAAACTGCTCCCAAGTCACTGGTGGAGTCAGTCTACGCTTCGCTCCATTCCACCATCTTTCTGCTTCCCCTTCCAGAAACAGGGTCGTGGTTTCTACTTTCAGATTTGCGGGCACCTGAATGAGCCTTATCTGTTCAGTCACATTTTTAAGCCAAATCTCGGCTTCCTCAGGCCGAGTGGTACCCCTAAACATTGGTATTCGGGAGTTCTGCATCTCCCTGTAATAGAACCTTAAGCCTTGCTGTGGTGGGGGTGGTGGCGGTGGTTGTTGTTGCTGTTGCTGCTGAGTGTGCTGGAGTATCTGGGCAATTTGTGCCTGTTGCTGGGCCATCTGAGTATATTGTTGCGCCATCTGAGTCTGCTGATGGGCTATTAAGGCCGTCAGATTGGCCAGTGTATCCGCAAGGTTTTGGGGGATCGCCCCTTGTCCCTGACGTTCGTCTCCGTCATTTCCACTACTTTCTGATGGCTCACGTCGTGGAGGCATTGTCTGTGGACGATTTAAAGCACGTTAGACAAAATTGATTTAAGAGTATTGAAAAGAGGGGCGAAAGCAGAGGACAGAGGGGTAACCTATCATGTATACTTGCTAACGACACTCACCGTCCGAAAACCCCAGTCATAGCTTAAGTCTACTTCACTTTTATTTAAGTTAAGAAAATCATTTGAAAACAGATCATCACTTATCCTAGGGGTGATTAACTAGTCTCACGTTCCCGAGGCGTATCTGAAGCCTGGGCTCTGATACCACCTGTAGCGCCCCGCTCCTGAGCTCCACCCTCGGTAACGGTGCACCCGCCGTATCTCACTCAGGAGAATACAAGGCGTCACATCAACCTGTCATACATCAGTGCTGACATAGAAAAGCGTTCCTTAACTTCGCGCGGAAACGATAAATCACATCGAAAGGTTTGAATTTAACGTACTTCAAGAAAATAAAGACATTATTTCTAGGCTGACCAGGCCTTACAAGTCAAGGTCAAAAGTCTAAGTTTAAAAGCATGAAATTGTTTTCAAAAGTAATACTGAATATTAAAATGTCTGTGTCATCCCAATAATATCATGAGAATCCGACTCCATCCTTGCTGCACACACTTCCACGAGTCACTCGGCCCATTCCACGGTATCGGACCCATCCTCCACGTAAACATAGTCATACTCCGTCTCGGCTACATATGGAATAGTAGGGGTGAGTGATGATAATCACCCAGTAGGTGCCTCTCAAAACAATACAAAACTTACATAACCAAACTGAATACCAGCACGTAACACGTAACACAGCATGATACAACTTATACGAAAAGTAAACAAACCACGGAAGATGCATGCGCAAGTACGTGATGCATGTTCAAATAACGTGTCACGCGCAACGAGAATCATGTCACACAGTATGTCCTTAGACCTACATGCAATGCATGCTCCCGGGTCCTAAATCCAGCATCTTGGTCTCTAGCCACCACTTGCTGTTCTCGACACCCACACCCTATAGACGCAGTATGTCTCATGACCCCGGTGCCCTATAGACACGGTAAGTCATCCCGATACCCACGCCCTATAGACGCAGTATACCTCATGCAACTCCAGCATCATGGTCACTAGCCACCACTTACCGTTTGGACACCCACGCCCTGTAGACGCAGTATGTCTCATGACCCCGGTGCCCTATAGACACGGTAAGTCATCCCGATACCCACGCCCTATAGACGCAGTATACCTCATGCAAATGCACGTGCCATGAATGCAAGAGAAAGGGAAAGAAAAACGGTTGGACGTCATCCCCTGACGTCGATCGATCGACGTTCAACTGAGACACGTCGAACCCTCACTCAGTTGACGTCGATCGATCGATGTACTTCTGAGGTACATCGAACCCTCACCTTCTGGACGTCGATCGATCGACGTCCATCTGAGGCACATCGAACCCTCAGCCACTGGACATCGATCGATCGATGTCCCCGTATTTCAGAATTTCCATTCTGAAATTTCTGCAGTCCATTCCTCAAATCTCATTCAACCTCTCACCCCATCCCGTATATCCATACACGCATAACGACTTCTCAACACCACAAAGAAACGTACAACAACAACAAGATCATATTGAAATCAAGAACGCATAACGGAAAATAAACACATTGGCCACATAATCAAGATCTAATATCGAAATCAAGAATCAAACATCAACAACCACATAAAAATACACTTTGCCTATGCAACCTTCATACCGTTTTGAGGGAAAAATTAGTATGCACCTACCTCGATCCTAGCGAGAATTGATTGATATAGAAAGATGTGATGATCTGGTGAGCGTTTGATTCCTTCTTCCTGAACCTTGGATCAAGGATCCTTCGTTTCCTTCTCTTTTCTCCTTATGGCCGAAATTGATTGGGAGAGGGGAAGGGGGAGGCAGCCGCTAGAGAGAGAGTGTGAGGAGAGAAATTAGGGTTAATGAGGGTTTAATATGAGAGGGAGAGATTTGGGGAAGGATAAGGGTTAATTAATAGATTAGGATAAAAATTTAGTTATTTAAACATATTATTTTCTCTTCTTTTTTTTTCTTTATCCCTTTTTTTTATACACGGTTATAACACATTATATATACATATACACGTTATGAGTATTTTAATATCGACAACCTACTCTTTGTATTTTCTGAATTCTCTCACTAACACACTATCACACCATGTCCCTATTATTGTTAAACTATGAAGGTACACATAGAGCCGGAAGTCTCACTGGAATCAAACTCTTTATCTCTTGTGATAGAGGTATTGTTTGCCTGCCGCTTACTCTCCTCATACCCTAGCGATAGCTTTTGGTGTCGTTGGGATATATTGGATATGATTGATGATGATGATTCCAAAATCAAGGAAGAATGTGTCCTTGACTCAATTGAAAATGGAACCAATAATCTAGTCCGTGTATTACTACTAAATCTAGCTACCAATTCCAATAGATATCATAGTCCAAAGCAAACTCCCAAAGATTGTCCCAAATGCATCGTCACATCAAAATTTCGAATAAAGCCATATTGTGCACCAACCAAGTTCAAGGTAAAAACGCATCAAAATTTTTGCTACCTCCTATAGTCAGCTCTGGTTCTAAAGATCCTGGATGGTAATGACCCAAAATCACGAGTCTTTGAGCACGATACACACCTTCCAAGCGGTTCGGTTCAAGCCCCAGAAGCTTCCAAGAGCAGTTCAAGTATGTCTCAACTTCATCACTACTTCTGAAGACTTCATTAGGATTTCACTGTGACAAAAAGACAGAAACATGTAAGATGGGTTGAGATCTCCTCACCCACAAATTCTTCATCCACCTCTCCATCGCGCGACACGTGTCTTTCCCCCTCCTCATACACACATTCCTGCCCAATCCTTATCTAGCCTCACCACCTCCTGTTGCCACGTGACGTGCGGCCAGAAGGGGGTGAGGGATTTGTGGGTGAGGGGATCCCAACCCATGTAAGATAAGCTTCAAATAATGCAAGTAGGATAGAAAAATGACTCACTAAATTGGCTGCGCTTCTTATATTGTGAAGTAACAGTTGATCGACATGCAATTTTCATTATGAGTCATCGGAAAACAACCATATATTTTTAACGTATGGATATGGTTGCATACATCCGATCCTCCTATACCCCGTCATAGACGGGAGCCTCTAAGTAAATAAGATAAATGTTGTTGTTGTTGATAGAATGTAACGAGGGAGAATGTTTTCTAAACTCCTTCACTGATGCCTCCAGTGATAATGCTTGGCCTTGATCTTGAATCTTCTGTTGGAGAATTAAAGGTTTGGGCTTTGGCCCATCGTTGGAGATTGGAAGATTTGGGCTTTGGCCCATTAATGAATGTTGCAAAACTTGGTTGAGCAACGTACTTTGAGCTTAATGAGTTTCCGATAATAAAATCGAAAACTAATGAATCCCTAATTATCTACTTAACGAGTAGTTAATGTTAGGATGTTGGAATCACTCAATTATGGTATTGGGTAAATGTGAAATTAATACTCAAAGTGGATGGAAAATGTTGTGGATGGGTGACGTGTCACCCTTATGGAGGAATACCACGTTGGATGTGTCCATGTGGTGTAAAAGAGCTTGTGACGGACATCGATCGATGACATCGATCGATCGATGTCACTTCGATCGATCGATGTCATCGATCGAAGTTGATCAGAGAGCTTCGATGTTTCTGTCTCACATCAGTCGATCACTTCGATCGATCGATATATCGATCGAAGTTGGACAGAAATGAGAGGAACGATTCTGACGTACATCGATCGATACATCGATCGATCGATGTATACATCGATCGATCAATGTGATCGATCGATGTCGAACAGCGTGCAGAATCTCTTCAGTTTGAGTGGTTATGTTTCAAATCTGAAACTAACACTATCCTCCTGTTTAAAATAAGATCAACCTGTTTTGATCTAACGGTGGTGGGGAGGCAGCTTTGATCTAACGGCCGAGATTTAAACTGTCTTAACCGCTTAACCGAATATGGTTTCCATCTAACGCTCTAGGTTTAAACCTGCTAATCTATCTTCGATCTAAAGGCTGAGATTAAACCTTCCTAATCTAGATAGGAGGTTTTAATCTAACGGTCTAAATCAAACTTCGGATTTGATCCAACGGTCACGGTACCTTGTTCTCCAACCGACTCCCCTATATAAAGAGGGCAAAGGGGTGCATTCATTCATAACATTTTTCCAAGCTTTCATAGCATACTAAGTTCGTAGCATCCGAGTCTTGCATATCGTCCGGGAGAAGTCAGGACATTCGAAGGTTCGAACTAGTTCAAGTTCAGCAGTGCCGCTCAACTGAACAGGTACCCTTTGTATCTTGGGAGACGATTGCTCACACCGGTTGGGCACAGTATACCAGAGCAATACGTCTTAAGGACAGAGTCCTCGACTCTCCCCGGGTTTGATTTATTTTATTTTGCTGTTTCATATGCACACATTGTACGACTGCGTCTTGGTACAGGATTGATTGGGTCCAACAATCTTAAGACGTATTCCTATTCAATTAATTTCTGTACTGGTTTTAATTTACGCAAAAGCAGTTTCGTACTGATTTGCAGTCTACTTCTACTCCTTTCTTAAATCTGATTCTGTTCTGGTATATTCGTTTTGATCAACTGAACAGAAATCTGATGGAGAACGCAAGCTCAGGCTCCGTTCATGGCGCAGACATTCAGAGCTCTGCTCCAATGGCACCAACTGCTGGGGTGCCAAGACCTGCTCCTCCTGCGCAGGGTCCTGCAGTGGCCCAAGTGGAGAAACCGGAGAAGTTCAGTGGGAGCTTCTTCAAGCGCTGGCAGCAGAAGATGCTGTTCTTCTTGACTGCTGTGGGATTGGCAAACTTTCTGACTGAGGACCCGCCTATGGTGGATCCGTTGGAGGACCAAGCCCAGAATATGCAAAACCAACATTTTGTTGAAGGTTGGAACTTCAACAATTATGTTTGTTTGAGCCGTATTCTGAGTTGTTTGGACAACTCCTTGTATGGTTTATACTTAGGGGTGAGCAACGGTTCGGTTCCGGTTCTGACGGTTCCAGAACCGTTAGAACCGGAACCCGTTTAACATAATATTTTGGAACCGAACTGGAACCGTAAACCTGCGGAACCGTGGAACCGTGGAACCGTTTTAAAACGGTTCGGTTCCGGTTCGGAACCGCGGAACCGCCAAAGAAAAAAAACAGAATTGTTTAAAAAAAGGAAACCAACTAGTGTTTGAACCAAAAAAAAATATCAACCAGTCTTATTCCCAATATAAACGCAAGCACAAATAACTGGAAAAAAATTGTCCCAAGGAAAATGTAAATTTGCATAAATATTAGCAGTAGCATTCCATTTGACTTGCTAATTTCCAAATAAAATACCAAACTTCTCCACTCTCTTCTTCAGCAGTTAAGCTCATTACCACAAAAGTAGTCCTGCTAGATTCAGTAATCAATATCAAACCCTCTATGACCTGCGTAGTCAACGAAGCTATATAAATTATAATGGCAATATTAACTGCATCAGTGCATTGGGAGTACAGGAAGCTCTATAACAAACGCTGATGACAAACCTCAATAAGGTGAAGAAATGGTAGCAATTAAAGCTCAATTATCGAATGCTGCAAGAGCAGAGGTAAAACAAGTCATTATTCTAATAAAATATTGTGAATTATAACTTTGATTAGGTCCTAGGGAGTACTGAGTAGTGGCGTAAAGACAACAAACTCAACAGAGGACTTGTGTTCACGTAAAAAATGTTAAATATTTTATTCCATCCGTCAACAATGGACTTAAAACTGCCATATTGTATAGTGTATACTCACCTAACCACACCGAGCATGAGAAACCTTGTGCCATCAACAATCTTGTCATGAAATGACATTACCAGCAGTATTTGAAGTTTCATCGAGTGTCAAATTGGCAAACTCTGTCAAACAAAAATAAAACCATTGTTAGTTAATAACATATTATTTGCAAGATTTCGTCGTACATAAAAAGTTCAACACAAATGAACGATGCATACCTAACGCAATTGTGTCTTGCTCCTCCACAGCCTCTTCCACGTCCTTTGGAATAAATGAACCCCGTAGCCAATCTTGGCAACATAATAAGACTTCCACGGTAGTTAAAGCTAAGGAGCTTCTAAATGCATCAACCACTCGACCTCCTGTGCTAAAAGCAGACTCCGAAGAAACTGTGGAAATAGGCATTGCTAGTACATCACGTGCCATGGAAGATAAGATGGGATATCTCATACTATTGATACGCCACCACTTAAGAATATCAAAATCCTCTTCATCATCAGCATCATCCACCGCGGCCTCTTCCAAATACATTTCCAAGTCGGACTTCTTACCCGTTTGTCCAGTTACACCTCGCCAATTTTTCACTATCTCAACCAGATGAGTATTACCTTTGCCCTTCCCCTTCTTCGTATGCTCATTCTCCGTCTCAATCTTCGTAGTCTTAACATCCAAACATAACTCTACTTTTCCTTCGTCGTTTTCCATTTTCATGCATTCTTTGAATTTAATTAACCTCGATGGAGATTGTTTCACATATCTTACCGCGTCTCTAATTCGAGAAATAGATTCAGAAGCATCTTTAATCTTCAATCCATCAGAACAAACAAGGTTCAAAATATGTGCAACACACCGTAAATGCATATATTCACCATTCATCAAACTTCCCTCCTTCCCACCATATTCCTCCTGTAGATATTCGATCATCTTATCATTGGCAGATGCATTATCAACCGTGATGGTGAAAACTTTAGAAATCCCCCAGTCACGTAGCACTTTAGAAACAGCATTAGCAAGCCCTTTTCCCGTATGAGAAGTAATTGGTGTAAAACTTAACAGTTTCTTACAAGTGTTCCAATCATCATCAATAAAATGTAAAGTTATGCACATATAATTCACGTTCTGCACCGATGTCCACGTATCGGTAGTTAAAGAAACCATTCTATCTCTCAAATTCAAAAACTTCCTCAGCTTCTCCTTTTCATCATTAAAAATTGCATAGCAATCCCTTTGAATGGTGAATCGTGATGGAACTCTAAATCTAGGGTGTAAAGAGCCCACAAATGCCTTAAATGCATCTCCATCAACTAGCTTAAATGGCAACTCCTTGATAATCATCTCTGCAAGTTTTTTTCTTGCACTTAATGGTTCATATTTCCAAACTTCTAAAGTCCCTCCATCAAATTGACTCAATGACGTTTGAGAGACATCCATACGGGGTTTCATTTTACATACCTCATTGATGTGCTTCTTCAGTGTAGAGGTCCCATTGACAGGATCTGCTTTTAAAACTTGCCCACAATGATTACAACTAGCTTTTCATAATCCCTTTTCATCTTGATATCTTTTATACTCTTTCCAAATCTCAGACTTCAAAGTCCTTTTCTTTCTTTTCAATTTACTTCCACCATCATTAGGAAATGTAACCTTCAAAATAATAAAAGTTACATAAATATAAGGAAAACCAGTGTATGCAAATCAATTGTAGAGTATACTGTATACCAAAGTTTATACAAAAGTCTATAAGCAGAGTATATTGTATACCAAAATTTTAATATAGCAAATCAATATTGTATACCACTACATCATACCGTATGCTCATCAACTTCCACCTGCACCGCCATTGTATTGTCATCAATTGATGTTTGGACGTCTGGGCGAGATACCGACATTGTTGCTGAATTGGAGAAAGAAATGATGGCAAACAAACAACCTGCTGAATTGGAGGAAGAAATGATGGCAAAGAAATAATATTTTTAAATAAAAAGAAAAAGAAAACTTGATATCCCTTAAATTCACTCTTATTGCTTAAGACAATGAAAACCTCGAAAAGGTAAAGGCTTTCATGAATCATCACAACTATACTTTTTGATTGTCCAGGTATATGCAGAAGTCCTTGAGAATTAACATTTCTTTTCACAAAAGGTGAAAGGAATAAATACTAATACAGCAGCCAAAGTAACAATCGGAATCAAATAATGTATAGATCAAAGAAATAACAATTGTGAAGCAACAAACAAAAATCATACGGATGAAAAGAGAAAAGAAGACCTGGAAAGTGAAAAATCTCCAGTGAGGTGGTGACTGAAGTTCCCCGCGCTTCTTCGGTTGCCGGGAGACGATCACAGCCTACAGATCCGGCAGATGTATGCTACTAAAAAGCAAAAAAATAAAACATAAAAAATAAACAAGAAAAGAAAAAAAAGCTATTACATGAGAGGAGATCCGGCAATTGAAAAATTTCGAAGCTGGAAGAAGGCAAGGCCGCAAGAAGCTACTGAGTGCAGAGTGCTGCCGCTGCTGGAGCCGCGGTACGCCGTAACACCAAACTAGAACCTTGAAGAGTGACGACTGACGAGCGACGGAATGAGATTTTTGCGATCTGAATTCTGGAGAGTTCCAAGAGAGTAGGGTTAGAAAAAATAAAAAGCTTTTAGTTACTTTTTTTCCCATTAATTATTATTTATATAAAAAGTAAATATTATTATTTATACGGTTCGGTTCTGGTTCTAGCGGTTTATAGAAATAAGGAACCGAACTGGAACCGTGAACCAGTAATCCGGTTCTAGAACCGAACCGTTAAAAATTATACGGTTCCAGTTCGGTTTAAATCCATATTTTCGGTTCGGTTTCGGTTCGGTTTTACGGTTTTCGGTTTTTTTGCTCACCCCTATTTATACTGCACGTATAAAACCGCGAAGTCTTTGTGGCAGGCTTTGGAAAAGAAATACCGTACGGAAGATGCCGGCACTAAGAAATTTATTGTCGGCAAATTCTTGGATTTCAAAATGTCTGATTCTCGCACTGTTGTTTCTCAAGTTGAGGAACTTCAGACGTTGGTTGCCGAGATGGAAGAGGAGGGCATGTTGCTCAGTGAATCTTTCGTCGTTGGCAGCAGTGATTGAGAAGCTACCTCTTTCGTGGAGGGAATTCAGAAGCTATCTCAAACAAAAGAGAAGGAGATGACATTGGAAGATCTAATTGTTCGACTCCGCATTGAGGAGGACAATCGTAGATCTGAAAGAGCGCCACAATCTAGCTCTGGTCAGGCTAAGGCCCATGTTGCAGAGGCCAAGAAAAAGAAAGGCCAACTCGGGGTGAACAAGAAAGGCAAGCAGATCGCCAAGAAGTTCACCGGGAAATGCTACAACTGTGGCATTCAGAGGCATGTCAGCAATGAGTGCAGAAAGCCCAAGAAGAAGCAATCCAAGGCAAAGGCGAACATAGTCGATGCATTGGATGATCTGAATCTCTGTGCGGTGGTCTCAGAGTGCAATGTTGTGAGGAACGTACGCGAGTGGTGGCTTGATACTGGCGCCACTAGACATGTTTGCTCCAGCAGAGAGATGTTCACGGAG
>AP025061.1:5484681-5625688 GCA_036186865.1 Eustoma russellianum | reverse complement strand
CTCAATTCCTTAAAATAGTTACTCAAGGCTTTTTTTTAATTTTGATCTTACCCAGCTATTGAGAGAAAGATGGATAAAAAAGATGGAAAAGGGTCCAAGCAACCTATGACATCTAAGAGAAGTCAGAGGTCTTTTCAACAACAAACAGAACAGTGTTCTACGGAGCCGGGAGAATCTTCAACTCCTACCATTGCCTTCACATATGAAGAGCATATGCGAGCCATACGCTATGTGGCTCAAAACCCAGGTGTGTTCCAAGCTGTAGTGAGGGAAATAAAGGGGAAAGCTTCCGCAGCAAGGTCTAGTGGGTCTCACTCTAGTAACTCTCACCCACAGGAACACCTGGAGTACTCTCCGACTCGGCCTGGCTATCACCCCAGGCGTCAGGCCGAATTTATGGCTAAGGCTGGGCGTTCAGGACAAGGGTCTAGCCACCAGATCTTGAAACACACGCAAAAAGCCTCTTTGCCATTCAAACATGGCAGAGAAGTTGACAATAAAGGCAAAGCCCCGCTGCAGGAAATGTACTCTGTCAAGATTCGGTTAGGAGGCCGAGGGAAAGAAAGGAACTCTCTGCTGGCTTCAAAAGCCCATATTCTCTCCTACATGAGGAAGAAGACCCTGGCAAGGGAACCTCAGCCCCTGGCTGGACCGATCCACAAAAGAGATCATAGACTGTATTGCCTTTATCATCATAATATTGGGCATGATACAAGAGACTGTAGGCAGCTTGGACAGGAAATTGGGCGTCTGATCGAGCTTGTTCATCTACAGCGGTTTTACAATCCGAGGTCAAGGTTGCACAACAGGCTGGACTTTGGTAGGCCCCCTCCGGATGAAAATTGCAGACCTGGACACCAGCACAGGTCGCCAAAGGATGTGGATTCAGATTCTGATGAAAAGGGGCTGCGGGTTCCTGGACGAACAAGGCTGACTTGACAACAAGGGTCCGTGATTCAAATGAATTAGGATTTAGTTCCTCTTGCGTACATCTGAAATTTTTCAGCTCGGCCTTGCATTATTAAAGGATCAATCTTTTGTTAGACTCCCGCATGGCTCTGTTCGGCCTCACCATATGGTGAATGAAGAAACTCCTCTAGACAAGAGGAGTAGTTTACGCTTACCTGGCATCCACTCTATAACCTATAGTGGAAGTGGGGGCATAACTCAGCAGGTCTGAGTGAGTTGAGTAGGTCTCAACATAGTGGGACAGGTTTCCCTATATTTTACCTCAGCAGGACTGAGTGAGTTGAGCAGGTCTCAACATTTTGGGACAGGTTTCTCTATATTTTACCTTAGCAGGACTGAGTGAGTTGAGCAGGACTCAACATAGTGGGACAGGTTTTCCTATATTTTAGCTCAGCAGGACTGAGTGAGTTGAGCAGGTCTCAATATTTTGGGACAGGTTTCCCTATATTTCACCTCAGTAGGACTGAGTGAGTTGAGCAGGACTCAACATTTTGGGACAGGTCTCCCTATATTTTAGCTCAGCAGGACTGAGTGAGTTGATCAGGTCTCAACATTTTGGGACAGATTTCCCTATATTTCACCTCAGCAGGACTGAGTGAGTTGAGCAGGACTCAACATAGTGACACATGTTTCCCTATATTTTAGCTCAGCAGGACTGAGTGAGTTGAGCAGGTCTCAACATTTTGGGACAGGTTTCCTATATTTCACCTCAGCAGGACTGAGTGAGTTGAGCAGGACTCAACATTTTGGGACAGGTCTCCCTATATTTTACCTCTGCCGGACTGAGTGAGTTGAGCAGGTCTCAACATTTTGGGACAGGATTCCCTATATTTCACCTCAGCATGACTGAGTGAGTTGAGCAGGACCCAACATAGTGGGACAGGTTTCCCTATTTTACCTCAGCAGGACTGAGTGAGTTGAGCAGGACTCAACATAGTGGGACAGGTTTCCCTGTATTTTACCTCAGCAGGACTGAGTGAGTTGAGCAGGACTCAACATAGTGGGACAGGTCTCCCTATATTTTACCTCTGCAGGACTGAGTGAGTTGAGCAGGTCTCAACATTTTGGGACAGGTTTCCCTATATTTCACCTCAGCAGGACTCAGTGAGTTGAGCAGGACTCAACATTGTGGGACAGGTTTCCCTATATTTTACCTCAGCAGGACTGAGTGAGTTGAGCAGGACTCAACATAGTGGGACAGGTTTCCCTATATTTTACCTCAGCAGGACTGAGTGAGTTGAGCAGGACTCAACATAGTGGGACAGGTTTTCCTATATTTTACCTCAGCAGGACTGAGTGAGTTGAGCAGGTCTCAACATAGTGGGACAGGTTTCCCTATATTTTACCTCAGCAGGACTGAGTGAGTTGAGCAGGTCTCAACATTTTGGGACAGGTTTCCCTATATTTCACCTCAGCGGGACTGAGTGATTTGAGCAGGACTCAACATTTTGGGACATGTCTCCCATATTTTACCTCAGCAGGACTGAGTGAGTTGAGCAGGTTTCAACATTTTGGGACAGGTTTCCCTATATTTCACCTCAGCAGGACTGAGTGAGTTGAGCAGGTCTCAACATAGTGGGACAGGTTTCCCTATATTTTACCTCAGCAGGACTGAGTGGGTTGAGCAGGACTCAACATAGTGGGACAATTTTCCCTATATTTTACCTCAGCAGGACTGAGTGAGTTGAGCAGGTCTCAACATTTTGGGACAGGTTTCCCTACATTTCACCTCAGCGGGACTGAGTGAGTTGAGCAGGACTCAACATAATGGGACAGGTTTCCCTATATTTTACCCCAGCAGGACTGAGTGAGTTGAGCAGGTCTCAACATTTTGGGACAGGTTTCCCTATATTTCACCTCAGCGGGACTGAGTGAGTTGAGCAAGACTCAACATTTAGGACAGGTTTCCCTATATTTTACCTCAGCAAGTCTGAGAGGGTTGAGCAAGACTTAAAATATTGGAACAGGTTTCCAACAAAATCCTTACCTCAGCAGGTCTGAGTAAGTTGAGCAGGTCTCAACATTTGGGACAGGTTTCCCTATATTCTACTTCAGCAGGACTGAGTGAGTTGAGCAAGACTCAACATTCGGGACAGGTTTTCCTATATCCTACCTCAGCAGAACTGAGATGGCTGAGCAGCACTCGATTCAAAAATGTTCGTGACAGAGCCAACGTGTGACTCATTCATCAAGTAACAGGTTTACTTATCTAAAATTTATTAAAGCACGGCAGAGCTGCAGTTCAGTCAAGCAGCATAACACTTTTGGCAAAGCCAAAGGTTGAGGCTGAAGCTCAATACTGGTGGAAAAATCCAACGTAAAACCGACTAAAAAGCTCTTTGGCAGAGCCAAAGACAAAAAGTAGATGCGGAGGATAATTTAAAGGACTTTGGAGCAGAAGACAAATACTTGCATAAACTATAAAAATAGAGCAAGTAACCAAAAGACAAAGTCAGGAGAATAGTAGCAAGCTGAAGAGCAAAAATTGAAGAAAGTGAAATTTTATTGAAGATTGTATTTATTACAAGTACAAGAATTACAAAAAGAAAGGAAGATCCTATTCTACTCTTCATCATTTTCATCACCCCTGAGATCGGCTCCATCATTAAAAAGTTCTAGCTGGTTCTCAAGTAAGCTTCCAGCCTCAGGGTTGTAGAGTTCAGCAATTTGGGGATGATTTTTATCCAGGTTTGGGTAGACTTCAGAGCAAGTGTCGATTGTCCAAGTCTGTTCAACAGCTATCGCTGAACCTTATATCTTCAAAAAGTTACTAGTGAAGAATTCAGACTGCTTGAGCTCAGCAATGGCAATTTTCTTAATCTCCTCAGCCTGAAGTTCAAATTGAAGGAGGAGATCAGCTTTGCTTTTCCTTTCTGCTTCCAATTGCTGGTTCAGTTCAGCTTTGCTATTGGATAGCTCTTGCTCGCAAGTATTGAGTTCTCTCTGGTAAAACTCCAGCTCAGCCTGGGTTCTGGATGACACCAATTCAGCACTGGCTACCATCTTCTTCAGCTTAATCACTTGGGAATTTGCAGTGGCCAGCTTAATGTCTGAATCTTGTTTCCCTACTTGAAGTCTTGAATTTTCTTCAGTGAGGACAACCACCTCAGACTTCAGATTGTTCACTTGAGCTTCCAGCTGATTCAATCTCAAATTGCCGAGTCTTGCCACCTCTGCCAACCCGTCATAGGCATTTCTTAGGTTGGCATTAATCTCAGAGAGTTGGGAAAATCGGGAAATCTTACCATGGACATATTGGTTACAAATGAATTCATGGCAGTATCCCAGTCTAGACTGCCATAAAGTTGCCAATCGCTGGGTAACACTGACATTTCAGTTACTTTCCTAGCTACACTAGGATTTGCAGCAATGTCAGCAAAAAAGAACTCCAACGTCCTCGTGCCTCGACGGTTTCGTAGGGAAGACTCTTCCTTTGGCGCGTTTACCCCAGAAATTTCTCCTGAGAGCTCAGCGGAGGGAACAGCCTCATAAGAAACCCGCCTTGGTTGAGGCATAACTTCCTCTTCGGCAACTGGAGAGGAAGAAATCAAGATGGGAGCATCAATTCCCCCACTTCCATCGTCTGGCTGAGCTGAAGCTGAGGCAAGGACTTGAGCTTTAGCCCGGATGGGATTATCAAGAGTTCCAGCTGAAGAGAAAAAAGGTCAAGTGATTAAATGGAAACAAGGTATGTTCAAAACCAACGTAAGGCAAAAATTCTACATGGAACTTCGGTCTTAGCTGAGGCCAAATCAACGGGAGTCATCTGCATCTCAGAAGGAGCTATGGCAGAGGCTTGCCCCGAAGAGGAAGGTTGTCCTTCAGTCCTTTTTCTTTTTGGGGACCAAATTCTTTAGCCTTGCAAGGGTCTGGACACCATGACTCCTGCAGAATTCCATGAATAAATCAGTCAAAACATAAACGCAACATCAGAACTAGTCAGAGATGTTCAAAGGGTTGCTACATATCCCGAACTATTTTTAAAGCAATGGGGATGAGGGGCCGAAATCTATGTTCTGGCCACAAGTGTTCCAGGTCGGCAACCTTCACAACCGACATGTCCACTTTTTTCCAATCCACGACCACGAGCAAATGCAACAATTGGGAGGCTTCATTGCAAGATTGCTCACTTGGCCTCCTGTTATTTGCGCTACCGGATTTCCAAAGGGTCTTCGGGTAATCCTATAGTCTTTACAAAGAAGAAACGCCTCATCGAATCTTTGGAAAAAGAGGGAATGTTTATGGCATGGAGGTTTTCACTATTTGGATACCTCCTGCTAAAATAGTACCAACTATCTTTTTGTTTGCATACAAACATTCCTCTAAAAACAGCAAGTGAAAAGGCTTTCTCAGCCGCTCTCAGGTAGAGTAAATAACTGAGGATAACCCTAAGGCCATTAGGCATTATTTGAGGAAGTCTAAGTTTGTAAACAAACAAGATTTGGAACAAAGGAGCTGGAATTGGAAGATTAAAACCAGATTTAAAATACTCTTCGTAGACTGCCTCATACCCTGCTGGAGGATCATAAGCAGTCTGGTGTGGCAAAGGAAGGATGGGGGTGAAGGTGCTCCTATCAACATTGTAATATTGACATAGTTCGGATAGTTCAGTGGCCTTCAATATGCACACTAAGATCTGCACCATTGGAGATGGTGCACCTCTGTCTATTGACGTTGAGGGCACCATGGATTCCTGGGCAATCAAAGAAGAGGAAGAAGAAGGAATAACGGAAGCCATGGAAGAAAATGGAAGAAGAAAAGCTTACAGAGAGATTGAAGGGCTGAACTGGAAGAAAGCACCGTGACGAAAGTGTAGGCTTCGAAGATGAAAAGGAAGAGTAAGACAGCAGAATAGCAACCGCGCAGAATAAAAGAAGAAGAAAAGAAAAATTAGGGCAATTATCCCTATTTATAGGAAGGAATGACAAAAGTTGCAACTTTTCGTTTGAAATTCGAAAAGGCGACGATTTGAGTATTTTTCCCCTCGGGTACTGAAACCGCCGAAAAGATAATGATGAGGCGTTGGAATTGACGCTTACATTAAAAGCAGGAATTACGGCGCAGCTAAGAGGATAACTGCTCAATTAATGGAGACATGTCACAGACTCATTAGAATAGATTTGTCTGCCCTCACAGGTCAGCTCGGCCACACAAAATCTGGGGGCAAATGATAAACCATAATTAATTGACTGTTAGTCAACAACAGTCGACGGTACAACTCCTGCAATTCAGCACCCAAGCATTGCTGTTCAGCCTTGACTACACTTCGGCTGTGCCCCATGACATCCTTTTTACTATCGAAGAATATGCCAAGGACTGCACCTCGGCACCTAGCTTCAACCTCAGCTTTAGCCTAAGTGCTACACTCCAGATCACTTCGGCCAGATTCAACATTGCATCTCTGCAAAGCCTGGTTTTTTACTTCGGCGAGGGGGTCAAGCACAGCGTTACATCGTAGAACCATCAGGCAGAAGTGCAGTTCAAAGAAAGAGTATACGTCTGGCTATTCAGCCTGTACACGCCAAAGTCACTTCAGCCGACCAGCCGACCTACTAGTCACATCAGCCGGCCTACCGGTCATATCAGCAGACCTACTGCATCATAGGTCTTCTGCCCCAAGCAAACGTCCCATCCGGCGTCAGAAGCCGAGGACAAGGGAAAAACTAATAAAAGCAAGCTAACGCAGACCAGAGGAAGGATCGGATCCATCGAAACATTTTCCTATCTCCTGGAACTAATACCTTGAACTTTTCTTCAGCCAACACCTATGAGAATTTTCTAACTCCACACATTAAACTATACTCTCAGTGAGAAATGTCTCAAACTAACTTGAGCGTTGGAGGGTTTTACCCGGGGTCATCCCCCCGGGACCTCTGATTTCTGCTTCCTTGCAGGACTTCAGGAAGTTATTCCAGCAAAATACCAACCAGCATCTGACAACGTTTATTTGATGTCATCTTTGACCCTTGGTGAAGATCCGACTTCATTAGCCGGAGAAATCGGGTTCAAGGGTCGGCGGCAGGAAAAGTGTTTAAAATAGTATTTTAATAGTTGAAACTTAGTATTACTATTATTACATTATTACGTAAGCCAACAGAAGTCTAGAGAGGGACTTGGATCAAAGTTAGTTCACAGATTCGAACTGTGTCGTAAAATGTAAAATAAAGATGCGTATATCATATCGCGAAACGATATAGTTATTCTCGAAACACCGTAAAAACACAGAATATATTAGTGGATCGAGAACTATTTTTTTAAGCCAACGAAAAATGTCACAATTAAGGATTACGTGTACTCTCTTCCTTCCATTTCTTTCATCAACCAACTGCACTTTTCCAACTCTAATCCATCAAAGGAACTTGTCAGCTAATAGCGAACGTCGTTTTCCATAATTACCCCCGTCTTCTATCCGATGCAACGGCAACCCCACAAAATTCAGGCCCCTCTTTAGTCAATTCACGTATAATCACCGTCATTCCCCACCGGGAAACTCTATTCATTCACGCTCTTTCATCAAAGTCGCCATTTTCTTTTTCGTTTTCTCCTCCAAAAACCCACAAAATTTCTCCGTTTTCCCGAGGAAAAGGGAACCCTTTGTGCCAGATATGGGAGGATCTGAAGGTAATCAGATGAACGACGGCACCGGATTTCAGCCATCGGAGCCGTGTTTGTGCGCGAACGGGTGCGGGTTCTTCGGGTCTGCTTCGACGATGAATCTTTGCTCCAAGTGCTTCAACTCCTTTCGCTTACAAGAAGAGCAAGCCACCGCCGCAAAAGCAGCTTTTGATAAGGTCGTGAACCCTACCCAATCGGAGGTCGTCGTTCCGGAATCTTCCTCCTCGTCGGCGGTGGCCGTGAAGGCTCCGACGTCGGAGCCGGTGGCGGAAGAATCGGGAGTGAAGAAGACTAGTAATCGGTGTTCTAGCTGCAACAAGAAGGTTGGGGTTATGGGATTTGCTTGCAGGTGTGGTTGTACCTTTTGTGGGGTCCACAGGTACCCTGAGCAGCATGATTGTACCTTTGATTTCAAGGGTCAAGGACGGGAAGCTATTGCGAAGGCGAACCCAGTTGTTAGTGGTGATAAAATTCAACGGTTCTGAATCGAACGATCCGTTTCTGCACTGGTTTGGAATTAGTGCTTTCTGTTTTTAGTCAGGGTTTGGTGGGTTTAGGGCGTGAGGGATTGGAAAGGAGTGATCTTTGGGTGGGTTTGGGCTTCCATTGTACTCTATTTCTGTAATAATTGTGAAGAAAATTTTATTGTAATTTAATGAAATTGCGTGGTTGTGTTTTGATCATATTTATTCATTCGTTTTTATTATTAGGCTATGAGCAATTGATCTACTCTTGTGGTATTATTGTGTAATAAACTTGTTTTGCCTGCAGTGTTGCTAAATTCGCGAGGAGGTGCAGAAGTTTGTATCCTTTTCATTTGCAAAAATGTTCTTTTTTCGCTTTTGGTTTGAAGTCTGTGAGAATTTATCACGGCAGCGGAAAATTGGATTCTTTTGTTCTAATGGAAGAGTTTGATTATGGCGGTATGCTCGTTCCTGTTTAGTGCCATCTGAAATCATGTGATATATGTTTCATACACTGTATTATCACTCGAAGTACTAAATATGCGTAGGCAGGTCTCAAATATGTGTAGGAAGGTCTCAAATATGTGTAGGCAGGTCTCTTTTGATTTGAATGCTTCTTAGAGATGGTGTAATACTACAATGAACTATGCGTGAATGCTTCTTTGCTAAAGCTGTTTGCTTTGTGGAGGTGCCAGAGGTTTGCAACTTGCATGGAGAATTCAGCTGGAGCAAGGATGAGATTCGAACTTTATTTGAGGCCGCATAGAGATCTGCGCATTTGCAGGACAATTCATACTATTAAGGGCAGGGTTGAGCACACTTGGGGGTTGTACCTCGGCTCGATTCATGGTGGTGTAGGGCACATTGGGTGGCTGACCTTTGCTTTCTTTAATGTGTTACAAAGGCCAGAACTGAATTTACAAACTGGTGGTTTCATACCAATGTTTAACCTGCCAAACCCTGTTATGAACCCACAATCTATGACTTTCATGCCCACCAAATGTGCCCTACCTCACCATGAATCACGCCAAGGTACAACCCCTAAGCGTTCTCAACCCTTCCATGAATTGTTTGGTTTTTCTTGAGGTTAGGCCTGTTTTCAAACCTAATCTCAGTGCGAATGCGCAGACCTCTGTACGGCTTCAAATAAACTTAAAATTTCTTCCTTTCTAGCTGACTTCTACATACAGTTACCAACTCTTGGCACCTCCACAAAGCAAACAACTTCAGCAAAGAACTATATTCAGGCATAGTTCATTGTAATATTACACCAGATTTAGAAAAGAACATTCAGGCGGTAGTTCATGGTAGCATTAAACCTGTTCTGAAAACCTGCCTTGTATTTTTAGTACTTTTGAGTAATAATACAGTGTACCGAATGGAATTCTTTTCTGCTTTCTGGAGAGAATATTTGTTTGCCATTTAGTCTCACTTGGGTCTATGTTAGTTCTACTCCTGGATGAAGTATCAGGCAGTTCTGCCTGCCACAACTAAATAGCTGCAGAGCTTTAAAATCATGATGTCAATGACAATTTACTTTATTTCTCACTTCCATTGAAGATAACGTATTTTCTTTTGGCTTCCACAGCCATCATTTCATGAGCTCCTAAGTGGTTCAGCTTCTTCTTAGTTCCCTCAATTCATTATCCCTACCTTTGTGCCATAAAGTTCTTATTCCTTCAGTTTTTTATAATTAACAAAACCTGTAGCGTCTTCAATTTGTCTTTACTGCATATCAAAGAAAATGTCATGTTATCTGAGATAACCTTCACTTTTTGCCTCTTGCATCTGGTTCTTCGACATGGAAACTTGCCAGTCTGCAGATATCAGTATCTGCAGCAATGTGGTTGTGTTGACTCTGCCTGCTATCTTTCAGTGAGAGTAGAATTATTGAGGTTGGAGAGTCTGCTCTGTGTTATCCGGAAAATTTCAAATTGTGTAACTGCAGTTCAAGTAAACTAGCTGATGAGAATGAATCGTCTCTTTTAAGCTTGTTAATGTAATTGAAGATGAGATGACAATCCTGTTTTACAAATACTGTAGTTAGTGAAGGTTGATGAAGCTTCGAGTCTGATGAGGTAATATTAATGGACTGCATATCTATAACCTCTGTTGCATTTCCCTTTTACATTCCCCCTTTTACATTCCTACTTTTTCCTACTCTAGAAACATCAACCACCAAGGTGTAGAGAAAAAAGCGCCACCATATAGCTCTGATGTATCTGGTTCTTGCAGAACTATGTTCTGGGCATGCCAGGTGTGTTCTGCTGCTTTGGTCTAGGTGTGTTGGTATTTAGAGTTGCTCTTTGTTTGTTTTTAATAGTTTCTTAGGGAAGGATTTGCTTGTTTTTAAGATAGTTTCTTAGCGAAGGATTTGTTTGTTTTAAGATAGTTTCTTAGAGAAGGATACTGGAGTTGAGGGGCTAAGAAACAACATTTTCATTTTCTGCCTCTGGCATGCATTATATATTTCAATCGTGGGGGCTATTTCTATAGCCTGTGATTGGAGAATACTGAAGAAGTTGCATCCGAAATTTCTGCTATATTTAGACAACTGGGCAGAGATTGATGATCATTGTTGTGTTTTCTATTGAGCCCTCAAATTATTCTAATTTTTGATTTTGGATATTCCATGGATATGACTTCCGTTTTTTCCTAAGCACTTTTGACTCAGTTCTCGTTTCTGTGGGATTGTGTCGTCCTCATTTATAAGTGTTTTTGGTCGTCACAAAAAGCTCTGCAAATTCTTTGACTGATGTTATCAGAAGCTTTGCTGGTTAACTGTCATTGATATGGTTCACTTACTTGTGATTGTCTGGATTATGCATATTAAATCTTTACAGTGAATGAGCATGCTTGGTAAATAGGAGTGCAAAACTTTGAACCTGATACCTTTAGTCGATCTGTGTTGTCAAGAGACTTTGGGTATGTAGGGGTATCTATGCAAAAACAGTTCAAACTTCGTATGAGGTTTCAATGTCATTGTCCTGCAGCTGCTGTTCTTTTTCGTTATCTCTCTCTTTTCTGCTAGAGAGGTTGATATGTTGGTTGTGAAGGATATTGCCACTAAATGAAGGCCATAAGGCAGAAGTTGCTGAAGTGCTCATGCATTTTATGAACACGCTAGAAGATTTGGCAGCTGGAAGTCGTTCTTTACAAATAATGTTGTTTGAGATTTTTGCTTCTATATTAGGAAGTGTTTATAATGGAATATGTAGATAAACATGTCTTTTATGGTGGTTCAAGAAGAATGATTTTTAATTGTACTCAATGTGTCCTCCTTGTATGGGGCGTTTCTTTGCCTTTTGTATGTTGGGGCGAGCCATGTTTAAGAGCTGTAGAGGCGTGTCAAGTAGCATGTCCTGCTTGTGTATGATTGTCAAGCACTAACTGTTTGCGTGGCAGAAATCTTCTTGAGTCGTTTGTGCCGAGCTGACCTGGAAAGCTTGGGTATCGGGTCTATGATCAACCTGTTGAGTGTGGTCGAGGTGCACGTTATTGCCGATGTGATACCTGCGGTGACTAGCTGTAAGTGACATTCATTGTCTGTGTACGAGCAGGGTTGATATTGACTCGAAATCCTAGTAGGCGTGGATGGGGGAGACATGTGTTTATATATCACGCCGACTTGACTTTGTATTCGGACCCAAATGGCAAAAGTGAACCTTAGGCAACATAAGCTTTTATGAGAGTCAGATAACGTTGACTGTAATAGATTTAGTTAGTTGCACGTATCGTCTTTTGAGATAATAGTTTTGTTCTCGTTATGGAGAATGGGAATAATGAAGGAAAGAAATGCGTGTGTGGTTTGGAGATGAAGAGTGTGATAATGGATAATGAATAATGAATAACTGATAATTGATGCTTGTGTGATCTGCATGCAGCCTCCTTTTTTTTGCGGTGGGTGGCCGGGGTTGGAGCGGAGAAAATTCGGGTTTTGGTGGTCGACGGCCAGAAAAATGCGACGTGGGTTTCTTCTCTTTTAATTTTTATTTTTTTAACAGTTGGAAACGTGGGTTTTCTAGTGTTTGAGACAAATCGTTCATCCCATGCGTCACCGTGCGACACGTGGCAGCAGGGGTGAGTGGTGAGGCTAGATGCAGGTCACCCTCATCTAGTCTCACCACCCACCCCTGCTGCCACGTGTCGTGCGGTGACGAGTGGGTTGAGATAAAAGTGGATGAGATGATCACATTCCGTCTATTTGTGTATTATTATACGAGTAGACGATGTGATATGTCCTAAGGAAACATAGTGGCTCCTAGTCATTGGTACATCCCCCTGAAATTCTGTTTTTTTGTATCCTTAACTCCCTCGAACTTTACGCCACTTCTCACTGCAAAGCCCGAAGAAGTTTGCATGACGCTGTGGGTGTGGGGACGCTAACTTGACGCGGCCACTTAATGATCGCCACGTGGCAAAAATAGCTGTTTCTTTATTTTCACTTTTTTTTTATTTTATAGAAAATAATCCCAAATTCCTCAAACACCTAATTCCCTCCGTCTTCTTCCTCGAACCCAGGCGGAAATCAAAAATTGGCACGTCGCCCGTGCCCTCTGTTTCTTCCTCTTTAAATACAGCCCTCGGATTTCTATAAGTCAACCGCCGCTACTCTGAAAAGAATCCCTGAAGTTTCTTTTCTTGAGGGTTCTTTTTCTTTTTTGGGTCTCCTTTTGAAGTTTTGACTGTTGATTAGTTGTGATCTTTAGAGTGGGTTTTTGTTTATCTTGATGTGGGTTTTTGTTTTGTGGTCAGTTCCCCTTGAAGTGGTGCCCGGAAAGCCTGTGGAGAATCCATTGTACCAGGAGTCTCCAAAGTCTGTTTCTGAATTATCTGAAAGAGTAGCACAAGCGAAGCGAAGGAGAATAAGTTTTAGGTGAAGAACATGAAAAACGTGAAAATTTAAAAAGAAAAAAGAGGCTGGTTAAAATTTGCCACGTGGCGGCCATTAATTGGCCGCGTCATATTGGCGTCCCCCCGTGGCGCGTCATGGAACCTTCTTCCCCTGCAAAGCCAAAGTGCTTTGTAGACCAGCTCCCATCTTTCAAGTGGTATGACGAGGGACGACGCCCCCTAGCCGTCTGATTTGGCGGGAACTGCCTCTCATCTTTTCCCGCCAAACTGACAACCTTGCATCACAAAGCTTTTGTCTTGTACTTTTCTTTCGTTGGGTTGAAACTTGTCCTGTGCTTCGTTTAATAGATGCATTTCCCTTCCCAAAATAAAACAAAACAAAACAAAAACTTAGGTGGCGTTTGTTTGGCAATTGGAAATCGGAATTAGAATCGGAATAGGTATGATAGGGAATGGATTTGAAGGATATGGGTTTGGGGTTAAAAGTGATAGTGTTTGGTATTAAAGTAGGAATGAGAACAGTGACCGGTCGGAATAGTGGTCGCCGTCGGCGTGCCGGCGGTGGACGGCGGCCGGCGGCGGTGGACGGCGGCCGGACGGCGGTGGACGGCGGCCGGCGACGATGGCCGGCGGCGTTGACCGGCATTGACCGGCAGCTCCCCATTCCCACATTTTGATAGATAAGGGGTCTAGTATATCAAAAAACGATATTCATTACCAAATAGTTGGATATCAAAATGAAATTCATTCCCCCATTTACCCCAAACAAACAGCCGGAATGGATTTGGATTCCTCAAACCCATTCCCTCATTCCCATTTCTCTCAACCAAACGCCACCTTAAGCGCAAAAGGCCATTCAACGCCATTTCTTAGCTTTGAAGACTCCACCGCCACAGCTCTAATAATCATGGTGGAAGATGCAAATTCGGAAACCAGAGGCCTCCTAGCTTGATGAGGACTTGCGCAATGACATGTCTCCCCCACAAAAAATTCGGACTAACAATAGTGGAACATTCGCACTGTATGTCCTTAGAATCGAACTTTTGACCTCTTAGAACAAATCCTAATTTGAGTATCAACTGAGATACGCCACCAAAACAAAAACTGATGCAATCAAAAACGAGTCGTCTCAGGTTTAAATTTCTTTAAGTACATATTTATCTTTTTAGTGGTAAAAGTATACTTCAGTATTTTCATATTATAAAAAAAACGTTGTGCTCCTAGCATAATTTTTAAAACAAAATCATCTACATATAAGTTAATAGAGTGATCGACGAGATATTTATCAAACGTGTATTACTTGATGCAAGAATTGGGGCTTATGACATTACAACTAGAATGTTGTAGTTTCGTATAGAAACACACACAATTTAGATAAAATACTGTTTATCTGGATCAGTAATGGTTTAGACCGTGGTATCCAGTCCAATTAAATTAAAAGGTTATCGATTCAGTTTGTAATAAACATTTTATGTTGAATTCTGATCACGTTTTATCGAGTTTCTGATTTACTTTCAATACATAGTTTTATAATTTTAGGATAGTAAAAATTCTAATACCTAACTATAAGAATTGTAGCTTAAGGTTGGTCCAGAGCATGTGTCAAGACACAAATTGGTAAGCGAGACATGTGTGATGTTTTGATAGGTGGGATTGTGTCATTTAATTTTGTCGGAGGAAATAGAAAGAAAAGAGGGCCACATAATGGATATGGTGTCCCGCAAATCTTTTGCACCGATGACCGAACCGAACCGAACCGGTTGAAGATAGACAGAAAGTGAGGCAAAACATAAGACTCCAAGAAAAGATGTTTAAATTTTTTTAAAAAAAAGAGTTTCTTTTTACACGTGATATCGCGTGATTGAAGTCATCATATTTTGGTTCAATTTCTATCTGTCCTGATCTCAACCCGAACCGAACGGAATTCTGATATACCGACGTCTGAAACAAGCTAAAGACAGCAGGTAGTACGGAAACGTGTTTTCTGCATTCCATCCACGTGACTTTATACCCCATTCTCTACCAATGCCTTCTGAGGAGTGACGTGTGACTCGTTGTCGAAAGTTCTTTAGCCTGTTTTTTCCAACGTGATTATTTTTATGATTTTCTATGTAATGTTAGAATTATTTGATTTTTTATATTTATGATTCGATCAAATTTGGTAGAACAAGGGTACATATGAATATATGTTGAAATTACAACACATTTAATAAAATAAATGACGAGGTCGGATTGTTTCGCCAAGGTAAAAGTAGAAATACCCGGAGCCAAGGCTGTCAATCCTCCGTTTCAATCCTCCGTTACTTGTCCTTCTTGGAAGCCTGAGAAAGGAAAGAAAGCGTTAGGGTCCCAGGACGCTGTCTCGGGAAAACCCTCCGACGCTCAAGTCAGTTGCGAGCTCTTATGCGTATGGCTTTAACTGAAATAGAGGTTTGATGAAACCTGTTTTGAGGTCGGCCAAAGTGTGGGCCGAGCTGGGCAGAGTCATTGCCTGTCTTTTTAAGGGTCGAATCCAAGTAAGAACAGTGGGTGTCTTCTCCCAATTTGGACTTGGCGCTTCTTTCTGCTGGGGAAGCTCTTTTATACTTGGCATGGCTGGGAGCTGCGTGTCTCAGATGGATGAAATGAGGACGTCTGGCCATCTTGCATGGCAGCCATGCAGCTGTTAAAGATTGCTGGCTATTTCCCTCCATATGATCGACATATGGAAAGTCAAGATTGCATGTAGGCCACGTAGCACACAGCACTGTGACTGTTGTAACCTGGACGAGGTTAGTAATCAGAGACCCGTGGTCATATCAGATCCGAGGCCGAGATGTGTTCCTTAGGCCGAGATGGAACGGCGGGCCGGGATGAAGCCTTGTGGCCGAACAGGATGTATAGCCGACATCCAGGTTTCCAAGATGCTGAGCTATTACGGCCGAGGTGCCATCTTAAAGGGCAGAAGTACCGAGACCGTAGTAAAATGCTTGGCCGAGGTTCTCTGACCAAGCAGTTCCGGTTGAGACAAAGCTCTGAAGCCGAAATGAGATCCATTGGCCGGGGTAATGCCATTAAGCCGAGGTGAAACCCTAGGCCGAGGTGAAACCCTTAGGCCAAGGTGAATTGTTAGTTTCAGTTGGGTGCTAACCATATAGCCGAGATGACCATGGGCCTCTGTGGCCGAGATGGAATATTCATCCGCATATGACTTGGTCAGTCTTCAGGCCGACCTGCGGTACTTAGTCATTTCTATACTCTTGCTTAGCGTTGACTGTTATTGACTAACGGGGGATATTTTTTGGCTCATCATTTGCCCCCCAGATTAGTTTGGCCGAGCTGACCTGAGAGGACAGGCTAATCTGTTGAGGTTATCGTCCCTTACTGAGGCGTCACTCTTTGAACCAGTCATTTCACATCTATTGAGTGCAGAGTACGAAGCGTCCTTGTCAATTCTTGGCTGTATTGATTGGACTGAACTGATCAGACGGATGATCTTTCCTGGCACGTGTCCATCACGGATTGGTTTGTCCTGCACAATTATTGGCTGCGCAGACCGAGGTGACGACGGTACAGCTTTTTAATACGGCGGTTCAGGATTTAATGTCAGCCAGCCTTAATGGTGGCGTGGGAATCGAGGTCGGTCTAACCGAGGTGACCCTTGGAATGGCCGAGATCCCTGCCTATAAATAGGTCTTTACCCTTCATTTTTGCTCTTTACTTTTGGCTTGTTCACTCCCGACTTCAGCTCTTCCTCTGTGTTTAACTTTTCCGGCGTCCTTCCTCCGTACTCTGGCGGTCTTCTTTCTTCTCTTCCGGTGAATTGCCTGTAAGTTTTCTTCTAGCTTCCATGTCTCCCGCTCCTGATTCACAGAACCGCTCTGAAGGAGCTTCCTACATCGGTAATGAGGGAACTCTCAGTTCCTCATCAGAAAGGACGGTTATCTCTGAGAACCGTCTTCCAGCTCGGCCATCAAGTGGCGCTGGTGATATTGCCGGCCCTAGTGGCCGAGCTCCGCCGAGCAGAGCTGTAACCATAGTTGAAGTTTCACCGGAGCAGGCAGAAACTATCACTGCTCCGGGAACTGCCGCAGACCCTCCTAGGTCTAGGGTTTCAAATCTGTCAGTGGGGGTAGTTTATAGGGGATCTCCTTCAGCCGAGGTCCAAGAGTCATTTTGTACTCTGTTCGAGGTAGACGTCTCCTTGATATGTGGTATGTATAATATTGATGTTGAACAATTTGACCCCATTCTTCCCTCAGCTAATCAAACAGCCTATGACCCTCCGGCGGGTTATGAGGCTATTTATGAAGAATACTTTCATTCTGGGTTTCGTCTTCCCGTCCCAGTTTCTTTATTTCAAATTCTTCACTCATACAATCTTAGGCTTTCCCAGATCAAGCTTAATAGCTTGAAAATTATTCTATCTTTTCTTCTCTTCCTTAGAGCATCCGAGATCCCTTTCGATCAGAGGATCTTTAGGAGTTTGTTTTCCTGTAGGACCTCTGAGAGTTGATACTACTTTACCAAGAGAGTAACTCCTGAAGAGTTCAATTTTGTTGTTCACATACCTACCTTTAAGAAGAACTGGAAAGGTAGGTTCTTTTACATCAAGAAGTTAGGGCTGCCTAGGTTGGACATATGGAAGTCGGGTAAAGCCGACAACATGAAGCCGAGCTCGGAGTACTGTGATGAGGCAGACAAGTTGTATTCCCTGTCCACAGTCATTGACTGGCACAGGGTGAATGACTCAGTACTGAAAGCAGCCGACCTGAGCTCCTTAGCTTCAGGCCCCCATTACAAACCCCTTTCTCCAGACAATTTGACAATAGTCCAGGGTATGCTCTGGTACTTGTGCTCCTTTTTCGTTCTCTGTCCGCCCCCACTTTACCTTGTGTACTCTATGCAGGTTCCATGGCTCCTGGTGGCAAAGAGTTTGCAGCTAAAATTGCTAAGGCTGCATCCCGTAAGAAGGCTCAAGCTGGTAAGGCAAGGGCCGAGGCCGCTCAAAGTCTGCCCCCAGCTGAAAGCACTGCCGAAGCCGAGGTGAATCAAGCCATCACCGTGGCATCTGGATCTACCACTCCAGGTATTTTGCATTTTGTATTTTTGTAGAATTGTTCATTTGAATGGTTTTTTACTCTCGACTATTATAACAGAAGCAAGGGTTGAGATCCCTCAGAAGAGTCCAGCTCCAGTTAATCTCGGACAAGCCCAATTAGTTGAGAGTTCTGTTCTGGGGAAAAGGCCAAGGGTAGATGCCCCCATTCCTGAAGCCGAGATCCCACCTGCTCAAGAGCAAACTGTGATGGTGGGAGAATTCGATGAAGCCGATAGCGTGTTGGTTCCAGCGGTGGCCAAAAAGATGAACAGCTTAATACTGCCTTTGGACAAACAGCGTGTTTCAAACGCATCCTGGGGCAACTTAATCAACTCTGTTCATATCAATTCTGCTATGGTATGAACTAACTCTGTCTTGTTATACCCTTTGAGGTTTTACTAACATTTTGGTAAACCAGCTGAAGGTACAATTGTGTGAACTCATCAACCAAAGTGAAGAGCTACAAAATCAGCTGGCCGCCAAAGTCCAAGAATCCGAAGCAGCTTCCCAAGACATCACATCCTTGAAGGCTAAAAATGACAAGCTCCAGAGACAAAAGGAGGAGGCCGAAGTTAAGTGGGCTACAACTAATTCCTTAGTAGCCGGGCTGGAAAAAAGGAATGCCGACCTGGAGGCGTGTTACAACCAGGTATCGGCAGAGTCTGGGCAGAAAGATGCCATGATTACGTCTCTGCAAGAGAAACTGAGCATCAGGCTTCAAATTTCGCACTTCAATTGGCTGTAGCTAAGGCTGATGCGGTGGCCGAGTTCAGAAAATCTGAGCTCTTCGAAGAAAATATGGTGCTGCTGCAAGGCCCAGTTCTGCAGATGGGCCAGACAAGGGCCATTGATATCTGCGCCGAGGTCTGCCCCCAACTGAATAAGGAGGATCCCAAGCTGGTGGAGCTTTATAACATCAATGCTGAGGCCGAGTTCGAAGCTCAGTTCCAGAAATTTACAGATGAGGCAGACTTGCGTGATGATGATGAGCAAATCTAAACTTAGATTGTAGTAGATGTACTCTTATCATCAATGAAAGTTTCTACCCTCTTAATTTGCAATTCTCATTTATTTCCGAGTCTTGCATTTTTCAGTTTTTCCTTCACTTTTCATTGCCGAGGTCATACGTCAGCCTTACTAATCTTGAACAAATCTCTTTAAAAGAAACCATGTCCGCGAACTAGCGTAATTGAACTTTTCAAGTTTATTGTTGCCGAGATTGAATGTCGGTCTTATTAAACCTGCTCAGCTTTAATAAAAGATGACAAAATAAAAGTTTACCTTGTCATGCTGAGCTTGAATAAGAGAATCTTGTGTTGCCTTGGCCGAGATCCCATTTAAAAGGATAATTCTCTGGGCATATCCGACGTATGCTAGCCGAAGTGAGATATAGAGATCTGCCCCCGACCTTTTCCAAATTTGCCAAGGTCATACGAGTCTCCAGCGAGTTGGTGCCCCGAGCTGGCGAGGTGCAATTTCTACCCTCAAGCGGGATCTTTCCCAAGCTTGCTGAGATGAAATCTTTAAACCTCCGGCGGGCTCTTTCCCCAATACTTGCTGAGGAGAAATTTTAACCCTCTGGCGGGTTCTTTCCCCAATACTTGCTGAGGAGAAATTTTAACCTTCTGGCGGGTTCTTTCCCCAGAACCTGCTGAGGAGAAATTTTTAACCCTCTGGCGGGCTCTTTCCACAGAACCTGCTGAGAAGAAATTTTTAACCCTCTGGCGGGCTCTTTCCCCAGAACCTGCTGAGAAGAAATTTTTAACCCTCTGGCGGGCTCTTTCCCCAGAACCTGCTGAGGAGAAATTTTAACCCTCTCACGGGCTCTTTCCCCAAACCTGCTGAGAAGAAATTTTTATAAAAAACTTTAGTTCCGCAGTGCTGTCCACAACATTGAGTTGGATGAACACGAACTTTTTATTGCTGAGAAGTTTCATGCACCAAAAGGTGAACTTTATTGACTGCTGTACAGACTCATTATAAGACCGAACTGGGGGTTTTCGGATGTATACAAGAATTGATCCCCACTTTGAGCTCAGTTAATAGTCAAGGCAGCCTAACTTGCTGTCTTTTCAACTCAAAGCTGCCGCTCGAATTGGCGTCCACCTCGGGGATCGACTAAATCGGCTCTGCTGTGCAGGTTCAATCTTGGATCATGAAACTGCTGCAGATGGCCGAGCTCAATTTGGCGAGCTATCTCTTTACCAAGTTGCCTACAGTCTTCTGTATCATGCCCTATATCATGGTGATATAGGCAGTAGAGTTGTGGATCCCTCTTATGGAGTGGCCCTGCAAGGGGCTTAGGTTCATTTGCCAAGCTTTTCTTCCTCATATAGGAGAGGATGTGAGCTTTTGAAGCCAACAGAGAGGTCCTTTCTCTGCCCTGACCCCCATCCGAACTTTGACAGATGCTCTTTCTCGCCGTGAGGCCTGGATATGTATTCCAGAACTGGAAGGCCGAGATGAGGTCGAAGGGCGCTGTATGGTCTGATAATCAGACCTCCGTGGTGGGTATCCTGCTCCAGTTATAATCTCGGCTTGACATTCAGAATGATACCCTGGCCGAGATGGAGAATACTCCAGTTGCTGAACACTGGTACTGCTAGGAGAGGGACCACTGATACCTTCTGTTAAGACTTTCCCTCTTAGCTCCATACCAGCTTGGAATGCTGTCGAATTTTGAGCCACATATCGTACATCTCTCAAGTGCTCTTCACAAAAAAAATTACCAGTACATGTAAGAGAACAAGATGTTCTTTTGTCATCATACTGACCGAGATCAAGATCTCAGTAAGCTAAGGAACAACAAAAGATCATGAAGCTTCAGATTATTAGCCAAATTGCAATTCCCAACATGCGAGATAGATAAAGCACCACCTTTGTCTATGAAAACAAAATCCACACCAGTACAAGAAATAGGTTCAGACTTAGTAGACGAAGAGCGCGTGTCAAACAGGTCGTGTTTCGTGTTTCGTGTTTTTCGGGTTTCGTGTATCAAAGTGTCATACCCATACCTTATTCGTTTGCTTCACGTGTATGGATGTAGATACCCAAACCCATACATGTTAGATTTCGTGTCGTGTATCGGATATACCCACGAACTTGACAAGTACAAATATTTCAAGTCGTGTACAGGTCATTTCATGTATTTTTTCAGGTATTTTCAGGTTTCATGTACTTAAACGACCACTGATACAATGTATGAAACAACAATAAGTAAACAACCAAAGCTTAAATATTAAAATGAGTGAGGTCCTCTAAACTCAAATCACTTGCCTCTGCAATAATAGATTACAGAAATGAGATATGGGAATGAAGGAAGGAGGAACCGAATAGGGTTACTTAATAGCGCGACAGTCTTTTTTGGAAAAATTTATTTTTATTTTATCAATTATTTATTTAAAATATATTTTTTTAATTTCATGTACAAACGGGTATAAACGGATACCCGCAGGTATACCTGGACACGACCCGCAGTTGGCAGGTATCTTTCAGGTCTTACTTGATTTGTACACGAAACACGTCAAGGTCATACCCATACCTGCGAAAATTCGTGTTAGGTTTGGGTCGTGTTTTCGTGTCGTGTCTGAAATTGCCACCCTTAAGCACGTCAGATGAGCTGTGGCGCCAGTATCAAAAAACATACACATTTATTTAACAATTATAAAATGATGTTTAGCGGAAGTGTATCTTTTTCCATGGTCCGATGCACAGAAGAGTCTTTATTGAGAGAAACCTTCAATCTTAATGTAGACGACTCCATCCTTTAATGTAGTTTTCTTTCCACGAATCGTTACGTTAATGTCTACTTTGATAGATAAGTAAAGACCGATGAACCAGGGTGAAAAAAAGGACATTAATCCATATTTATAAACAACCAAAAGGTATTTCCATCATAACCTTTGGATTCCAACCTCTTTGATAAATGGATACGTCCCTTTAATGAAGAATTTTGTCTCATAACCCTTTAAGATAACTCTTCACAATAACCAATTATAATTTAATTATAAATCATATAACCATTATATCACAAGTTACACAACCTTACACTAACTACTTTAGATTATTTTGTAACGAATAAATGACGAAAGTGGTAAATAAGTCTCTACACATATTATGCGGATAAGATCACAGGAAGCCAAAAGTGAGGTCATTTGTGAGATCTCCTATCAACAGTCGTCACGTGTTAAAATTTTCAATGAATTGAATTTTTTTTGTTAGTAAATGATTTTTTTTAAACACGTGGCGGCTGTTGATAGGAGATCTCAATTTTAGTCTCTTCCACATATTATGTAGTGATGATGCACCAACTATTCGTTCTTTAAATTGACGCCGATAGGAAATTTTCGCCATCTGTCACGCGTCAATATCCTAGCTGTCCTTCTCAAGTTATTTGTACTTGTTGATTTTTCTCTCCTAAAAGAGAAAAAATCAAATATGTAAAAACCAAATCATCTATTATAAAATTAAGTCACACAATATGAAAATATTGTAGAAGATAAGTATCAAGAATAGAATAAGATTACTATTCAATGTTGTCATACAATATGTAAGGTGATGTCCTATTTATAGGACTTGAAATGTAAATGATACATTGTATATCTTTGTGTCCATTGTATTTTTCAAGACCTTAAACATCCACATACATTGTATATCTTTATGTACATTGTGTTTCTCAAGACCTTGGACATCCACATACATTGTATATCTTTATGTCAGAATTTTCATAACACTCCCCCTTGGATGTCCAACTTTAAGAGAATATGTCTCGTTAAAACCTTGCGAAGAAAACCCAGTGGGACAAAACTTGGACGAAGGGAAAAGAGTACATATTCATATAATTGGTTTGTGTGATACACTGCCTCATTAAAACCTTGCCAAGAAAAACCCAGTGGGATAAAAACTTGGACGAAGGAAAAAGAGTACAGTGTGTAAGTGACAATCACACTCCCCCTGATTCTGTCATGAGGTCTTGAAACTGACGCATTCCGATGTTATAGACCATCTTTTTAAATGTAGCCGTTGGTAGTGCTTTAGTGAACAAATCAGCAAAATTTTTGCTTGATTGTATCTGCTGGATATCAATTTCACCATTTTTCTCAAGATCATGAGTGTAGAAAAATTTTGGTGATATATGCTTTGTTCTATCTCCTTTGATGTAGCCATTCTTAATTTGAGCAATACATGCAGCATTATCTTCAAATAAGATTGTCGGAATCTTTCTTAGTGAAGATAATCCACATGACTCTTGGATATGTCGAATCATCGATCTCAACCATATGCATTCACGACTTGCTTCATGTAATGCCAAAATCTCGGAATGGTTGGAAGAGGTGGCTGTTAATGTCTGCTTCACTGATTTCCATAAAATGGCTGCACCTCCATATGTAAATACATATCCAGTTTGTGATCTTCCCTTATGAGGGTCAGATAGATAACCAGCATCAGCATATCCCACTAATTGTGGTTTAGAATTCTTTGAGTAGAATAAACCCATATCTGGTGTTCCTCGAAGATAACGTAAAATATGTTTGACTCCATTCCAATGCCTTCGTGTTGGTGTAGAACTATACATTGCCAATAAATTTACTGAAAATGCTATATCTGGTCTTGAACAATTTGCAAGATACATAAGAGCACCAATAGCACTAAGATACGGTACTTCTGGACCTAATAATTCTTCATTTTCCTCCGGTGGCCGAAATGGATCTTTCTTTACATCTAATGATCGGACCACCATAGGACTACTTAATGGATGAGCTTTATCCATATAAAATCGTTTCAAGATCTTCTCTGTATATGAAGATTGATGAAGAAATATTCCATCATGTAAATGTTCGATCTGCAGGCCGAGACAAAATTTGGTTTTTCCAAGATCTTTCATTTCAAATTCTTTCATAAGATAATTTGCGGTTTTAGTGAGCTCTTCAGGAGTTCCAATGATCTATATACCGCAATTATAGAGAATCCACTATCAGATCTTTTGATAAATACGCAAGGACAAATTGGATTATTTATATAACCTTCTTTGACAAGGTACTCACTAAGGCGATTATACCACATCCTGCCAGATTGTTTTAATCCATACAAGGATCTTTGTAATTTAATTGAGTATAATCCATGCGTCTTTTGATTATATGCTTTGGGAAATTTAAATCCTTCTAGGATTTTCATATAAATATCATTATCTAATGATCCATATAAGTATGCGGTAACCACATCCATTAACCGCATATCAAGGTTTTCAGTGACTACTAGGCTGATTAGATATCGTAATGTTATGACATCAATAACCGGGGAATATGTTTCATCATAATCAAGCCCAGGTCTTTGTGAAAAACCTTGAGCAACAAGACGTGCTTTGTATCGCACAACCTCATTTTTCTCGTTGCGTTTTTGTACAAAAACCCATTTATGTCCAATAGGTTTTATCCCTTCAGGGGTTTGGACGACAGGTCCAAATACTTTGCGACTTTCTAACGATTTCAGTTCTGCTTGGATTGCATCTTTCCATTTTGGCCAATCAATTCTGCGTCGACATTCTTCAATAGATCTCGGTTCAGGATCCTCATTTAGAATTTCACATGCAATCGCATAAGCAAAAACATGATTAATATTAACCTTTTGTCTATCCCAACTTTCTCTTGTGGTTACATAATTCAAAGAGATCTCTTCAAAATTTTGTTCACTTGCTTCTTCAGGAGAAACTAGTTTAACAATTTTAGACTGATCAGTCTCGGTTTCTATAGCGCTTTCAAGTTGTGAACTTCTTTTCTCTGCTGGAGTATTCCCTTCTGGAGCATTAACATGTACCCTTTTTTCCCGAGGGTTTTTATCTTTTGCACCAACTGGGCGCCCACGTTTTAGACTTACTTTTGGTATACCATCATTTTGCCTTTCAGAGGCATCAAGTCGAACAGGCATATTCATCGCCGGGACGTAGGATTTAGTTGCCTTTTTACTATCAGTAAATGCATCAGGCAACTGATTTGCAATATTCTGTAAATGGATTATCCTTTTTACTTCTTGCTCGCATTGATTTGTTCGTGGGTCAAGATGAGAAAGTGAAGAAACGTTCCATGTAATTTCACGCCGCTCTTCAGGAAACGGTATTTTCTCTCCCCCTAACGGCGGGAAAACTTTCTCATCAAAATGACAATCAGCATATCGTGCCTTAAATAAATCACCCGTCAGGGGCTCAATATATCTCACAATAGAAGGAGAATCAAAACCCACATATATTCCTAAACGTCTTTGAGGACCCAGTTTTGTCCGTTGTGGTGAGGCAATCGGAACATAAATCGCACACCCAAAAATCTTTAAATGGGAAATATCAGGCTGCTGGCCCGATACCATCTGTAGTGACGAGTATGGTTGAAAAGAACTGGGTCTAAGCCGGACCAAAGCAGATGCATGCAAAATTGCATGTCCCCAAGCCGATGTGGGTAAATTGGACCGTAAAAGCATAGGTCGAGCAATCAGTTGTAAACGTTTGATAAATGACTCTGCCAGGCCATTTTGAGTGTGCACATGTGCCACTGAATGCTCAACTTCAATCCCAATCGACATACAATAATCATTAAAAGCTTGAGAAATAAATTCACCGGCATTATCGAGACGAATAGACTTAATCGGATAATCCGGAAATTGTGCTCTTAAGCGTATAATCTGAGCAAGAAGCTTGGCAAAAGCTACGGTTCTTGTTGAGAGCAAACTCACATGAGACCATCTGGATGAAGCATCCAATAAGACCATAAAATAACGAAATGGTCCACAATAGGGATCAATAGGTCCACAAATATCCCCTTGTATTCTTTGTAAAAATGTAGGAGATTCGAAATGAATCTTCAGTGGAGATGGTCTCTTGATGAGCTTCCCTCGTGAACAAGCGACACACACACAATCACGAGGTAAAAGAATCTTCTGGTTCTTTAAAGGGTGTCCATGTGAGTTTTGTACAATTCGACGCATCATTACCGAACCCGGATGACCAAGTCGATCATGCCATAACATAAATAATGTTGGATCATTGAACTTCTGGTTCATCACAATATGAGATTCTACTGGATGTATAGTCGCATAATACAATCCAGATGAGAAAATTGGGAATTTTTCTTTAACAAACTTCTGGCCTGAACCACTGTAAGTAATACATAAAAATTTCATATTCCCCTCATTCATGGTTTCAAGATGAAAACCATTGAGACGTATATCCTTAAAACTTAATAAGTTTCTTTTCGACTTGGTAGAAAATAATGTCGTAGTCACCAAGATATGTGTACCATTGGGCAATATGATTGTTGCTCTTCCGGAGCCTTCAATCAACGTTGTAGTACCAGAAATTGTACTCACATTAGCTTTTGCCAATTGTAATGTCGAAAAATATTTTTGATCACGAAGGATTGTGTGTGTCGTTCCACTGTCAACCAGACAGATGTCCCCACCATGCATCTTGAATAAAAGTCTAGCATAACATAGATAATGTTCATTATTAAATTCAAAATAAGTAAGTTAAAAATAGTGAATTTTGTTGCTGGAAAAAAAACCTTTTATATGTCAACTAAAAATGGCTGAAATCCATTGTTCAAGTTATACTGTCATTGAAAGTATACAAAAAAAATAAGTAGAACAACTCTAAAGAATTTTATTAAGCAAATATAGTAATGCAATTTTTATAAAAGTACATGCTAGCACATAAAATTTTAACTTATTGATAGCAATCCTTAAAACATGAAATGCATCGAAACATGTTTCTCAATCATTCCTGATTATTCTCATTCACAAACTGGACCCCATGGCCATCCACGTTTGGCTCTATAAGAAAATCTTCAATATCAAAACGAGTAAAATCATTCGAATCCATTTGACCATCATCTGCAATGTTACCAAAGTTTGCAAAATGAACTTGTTTTCCCTTGCCGTTATCCTTCTGGAATGCTTGATAAAGTTCAACCAAATGCTTTGGAGTGCGGCAAGTACGAGACCAATGCCCTTGGGCTCCACATCGATAACAAGTGTCTTCGTGGTTCTTAGCGGGTGCACCAATTTTCATACTTTTTGTATTTTCTTGTGGCTTTTTCTTATGGTCCCACTTCAGGTGGTATGGTGCAAAATTTCTACCACGACCACGACCTGTACCTCGACCACGACCGCGACCGCGACCTCGACCATGACCACGATTATGGTTATGGTGACTTGCATTCACTTCTGGGAATGGATGTGACCCAGTCGGGTGAGAGTTGTGGTTTTTCATTAAGAGTTCATTGTTTTGTTCAGCAACAAGCAGACACGAAATCAATTGAGAATATTTTTCAAACTTCCTTTCTCGATATTGCTGCTGCAGGAGCATATTCGAGGCATGGAAAGTTGTGAATGTTTTCTCTAACATATCTGCATCAGTTACTTTGTCTCCACACAGCCTCAATTGTGATACTATGGAGAACATTGCAGAATTATATTCGTTTACAGTCTTATAATCTTGCAGCCTCAGGTGCAACCAATCATATCTAGCCTTTGGGAGGATCACACTCTTTTGATGATCATATCGTTCCTCCAAATTTTTCCATAATTCATATGGGTCTTTAACCCCAAGATATTCGGTTTTCAGCCCGTCATGGAGGTGATGGCGAATGAATATCATTGCCTTTGCCTTATCTTGTTCGCTTGCCTCACCTCCTTCTTTTATAGTATGCCCACGATTCATCGAAGTCAAATGGATTTCGGCATCAAGGACCCAATCCATATAATTTCTTCCGGAAATATCAAGGGCAGCAAACTCCAGCTTTGTGATATTTGCCATAGGTCTGAGAATGCAAAAATAATTCATCTCAGAAAAGATAGATTTACTCAAAACTACAGGTTTGATTTAATGTTACATGCTTCAGGCATAATATGCTTCAGGCATAAGTACGATGCAGACTATTATATATGCAATGATAAGAATACAATTAATACGTAATTAAAAATTAAAATAACACAACAACTATATTTCAAAATATCATGCTTCAGGCATGTCTACTATGCATGCTACAGACATATGATAGTTATTCATTCTTTTAGGTATATAAACTAGTCATGCTTCGGGCATGTTAATTATTTCAATTATTCATGCTTTGAGCGTGTCAACAATTCATGCTTCGGGCATGTCAGACGATGCATGAAAATGATTCATGTTTATGTCAACGATTCATGCTTCGAGCATGATAACAATTAATGCTTCAGGCAATTCATGCTTTGGGCATGATAAAGTATATCCATATGGCTGCAAGCCGTATACAATTCTTCTTCCTTCAAAAATATAGACTCCACGCTAGATTATTTCTTTTTATACATATTTAGAATATAAGATAGAAGTCGGTAACAAGAGAAACGCAACAAATGAACAAATAAAAAATTTGGCAGAAAGATTAGTCTCAGAAATCACTATTTCGGTCATACCTAGGGGTATCCAAAATACATCTCCACCGTTCAAAACGTACCTTTATGTGTTACGAATACTCTGTCAAAATTTGGTGATGATCCAACGGTGGATGACTTAGAAAATTTAGTTTTCCCGGACCTGCGCAAAGCTGTCAGCACCTACGAAGTTTTAAGAGTATTCTCCCTCTTTCTCTTCTTTCTCTAATACTTTTCTTGCTACTTGTTTTTGGTTTCTTTGGAGCAATTCGTGCTGATAACGTATTATAAAATTAAGTCACACAATATGAAAATATTGTAGAAGATAAGTATCAAGAATAGAATAAGATTACTATTCAATGTTGTCATACAATATGTAAGGTGATGTCCTATTTATAGGACTTGAAATGTAAATGATACATTGTATATCTTTGTGTCCATTGTATTTTTCAAGACCTTGGACATCCACATACATTGTATATCTTTATGTACATTGTGTTTCTCAAGACCTTGGACATCCACATACATTGTATATCTTTATGTCACAATGTTCATAACATCATCCTTGTTTTCTGACATTTTAATATCCGGTTGCTGAAATAATCAAGGCATCCTTAATGAAAAACTAACAACAATTTGGAAGGAGGCGAAACATAGGGGGTGGGATCCTCTCACCGCCTCCTATGTCACCCCCCATGTGACCGCCCGCCACGTGGCAGGGGAGGGGTTGGTGAGGCTGGGTAGGGGTCACCTGCATCTAGCCTCACCACCCCCTCCCCTGCTACGTGGCAGGGGGTCATTTGTTACCCCCATTTTTGGGGTGAGGAGATCCGGGCTCGAAACATAGGCAAAACATATTGTACCTAGAAATATGCATAGCTATTACATTTAATGTTGTTATATCAAATCAAATTCACCTTACACATTTAAGGTCTCCGCCTGCATCTACGGCAAAAAAACAACAACAACAACATTACTACTATGTCTTAGATGATCTCCTCCATGGCAGAGTATAGGAGAGATCGGATGTACGCAACCATACCTATTTGTTAGAAACACACAGAGTTTGTTTTCCGATGACCCATAATGAAAATTACGACAAACTGTGTCGATCAACTGCTACTTCACAATATAAGAAGGGCAACTAGTTTAATGAGTCATTTTGTTTTATTCCATTATATTCCAAAATCATTGAAGAATATATTTTCACTCCATTAGAAATGGAAAGCATCTACCGGCAAAAACAATAACTCAATAATTGTCAATTTTTAAATACAACAGAATTCATCATTTATCTAAAAGCAAAATCAACAAGTTATAAGGATACATTCATGCTAAGTGCAAACCATGCAAACCTATACGAAATCTTAGAGACATTTTAATCAACGTCGAAAAGCTTTCTCTGAACTATCAACATCAACATCAACAACATTACCTCATTGCCTTAGAGGCTCCCGTCTATGACGAAGTATGAAAGGGTCGAATGTACGCAACCATACCCCATGTGTTAAACACATAGAGGTTGTTTTCTGATGACCCATAATGAAAATTGCGTGTCGATCAACTGATACCTCACAATATAAGAAGCGCATCCAATTTAGTGAGTCATTTTACTTTATTCCATCATATTCCAAAGTGAAGGAAGAGTGTGTTCTTAACTCCATTTGAAATGGAAAGCCTCTTAATTATCAACAATTTGGATCAAATGTTCATGTGAGGGATTTCTGTTGCGTGAAGTGAATATCAGCTTAATAGACATATGAGGCACTAGGTGTGATAAGTTACTAATACATCCGTGATAAAATGTATTTTAAGTACATTATGCAAAAATATTCATGTGAAGGATTCCTGTTTCGTGAATTGAATATCAACTTAATGGATATCTGAGGGACTAGGTGTGACAAGTTCCTAATACGTCTTTGATAAAAGAAGTTTTCAGTACATTATAGTTACGCGTTTGCATAAGGTATTCATACATCTTTGATAAAGAGTTATAAAAGAAGAGACCGCCTTGGACAATTTAATTAGACGATCATTTGCATACAAAATATGCATATATGTAAACATAATACTATAATATTTAACGGTATTAGAAAAACTACGGAAGTAAATTAATCAATCATATCCAATATATTCCAACGACAATACAAACTATTAGGGTGAACGACAGATAAACAATATCTCTATTTCAAAAGATAGATAGTTTGTTTTCAGTGAAACTTGCTGAAGAGAGTGAACGACAGACAAACAATACATTTATTTCAAAAGATAGATAGTTTGTTTCTAGTTAAACCCAAGGAAGTAAATGAAATTAACAAAAGAAAACAGAAGAAAAAGGGTCCGCCCAATCACTCAACGAGCATCAGCAGTCACGCTTTTGGGATCTCCTCACCCCCACTTTCTTTATCTTATTTGTGACCATGCGACACGTGGCAGTAAAGGGAGTGGTGAGTCTAGATGAGGGTCATCTGCATCTAGTCTCACCACCCCCTGCGGCCACGTGTCACGCGGTCACGTGTCACCGCACCCCTCTTGCGGTTAGAGGATCCTATCCCGCCTTTGTCACCACCGCCCTTTGCTTGGAGGCGTGGTTTCCAAAATATCCTTTTTCCAACTAAATAAAATCCGAAATTCTGTTAACAAAAAATGAAAAACGAAAATTAGCACTGTTAAACGTGATCAAATGTTAAAGGCAATACCCAGGGAGGAACGAATTTGTATCGGGGGTGACTTTAATGGACATATTGGAAAAAATAGTGATGGTTTTCAGGCGGTACATGGCGGGTTTGGTTATGGAGATAGAAATGAACAGGGTAGAGATCTGCTAGACCTAGCAGTAGCCCATGACCTAGGCATTATAAACTCGTTTTTTAAGAAAAAAGAATCACATTTGATCACGTTTAACAGTGGAGGGCGTCACACGCAGATCGACTATTTTCTGATGAGGCGTGAAGATCGACGTTTGTGGAGAGACTGCAAAGTTATACCAGGAGAGACAGCGGTGATGCAACACCGTTTATTAGTGGTAGTTATAACGTTGAGCCAAAAGCTGAGTAAGGGGGTGGGAAAATTCCCACCCAATATTCGATGGGGAAGTTTGAAGGATGAAAAAATTAATATATTCAGAAACAAGGTCATCTCTGCGAAACTAGATCGTCTAGGTGATGACACAAATCAGATGTGGGAAGCTATATCGACTACTATTACTCAAGCGGCGAGAGAAACGCTTGGGGTAACAACAGGAAAGAAGTCCGTATATAAAGAGGCGTGGTGGTGGAACGAGGATGTGCAACGAAAAATAAAAGACAAACAAAAGATTTTTAGAGAGCTGTTAAGATGCACCAATGGAGAAGAAAAAGTGCGATTGAAGGATACTTACAAAATCGCCAGGAAGGAGGCGAAGAAGGCAGTGACAGAGGCAAAGACTGCAGCCTATAAAAGGATGTATGAGAGACTAGAAACAAAAGAAGGAGAACATGATATGTTCAAGATTGCCAAAGCTAGGGATCGAAAGAGGCAGGACCTAGGAGGCGGGAAGTTCATAAAAGGAGAAGATGAGCGTGTGTTAGTTAAAGCACAAGACATCAAGTCGAAATGGCAAACATACTTTTACAATCTTTTCAACGGCAGTAGTGCCGATTACGAAGAACGAGAAAACACCACTAACCATCAACGACAACATAAGCACTCCGACTGCCAGAACATCACACAAGGAGAGGTGATGAGAGCACTGAAGAAGATGGGAAGAGCTAAAGCGGTCGGCCTAGATAACATACCCATTGAGGCGTGGAAGCATTTAGGAGAGGAAGGGGTCCAATGGCTAACTACTCTGTTCAATCATATTTACAAAACAGGAAAGATGCCAGATGAGTGGAGAAAGAGTGTCGTGGTCCCCCTATATAAGAACAAAGGAGACGTACAGTGTTGTGGGAACTATAGAGGGATTAAGTTGCTAAGTCATACCATGAAGTTATGGGAGAGAATAATCGACACTCGGATTAGGAGAGAAACTCAGGTTACGGTGAATCAATTTGGTTTTATGCCAGGAAGGTCAACTACGGAAGCAATACACATTCTCAGGAGATTAATGGAGAAGTATAGGGAGAAGAAGCGCGATTTGCATATGGTTTTCATTGATCTTGAAAAAGCATATGATAGTGTGCCGCGTAGCCTGATATGGAATAGTCTGGAAGCAAGAGGGATCCATGTCAAGTATATAGACATAATTAGAGATATGTATGCTAGGACAAAAACAACCGTTCGTACGGCTGTGGGGAATACAGACTTCTTTCCGGTGGATGTCGGTCTCCATCAAGGATCTGCGTTGAGTCCATTTCTTTTCGCCGTTGTCCTTGATGAGTTGTCAAAGCCGATACAGGAGGCAGTTCCGTGGTGTATGCTTTTTGCTGACGATATTGCATTAGTAGCAGAAAGTAGACATACCCTGAGTACAAGAGTGGAGCAGTGGAGAGATGTTTTAGAGAGAAAAGGCTTAAAGATTAGCCGTTCTAAGACCGAGTATTTGCACTGCGACTTCAGCGGCGTAGCAGACAGTGAGGATAGCCAACTCACTATCGATGGTCAAATGGTACCGCATGTAAGCAAGTTTAAGTACCTAGGATCATTTTTGCAGCAGAATGGCGACATAGATAATGATGTAGCACATCGAGTGCAAGCAGGCTGGTGTAGATGGAGGGCGGCCTCAGGGGTGCTGTGCGATAAAAATTTTCCAACTAAATTAAAGGGAAAATTTTATAGGATGGCAGTACGACCGGCAATGCTATATGGGACAGACTGCTGGGCCATCAAGAAGTCACAACTACAGAAGATGGAAGTGGCAGAAATGAAAATGTTAAGATGGATGTGTGGGCATACAAGGCTAGACCGGATCAGAAACGAGGTGTTTCGGGAAAGGTTAGGAGTGGCTAGTATAGCCGATAAGATAAGAGAGGGAAGATTAAGATGGTTTGGGCATGTCAAGCGGAGACAGACAATGGCGTCGATCAGAGCAATTGAAAGCCTAATTGTAGAGGGAAACAGGAGTAAAGGCAGACCCAAACTGACTTGGGATGAGCAGATAAGACACGACTTACTAGATTTGCACCTCTCTGAGGACATGGTCCAGGATAGGAGTTTATGGAGACATAAGATTAAGGTTAACGAGGTATAAGTCATATATAGGAACACTTTAGAGTATATGCAGGGACATAGATAGGCGTAGACACGATCTACGCTTTAGGTTAACTTCCTACTTGGTGGCATATATTTTACTGTTCTTTTACATTACATGTACATATATACGTGATGTGTATTTTAATATCGAAAGACCTTTATTTGTATTTCTTGAATTTACTCACTAACACACTATCACAACATATCTCTATTATCATGTCATTTATGCAGGTAGAGCCGGGGGTCTCACTGGAAGCAGACTCTCTATCCCTTGGGATAGAGGTATTGTCTGCCTACCACTTACCCTCCCCAGACCCTGACGATAGTTTTTGTTGTCGTTGGGATATACTGGGTATGTATGATGATGATGATGAGCACTAGTATATTTTAGGAGGGAGGCCACCGCCGGATAGCAATAGCATTTAACCGTGAATTACGGTTACAAAAGGTGGAAGAAAGAGAGAGGGAGAAGATTTTGTAGACCAAGATCGCATCACTTCACCAAGCATACTTCTCAAAATTACATAGTCAAATTTAGCTAGTACAAAAGTATAGTCTCTTGGGTTCTTGGAGAAAAGCCCATATTGTTTAATCTCTCCGTTCCTCTGTTGAAATCCTCTGTTCAGAGTGAAAGGCTTGTGGGTTTTGCTTAGTTCTAATAGTTGTTGAAGAAATTTGCTGAAATTTTGAGGGTCTAATGGAGTGGCCTTCTTATTTGGATGAATATGAGAAGCTTGTGACTCGAATGACTACACCCAGGTTGGAAACTTTTTGCCATCTGGGCTCTTTATTTGTAATGTGTTTCAGTGCTTTTTGAATTCCTCTGAAATTTTTAAGACGTTTTGAACGGAAATCTTGAAGTTTTTTTGTTTTAAAGTTGCAAGCTTTTTGCCTTCTCTTTTGCATTTTGTGATCGTCTAACCATTTGAAACATAGCGTTTTCTGAATTAGGATTCTTTTTTGTTCAATTCAGATATAATATTATGGGAAATTTAATGACTCTTCTCTTAGATTACCACTTTTCTTATATACTGAAGTTTCTCAATTCTGTTACACTTTGTAATTGTTCTGGAAAAAAGATATTCCTTTTTCTTCTGAGGAAGTTGTTGAAAATCCCATTTTCATCATCGCAACTTGATTGCATAAAAACTGACTTGAAAATTTTTCTATGTTTCCACAGGGTCCTGATTGATAATGCAGGCTGTGCCAATGCCACCTGTGTTATGGTAATTTCAGCTACAATCACCCCAAAATCAGAAACAAAAAAGAAAAAAGAAAAAAGAAAAAAATGTCAGGTTATCTATTTGGTCTTAATCTTATAATTTTTATTCTTTTGACAGATTGACAGTGGAAGAAAACATGGAATCCTTCTGGAAGCAGTGCAGGTGTTGACAGATCTAAACCTTTCAATTAAGAAGGCCTATATTTCTTCAGATGGTCGGTGGTTCATGGATGGTAAGCTTTTTTTTTTTTTTTTTTTTGGTCACTGCCTTCATTACACATTAGGATCTTGGCCATTTGGAATTGTCTCTTGAAATCTTTTTTTTTGGGTTTAACAGTTTTTCATGTCACTGATCTAAATGGCAACAAGTTAACTGACCAGAGCGTCATCAATTGCATTGAGCAGGTAATGAATCTGGATTCTGGCCTTTTTTCAGTCTTGAAATTTCAATTTAGAACACTAATGTCAGATTTGCTAAGCATATTTGGTGTTTTGTAACAGTCTATGGGTGGCATTCAGTTTGCAAGATCAAAATCAGTAGAGGGTCTAACTGTGTTAGAACTAAATGGGACTGACCGAGTTGGTCTTCTCTCTGAAGTTTTCGCTGTGCTAGCTGACTTAAGATGCGATGTGGTGGAATCAAAGGTGTGGACACACAATGGTCGCATAGCTGCCCTCATTTATGTTAAGGATTGTGAATCAGGCTCCCCCATTGAGGATTCTATGAAGATCAATCGGATTGAAGCGCGGTTGAGAAATGTTCTCAAGGGTGACAATGATATTAGGAGCGCAAAAACCTTGATCTCATTGGCGGTTACTCATACCGATAGGAGGCTTCATCAGATGATGTTTGCTGATCGCGATTATGAAAAGAAGCCCATTACTAGAATTGGTGGTGATTTGCCAAAAGTGACTATTGAGAATTGTTTGGAGAGAGGGTATTCTGTGGTCAATATTCATTGTAAGGATCGAATGAAGCTTCTCTTCGATGTTGTTTGCACATTGACAGACATGCAGTATCTTGTATTCCATGCCACTATCAATACTGCTGGGGAAAGAGCATGCTTGGTATATATTCTTGATTCTTGATTCTTGATTATGTTGGCTTCAATGATCCTTGTGATCCAAAATCTTTATTAGTCCTGATTAAATTTGGTTTGCAGGAGTTCTTTATTAAGCACGCTGATGGGACTCCTATTGGTTCTGAAGCTGAAAAGGATCGTGTCATTCTGTGCTTACAAGCTGCAATTGAACGAAGGGCATCTGAGGTAAATGTTCTGTTTTTGGTTTCTTTTAAGGAAACAATGTATCATTTGTCTTGTTTATGTGACTCATGATTTGAAGTGTGTGTAATTTGATTAATTTCTTGATGACAGGGTTTAAAATTAGAGCTCTGTACCACAGACAGACCAGGTCTATTAGCTGATGTAATGAGAACATTCAGGGAAAGTGGCTTGAATATAACCAGGGCCGAGATATCGACCGCGCAGGAGATGGTTTTAAATGAATTCTATGTGACAGATGCAGCTGGGTATCCTGTTGATTCTAAGACTATCAAGGATGTTCAACAAAAGATTGGGATGAATAGCTTGAAAGTGAAAGAATCGCCGAGGATTTGGCATCAGAAAGTGCCAAGAGATGAGTCCCCAATGATGGTTTGGGGGTTGCTATCAATAGGGAGCCTGGTGAGGAAGAATTTGTTCAATTTGGGGTTGATAAGATCCTATTCTTGATTGAAGACCATACTAAAATGTCAAGTAGTTGGGGGCATTTTACTGCAAGATTTCAAGAATCTGGGATTTGTACATATTATAGAATAGGATAGAGAGAGAGGTGTGTGGTCATAGCAGTTGTAATTGGTTGGGTAGATAGATGAAGAAGCAAGTTAGAAATTTTTACCTAGTGAGCTATTCCTATCATGAAGTATGTATTCTTTTTTTAGCGAGCAATTTGGCCTTAAATTGTTCAGTGATAGGTGCTGTTATGTAGCTGAGGTGGTAGAAGTTGGCATAGCCAAGGGGTGAGTTTCTTACAAGGATGTGATTTGATGTGTGAATTTGTTGTTGAATGAGATATAGCAGAGGAAGTTAGACGCAGAACAAGACTCTAGACATTGTACACAGGACACATTTGTAAATACTTCTCTTTATGGTGGACTATCGCGAAGCGATCTGGCCTCCTTTCAGATCCCGCGCAAACGCATGAGCCTAGTGTATTGATGACATCTTTTTTTCTCTCTTTATGGTGGACTAGTTTTCTATCATGTACTAGAAGTTACTATTGATTGTATATCATGGAGCCTTCATATCTTAATAGTGCCAAAATTTACAAATTTAGAGTTCTACAACAGAAAGGAAATACTATAGAAAGAAGTACTATTTAACGTTCTCTAATATTTAATGACTTCCCAAGTCATATCCAAACTCCATATCAGCTTCAAGGCCTTCATCACCATTCACCACCAAATTTGTTTCTATTTATATTTTCTTTTGTAGTCCTCAAGTACATCAAGGATTCATTGCCAAGGTTCGTTAGTATCCGCTACCAAATAAATGGCGTTCTCGGTGTACTAGACTCCTGCATTTGTGCATGGTCTAAGAAGGGGACGAATCGTTTCGCGATCTGAATGTACGCATATTTACCTTACATTTTTTTTTTGTGCAATCGGCTGTTTCCATGACTCAAACCCGTAATGCAAAACCGCCCCAAATACTTTCCTCATACGTCAGATGGGTACACAAGCTCGAACCAGAAGCCAGTCCCATATCAGTTCAGTGGGTTGCGCGGTTCAACTGTTCAACTTAGCCAAGCTATAAAACTCAAAGGAGTGTTTAGGACATAAGTGCTCATTCACTTTTACTGCCCGTCTTATTAGGTAAAAAGAGTGGATTAGACTATGTTTCATTTTGATATATATTTAATGACAAGGTTATAGTCATTAAATTCATCAATAAATCACGTTTAATTAAGAATGGTTCACTTTGAAATAATCAAAATAAGTGATAATAAGACACAACGAAGATACATGTAAAAACGGAGCATCTTAACCGTATCCATTGAGCCATTCAAATCCCTTATTTGAATTGCATATGTCTATTAAGTTGAACTCCAATCAGTAAGGATCTCTGTCATCTCCGGTCCCACAAAGTGTGTAAAGATGTAAATCAAGTTTTCAAGGCTCACTAGTAGAAGTTTGTCATAGCACAGGGACATCACAAGGAGCTTATTGGCACCGAGAGAACAACCGACGGGATGACCTGTCAGCCTATCAGGTGATTCCACGGGCTAATAGTGCTCCCACACTATGCAGTTAGCTTGGAAGAAATTCAAACATTCTTGACTTCGACAAAGTTCGAACTCCTGACGTTACTTTTGAAACACTCTATCTAAAACCACTGGGATATATCCTGGGACGTATATTTGTCTATTAGTGTTTAGAATAGGTAGTGGGAATCCAATGGTAAAGTGGTCTGGCCCGGTCAAATATAGTAGACTTTGATGAGGGAGTGGGTTCTCCCCCACCTGTACCAGAGGCCCCTTAGCCAGGTAGGATGTAAATCGAGGGATGTGCTCCATCGGCAGCCCTGCAAAAGGAGAGGACACACGAGACTCAGCCAGCCCAGAGGCAACCCTTGTAATATTTCAACAAGGATTGTCTCCACACGGACTCGAACTCGGGACGTCGGGGTTCTAGCCCCAATCACCTTTGCCACTTACCACTGGACTATGCCCCTGGGGGCATAGTAGACTACATATACGGCTACTTGTCTTATAGCAGAGAAACAAGCCACCACTCCAGACATTCAATACTTTCTTCAATATGAAGAGAAGTGATTTGTCGGATTACTTTTTTTGCTTTCTATTTGTCCACCATTGTTTGGATGCAGACCATGTACATGAGACAAACAGCTCCCGAATTGATTGAGTTCGGTATCAGATTTAGCTCGACTAATAAATGGATTATCCATTGAGCCATCCAAATCTCTTAGCAAAATTATTAACCCTACAGATTCTTGTGTGAAACAAATCAATTTTGTGAAAAGTTACAATATTGAAGTTAAAAATGAGGTAGTAAATGTTTTATTTAAATCAATTGATTAATATGTTGACATTTTTATTTTTAAACTATATGCTAATCAAGTTGTCCAACATTAGAAAAAAGACCGGAACAGAAGAGGGGAAAAAACTCACAAAAACTATGTCTGCCACTGTTTTGATGACTGCTTTTGTCAACAGAGTAATAATCTGATTTCTTAAGGTTGAACTCCAATTAGTAAGGGTCTCGCTCACCTCCGGTCTCACAGGGTATTTAGAGATGTAAATAAGGTTCTCATAGCCTACTAGTAGAAGTTTGTGATAGCACAGGGACAACACAAAGAGTCTATTGGCACCAAAGGAACAACCGACGGGCTGACTATCAATCATTCCACGGACCAATAGTGCTCCCACACTATACAGCTAGCCTGGAGGGAGTTCAAACATTGTTGACTTTGGCAAGGTTCGAATCCCTGATATTCCTATCAAAATCAGTTAACTAGAATCATTGGATATGTCATGGGGACAATAATCTGATTTCTTCGGCAGAAGCTAGGTGGTTTTATACTCAATTTTCTTAGCTAATTCTTTTTATTACTTGATAAGGTAATGTAAGATATGAAAATTTTTTAAGGAAAAAAGAAGAAAAAAGTTGAAGAAAATTGAAGCTCCGCAGGACTTCTTACAAAACATCGTAGGATATGAATATAATAATATAGATTTTCAAGGTGAATAAAATTACTTATTTAAGCAAAAGTAATTATCTAAGCGTGCTTGACCAGTCCCATTATGGTCAGTTTGCAATGAAAATTATGGTCAAGCCTAAATATTTTTTAAATACTAATAATACAGTGAGTATTTCAATAAAGATCCACGCCAACAAACGCTGAAGAATATTAAAAAACGTGAGAATCTTTAAAAGCAATATTGCCAAATAAATAATGAAAAAAAATCTGGAGTTCAAACAAAAGAAAAAGACGTGCTTCCTGCCGTTGACTAACGTGCCGGTTAAAGCGCCGGGGAAAATGGGTGTAAATGTGCTGGCGCCGGTGCGTGCCAGCATGTTTCTTCACTTCTTCTCATAATCACATGCATTGAGAGAAGAAAACTTGTGTACATTTTTTTTTTTTTTTTGAATGAAGCTGATCTCATTTCATAAACTAAAGTAACAGTACAGAACAACAACTAGCGTAAAGAATCTCCTAGGTGCTATTGTGCCAGTAATACAAAAGTTTATCCAATGCCTCGCCTAATAAACAAAGTACTGAGTAGTGTGGTGTCATTCTTTATCCTTTTGATTACTACCGTTGGATCCGGAGGGGAATCCGAGTTTTTGTGCAAAACGGCATTTCTCCAAAACCAAGCATTTTTGACCACCTCCCTGAACGTGTAACTCCATTTAGTGAGCTCGTCCATCCTGCCAAACTTATCATCAAGGTTTTGGTTTAACCACGTTTGTTCATTTCTCACTCTGAAGAACTTTTGCCACTGGTCCGGTGGTAAGAAATGCTTCCAAATTCTTGTCAACCAACTGCAGTCCCTTAATGTATGCATAATCGTTTCCTTACCCTTCCGACAAACCGTGCATATGGGGGAACCGATAACCCCCTTACGGTAGAGCTTCGCCGCGGTGGGGAGCCGACCTTGCCTCGCCTGCCACAAAAGGAAATTTCCCCTTTGGGGTCCCTTTAATTTCCAAATCGCTGACCAGTTCTTGCTTTGCCCGTCATCATAGGACTCCTGCTGTAGATTGTAGATTTCTCTGGCGTTAAATTTGCCGTTCGATTTAGTACACCAAGCAAAATCCAGATTCGTACCACTTCCATTCAACTGATTAGACTGAGCTCTCAAGCAACCTTCTCTTAGGATGTGGATAGCATATTTCACACTACGCCAAATGTAGGATGGTTTGTGATTCACCTTACTATCATTCAATGGATCCCCGTATTTCTCCCACAGTACTCGGGCCCAAAGAGATTCCCGTTCTTGTATCATCCTCCAACCGAGTTTCACAAGTAGGGCTTTATTGAGGTCGCTCAGCCTACGAAGCCCCAAGCCTCCCATCTCCTTCGGCTTACAGACTGTATTCCATGCCACGGGGTGAATCTTTCTAACTCCATTGGCTTCCCCCCATAGGAACTTGCGATTCAGCCTTTCAATGTTATTAAGGGTACTTTCTGGAATTCTAACTGTTTGCATGTAGTATGCAGGGATTGTCGAAGTCACTGACTGAATGAGAGTTAACCTGCCCGCGTGTGAGAGAGAGTTCATCTTCCAACCTGAGAGTTTGTTTCTTACCTTGTCAAGAATTGGCTGGAAATTGGTTGGTGAAGCTCTTCCATGAATGATAGGAAATCCTAGGTATTTCCCAAAATCGTCTGCTGCTTCAATATCAAACATCCGACTAAGGTAGGCTCTGGTTGTCTGTGGCGTGTTTGCCGAAAAAAACCACCCTCGATTTTGCCGTATTAACTTTCTGCCCAGACCATTTACAGAAGTCGTGAAGAACCTTCTGCATCACTCGGGCTTGAGGTTCGGAAGCTTCTCCAAATAAAATTAAGTCATCCGCGAACATAAGGTAGGACAAATCCGGCCCTGTCCGAGTGACCTTCACCGGTTTCCACATACCATCTCTCACATGATGCCTAATCCAAAGTCCCTGCACTTCCATACAAAGAACGAAGAGATACGGTGCTACGGGGTCTCCTTGTCGAATACCGCGCGTTGGTTGAATGTCCTCAAGCTGCTCCTCATTCCACAGAATTGTTAATTTAGCGGACCTAAGGAAGAACATTATCAAAGCACGAAAGTTCTCCTCCAACCCAATTCTCTCGAGAACTTTCGCAAGGAAGGGCCATTCGATCCGGTCGTAAGCCTTCTCGAGATCGATTTTGATCGCCATACAACCAGTCCTTCCTTTTTTGAATTTCATTGAGTGAATCATTTCCTGGATAATTACCACGTTGTTAATCCCTTGCCTCGTGGGGATAAATGCTCCTTGATTTTCTGCAATAAGAAGAGGCAGAACATTTTTGAGCCGGTTTGCGACAACTTTGGAGATGGTCTTCACAACTACATTACAGAGTGAGATTGGTCGAAAGTGGTTCACAGTGGCAGGGGCATTTTGCTTAGGAATAAGTGTTATAAGGCTCCTGTTAACATCCGCATCAAAAATTCTGTGCTGGAAGGCGCGCTGAACAAATTTAGTGATGGAGTCTCCAACGATGGTCCAGTGTCTCTGGAAGAAGACCGGAGGTAATCCATCAGGTCCAGGGGTCTTATACGGGCCCAAACTAAACACTGCCTGTTCAATTTCCCTATCCGTCACCTCGCGGTTTAAACTGTGCAGATCATTATCGGTGAGTTTGGGAAATGCCAGTGCGTCAGGAGGAGGATGATCAATGGGTTGAGCAGTGAATAGTTGTGTATAAAAACCTCTCACAAGATTTTTTAGAGCGTCCTGGTCGTCAGTCCAAATACCATCCTCATTTTTAAGCCTACCAATCCTGTTTCGCCTTTTCCGACAGAGGGCAGACAGAGGAAAAAATCTTGTATTCCTATCGCCACATTGGATCCACTCTGCCCGCGACTTCTGGAACCAATGAATTTCCTCTTGTTCCAAAGTGTAATTGTATTCCTTAACCAGTTGATCCTCAAGGTGTTGTAGGAACGAAGAGTTCTTCGTAGCTAAGGTCCTTTGAATGCCCATCAATCTTGCTAAGATTTTCTTCTTTCGAGTAAATATATTTCCGAAGACATTGGAATTCCACATCTGAGCTTGCTTCATAAAATTTTCCAAGCATATTTTCCACTCCAGATGATTCTTCCAATTCTCTCTGATGAAGCTTTCGAAGTCTCTGTGCGTCAGCCACGCAAGTTGGAATCTAGGGGGTCTCACAGTGAGTACGCGCTCCTGTTTAAATAAAGTTAAGCACACAGGATAGTGGTCGGAATGTGTACGTGTAAGATGTTCGACATATGCTTCAGGGAATTTGAACTGCCACAGCCTGTTCACCCAAGCCCTGTCGATTCTCTCCATAATATTATCTTCATCTTCTCTTAGATTTGTCCAGGTGAACGCAGGTCCTGAGAAGCCAAGATCGATCATACCACACTGGTTTAGCATATTCTGAAGCCTTTGACCGCCGTTGTATTTAACCTTTCGGCCTCCACATTTATCCACCTGAGATAGAGGTTCGTTACAATCACCCATAATTAACCATGGGATGGAAACATTTCGGCCAACAGTCGTAAGATAGTCCCACAGCTGGGCACGTGTTTCTTTCTTTGGAGAGGCATAAATAAGCGAAAGGAGCCACTGGACCCGATCTCCCTCCATAACAGCCATGCTGAGACATTGATTCTCAGGTTTAACAACCTCAAGTTTAACAGTACCATCATTCCAGAAACACCAGATTCCGCCCGCGAATCCCCGAGCTTCGACAGCAGCCATGTTAGTGAATTGAAACTGTTTTAGTATTCTCCTTGCATTATGACTACCAGTTCGGGTTTCGACAAGGCACAAAATAGCTGGGTTGTTAGCTCTAATAATTTCCTTCAGATTACGAAAGAACTTAGAGGAGGATGCTCCTCTACAATTCCAAATCAATATCTTCATAATCAACATATTGTATTGTTGGGTGCAACCATATGACCTAGCTGCACACAGCTTTCATCTAGCATACTTTCATCGTCACGACATAAATTGGACGCCTCATCAGGCTCCATAGGACTAGGACCCGTATCCTCCATCCTATTCACATGCGTCCTCAACTCACCGTCCTGAGAATGGCCTTTGTCAGGCGGTTTCTCCTTCCATATAGAGGATTCAGGGGGTTGTATTAGGCTACTTTTACTATGGGATTCTGTATTGGAGATATTTATGGGGGTTGGGTTAATAGTGTTGTTCTGTATGTGGGTCGTTATACAGGTGTTATGGAGTGGGCTAGAGGTTACTTCATCAGCTGGTTGTTTTGTGGGGAGGGAGGGCCAATTCATGTCTGACACCACTATGGGTGGGGCTGCATTATGGCTGCGGGCATGGTTAGGATGTATATTTTCTTGTTTTTGGGTTTTATTCACGGGAGGTTTGGAAAGCTTTGTTTTCGGCTGTAGCTTGATTTGGACAGACTTTTTCGACTTATGATCGCGGGAAGGTAATCTGGTTTTGTCAGCCGTGGTAAGTATGGCTGGGGGTAGATTGGGTAGGCTCTGACTGAAAATGCTCTGCATTTCGGACAACTTCGATATTTGATGGACGGATTCATCCTCCTCTTCCACCTCAAGTGCATTAAACCGGACGCTGAGGGGAAGGCTAGATAACCCCTGACCAAGTTGTTTTAGCTTAGGCGTTTTAAACACCTCTTCGCTTGAACCTTCTTCTTTTCCCGACTGTACGCGTCCTTTGCTATGTTCACCATCCGCTATTGCTCGATCGTTAAATACCCCTCTCCTTCGGTTGTTAGATGGTATGAGCCAAGGTCCAAAAGGAGATTCAATCGTTGGAGAGGCCACCTTAGGACCATCGCCCTTGTCCCGACGTCCCTCGGTCTCAGGGTTGTTTTCATTCAACATCACACACTCACCATCCTTGTGTCCAAACTTGCCACATTGGAAACATATGGCAAACAGCCCCTCGTATTCAACCCGCTGGAGATGATTTTGAGGTCCTTTAAGTTTTATTTGGGGGACTAAAGGTTTATCCAAGTCAATTTCGACACACACTCGAGCGTACTTTCCCCTTTGTGCTGTGAGGGTATGGTCGTCAACTCTAACTGCCTTACCAATGCAGTTCCCCATTTCCATCAGTAAATCAGTCTCCACAAACTCCATAGGCAGCTCAGGAAATCTAACCCAAACCATAGTCTTTCTAATTTTAGCATCCGTTGTATTAAAATATGGGTGCCACTTTGATATGGTTAAGTAATGCCCCATCACAGTCCAATGACCCTTGTTAAGCACATATTCATAATCCTCTTTGCAATAGAATCTGACTAAGTAGAAATTATCTACTAAATCAGTTAGTTCCATACCGCACTGCAATTTCCATAAGTCCTTGAGTCTATCAGTAAGTATTTTGAAGCTAATGGACTTACCTAGGAGCTTGATGATCAAAGCTTTTCGCCAGGGCATCCACAAATCAATACATCTACTAGTAGAAATCTCGATCTTGGAAAACTTGTGTACATGGCTCTGCTTTTCAAGGCAATATATGACTTAGAGCACATGGGACTGGAAGTTGAAGTCTTGGAGGAAAAGGCCATACCTTGGAAGTCTTGGAGGAAAAGGTCATACCGTGGTCTTGAGAGCCTCCATCGTTTCAGCTCAAGGAGGATTCTGAAAGATGCAAATCAGGAGCTCAGCGTCCTCCTACGTTAGAAGAGGTCATACACAAGGAATCCACACAAGTTGTCTATTACAAAGTGAACCTTTGGACCAGACATCAGTGAAACATCCACACTGCGTGTGTCCTTGGAAAACACTGTATCTCTTGAAGCAACTCTAAACCCGAATACCAACTAAGCTATGTCCTAGAGGCAAGGGAAGTTGAAGTCTTCTTCGCTTATGTTAGAGGTATGGTTACACTGATACATAGTGTGGTGGTTAATTCACTTTATTATGTGTGATGGTGAACTTACCTTATTCTTTAACTACGAGGTCAAGACTTCGATTCATCTCATACGAATAGAAGAACATTTCATGGTCAGATGTAAAAACTTAAAATGAAAATTTCTATGCATCGAAATAGATTAGTCACTGGTCTCGATGGTGAATAGGGCTATAAACGAACTGAACCAAACCGAATAGTAGGTTTTCAAGTTTGAGCTCATTTAGATTAACGAATAATTAGCATAAATAATTATGTTGTATATAGTGCTAAAAATCTTTGTCTTTTCTGTTGTTACTTTGTTTGTTGTCTCTTCTATTTAGACCTATCTAAAGGGCATTCGCAGTGTAGTAGGCTTCTGCGTTTGCACAGAGTCTAATAAGGAGTCAATCGATTCACAAACTGATGTATGCAACTTTATCCTATACTTTGTGCAATTGACTGTGTCTGTGGCTCGAACCCTATGACCTATCTGTTTAGTGCTTAAAAATATTTGTCTTTTCCGTTGTTCCTATATTTGTCGTCTCCTCTATTTAGACCTATCTGTTTACGGCAAATGGAACATAATTAATCTCATCTCAAGCTGCTCCTTTTGTTTGCTTCTAATAATAAATACTTAACATTACATTTTTATATGCCTTTAACACTTAATTTTTAAATATTTATTTTTTTAAAAGGCAATTGGCGGATATTTAATTCTTCATGTCAACTTGCTCCATTCGCATGCTTCCATAGGTCACATATCTAACTATAATATTTATTAGGTCAAAAGAAAATCATGAGAGAACCATAATTTTTGATTAGGCAATAATTCATTTGACGACATATCTGAGAAAAAAAATACCTGCAAATCAATCTTGTTACCAGTTTAAATCTCGGCCGTTAGATCAAAGCTATCTTCCCTGCCACCGTTAGATCACAACAGATTGATCTTATTTTAAACCGGAGGATAGTGTTAGTTTCAAGTTTGAAACCTAACCGCACAATCAAAGTGATTCTGCCCGCTGTCAGACTTCGATCGATCACATCGATCGATCGAAGTGACATCGATCGATCGATGTGATCGACTGATGTCTGACTGAGTACATCATTCGATCATTCTGATCGATCTAAGAGACATCGATCGATCGAAGTGATCGATCGATGTCCTCTGATCCACTTAGATCGATCTACCAAGAGATCGAAGCCCTCTGATCCACTTCGATCAATAACATCGATCGATCGAAGTGACATCGATCGATCGATGTCATCGATCGATGTCCTCAGATGCTTTTTACCGCCACATGGACACTTCCAACGTGGCATTCCTCCATACGGGTGACACGTCACCCATCCATAACATTTCCATCTACTTTGAGCATTAATTTCACATTCACACAATCTCAAAATTGAGTGAGTTCACATCCTAACATTAACTACTCGTTACGTAGATAATTAAGGATTCATTAGTTTTCGATTTCATTATCGGAAACTCATTAAGCTCAAAGTACGTTGCTCAATCAAGTTTTGCAACATTCATTAATGGGCCAAAGCCCAAATCTTCAATCTCCAACGATGGGCCAAAGCCCAACCTTAAATTCTCCAACAATCCCCCACATGAATGGAAATTAATGCAGATGCATATGCAGACTCTGAGGAGAAGTCAGACAAGGAAATATTGCATCAGAAGAGGTAGCTTCTGGCTTTGAACCTTTCTTAGTGATATACCATCGGATTCACTCGGCTAAATAGTGACTTGATGTCTTGAACTAGTCAGCCTTTGTTGTGAACCAAGACAATGATACTCACACAATATTTCTTTTAACACCCTTTTGGTTCTCATGGTTGTGTTCGTTTTGGCCATGAACAACCTGGTTTCAGAAAGTGTTTTAGAGAAATCTTGCCTCCTAGACTTTCTCATAGAAGCGGCCCCACTTCACACTTACAAAGGTGATTTCTATCAAGAGTATTCTGCCATACTCCACTTGACGCATCAAGATATAGGACATCATTAAAAGCCTTAGCTTACCCTGAAATCTCTGCAGACAGCACTTTTATCCGACGGAATGAGTAAGTGCTAACTGAATCTTCATAACTTAGTTGTCCCATTGAACCAAGATTCTGGGATCTCCAGTCAACAAGGTTGGGTTACCATTACAAAGATTCATGCATTATGGGCTTCAATCCCATTCCGCTTGTCAATCTTGACATCTGATCTCTAGGCAAGCCTTTTGTAAGCGGATCCGCTAGATTCTCCATTGATTTCACATAATCAATGGAAATCACGCCATTAGAGATCAACTGTTTAATGGTGTTATGTCTTCGACGTATGTGTCGTGACTTACCATTATAGATGCTGCTTTGAGCACGTCCTATAGCTGACTGACTATCACAGCGTATGCTAATAGGAGCGATCGGCTTAGGCCAGCACGGAATATCTTCCAGGAAATTCCGAAGCCACTCAGCCTCTTCCCCAGCTTTGTCCTATAGCTGACTGACTATCACAGTGTATGCTAATAGGAGCGATCGGCTTAGGCCAGCACGGAATATCTTCCAGGAAATTCCGAAGCCACTCAGCCTCTTCCCCAGCTTTGTCCAACTGTTATGAGTGTTTATACATCAACTAATTCACATCTCTAAAATGGCACAAGTACAAACATGCAAACCATATACAAATTAGAGTTACATATTATGAACTTGTAGCCACTATAGGAAATGTTAGAATGATCCATGAAACTAGACACAATAATTATTCGAGCCCGGATCTACTCACCCCCAAAAATGGGGGGTAACAAATGACCCCCTGCCACGTGGCAGGGGAGGGGGGTGGTGAGGCTGGGTGCAGGTGACCCCTACCCAGCTTCACCACCTCCTCCCCTGCCACGTGGCGGGCGGTCACATGGGGGTGGTATAGGGGGCGGTGAGAGGATCCCACCCCTAGTTATTCTTATTTACAAAAAAAAAAGACAAATAAAGGATTACTGCTGTTTGTGTCAGTAATGATTATGTCATTGTATCCGATCCTATTGAGTTAGAGAGTTGATGACCCAGTTTGCAGTAGGCATCTTGTGTAAGTTCCTCGCAATACCTTGCTAAATTAGAAGACTGCTGAATTTCTGATTTATATCCTTAACAAAACTCTTTAGAGAGAACGGTGAAAACCGGGCCACGGGTATTACCGTTTTGGTCAATCTTTGGGAATCTTATAATGAATGCGTTAGGCATCTGCCAAGTCACATCCAAACAAAAATGAGCTTTTTCACAAGTTTGGTACAGTGATAAAGACCATATATTTTATTTATTAAAGTTTATTAAATTCATCAATCTTTAATTGTCCAATTTGGTGGTCTAGCCGGCGGTTTTAACTTAAATATATAAGCGGATGAGATCAGAGGAGGTTTTTAATGAGGCAAAATATGAGGCCTCCAATCATCCGACTCCATGTGTACAAAAGGGCCCGTTGTTTACTTTTTTTCTTTTTTTAAAAAATACTCTTTTGTACATGTGGCGTTGTGTGATTGGAAGACTCATATTATGCCTCATTAAAAACCTCCTCAGATCTCATCCCATATATAAGAGAATAATTCTGAATATGTCCGCAGTTTACAATATCCATCTAGTGGTCAAACTTAAGTATATGAAGCATAAAGGACTGCGTTGAGCAAAACTATAGTTTGTAAATAAAGTAACTTTATCCCATATTAGAAAAATGCAATGTTTTTTCCCCCTCATATATATCGGCGTTCCCGATGCACCAGACTTCTGTGTTTGCGCATGATCTAGGGAGGGGCTGGATCACTTCGCGATTTGATGTACGTAGTCTTACCATACACTTTTATACAAGAGGCTGTTTCCGCGACTCGAACCGTGACATCAAGATTGCAAAACAACAACATTACCAGTTGCTACAAAGTTCGACAATCTCCGCATATATATTGAAAAATGACAATAGGATTTGGTTAAAGGAGTTGGAGAAAGACTAGAGGCTAACTTGGACTTCAGGTACTCATTATCTTTTGTATCTATCATGTTCTATTTTCTATCACATTTAATGAAATTATGTCACGTACAACAATTCTAGAAGAATTAAATACACGATATATAATCTCAGTCATTAGAATAGAAGATGAGACATGAAATGGGTTAAGAGATCCTAACCTGCTAAAGTATGATATTTAAATCTTAAATGTCACTTGAGGCTTTGAACAATTTCAAGTTTTTATACGTTTTACAATGAGCCGGGGTCTCACTAGAAGCAAACTATCTATTCCTAAGGATAGATGTATTGTTTGCCTTCCACCTACCTTCCCAGACCCTAACGATAGCTTTATGCTGTCGTTGGGATATATTGGGTATATGATGATGATTCGTTTTACAATCTATTTCAAGCTGAAAAAAGGAAACTGAAAACTGATTTTCAGTTTGTAATAAAAGATGTGTCTTCTTTGAACAGTTGTGTCCCAAATTCCAAAGCTGATGTCCCTTTAGTTATGTATCTACATAATAACAAGACCATCCGACTAATTTTTTGTGACCATAAATGAGTTTATAAGACTGTTATATCCAAGGCGTTTTTTGATATTATTGAAAATTTGCATACACACGCCACTAATATTCTCTTATTCTGTGTTTCTGTTTCTCGTTTTTCGATCATAAATTAACAAACTTTTATAGACAAAACCAATAATAACGAGATTAATAACAATAACCATGCTAATCAATGAATTGACTTGCAGATTATTCATGAATTCGAGTACGTCTAATGATAAACACCACTATATGTCCACTTAAGTTTTAGTCTTTTAAGTGGAGAGTTTGATTCCAGGACACTTACAGGGTGGGTGTTTCACTACTGTCTGGGTCAAAGACGCAGTTTGCATTAGACATATTGTGTGGATTCCTTGTGTATGACTTTTCCAACCTAGGAGGACGCTAAGCTCCTGATTTACATACTCCACGATGCTCTTTGAAACTGGAACGATGGAGGCCCTCAGAACCAGAGTATGACATTTGGCTCCATGTTTTAGTCTTTTAATCAATACATAATATTCCATCCTCCCCCACAGTAGCAGTTATCTGAGAGTTGGTGCGCGTTACAATCTTATTAGTATGACAGGTTAAACTCTTAATAGCATGACAAGGGAAAATGAATATATACTATATTAACTTTAAAACCAGCTTAATAGCTCTAGTATTGACAAATACTAGAGCTCAAGTGTAGTGTTGAATATGATGATGTTTCGTGATAAGTTAAATGTATATAAGTTATATTCCTTCCATTAAGAAAGTGTTGGCATAGTTGATTTTCTCTTATATTTTATTTTGAATTATAAACATAAAAAGTATCACTTTATCCCAAAAAGAAAAGGAAAAACGATCTGAATACTATATTCTCCCAAGGTGGTAAGTGGGCTTATTGTGGTGGATTCTTATGAACCATCTAAACCTTAAATTGCAAAGCTCATATGACATCTCATTGATGTTTTGGAACGCTTATTGGCGTAAAGGTCTTGTAATGTATTTCAAAGAGTTAATTGCACCTGGTATCCATTCTTTTCCACCAAGTTTTAAGTAGCATCTAATGTTTCATGAAACACACTTGCCATCCAGACTTATAGGTTTAATAGACACCTGGCATCCGGCAACCGGGAAATGACCTGCTGTAGGCGGTTTTTATGAAATTTCCTTTTTTTTCCCACTTTTCCCTCAAGTGGCGCCAAACTTTTTCCAACCCTGGTTAATTTCATCTTCCTTCCATTCCTTCTAATAACAACAACCAAATCCTGCTCTTCAGGTAGCGAAACCAACCCATCTTCTTCCCCTGCCGATACTCCTACTGTACGTGCCACACTTCTACCACCATCATTATCACCACCACCGCTGTCGCCGTCGCCATCACAGATACGCTATCCATTTTCTTCCTGCTCTTGTGCGTACTAAGCAACTTACGTACACAACTCAAGGAATCTCTCATCATCAATGCCTCACTGTCCGATCTGAACCCCACTTAGCATTCATCGTTGACATATCCATTTTTTTGGTATCGCAGATTTCTCTGTTTTGCACTGATCTATCGCGTAATTCTTTCACATTTTCTTAAACCTTAGATATGTAATTCTTCCGTAATGACCTAAATTTCAAGAAACCAGATTACACTTCTAGATACAGGTATAGGTATACGGTTAGTTTGTTTTGGGTTTAAGTTTTGGCAATGCAATCTGGGAATGCTGTTGTACAAGAGAAAATGCCGACTGGGGGAAGTGGTGAGGGGGAGTTGGAAGGGAAATCTTGGTGGCCACATTATCAGAACCCAGGGCAGCAGATTTTCCCTATGATGGATGAGAGAGTAATTCCAACACATCTATAAATTGCTCCAAAAAAGATAATCAATTGTTGGAAAATAGATCTTGTACATTCTTTCTGCATCTGTTCCTAACGACATTTCTCAGGGGTTCGGCTTTTATCAAGTTCGACAGTCCAACATTCCTGTGAAATGGAAACTTTCAAGAGCGTGATATATCAGTGGAACACGTGATATGTTACTCTGCTGCAGCCTGGTTTCTTGGAATTGCATGGGAAGAAGATGACAGCCTGCTTTTGGGGACTGAAAACCAATTTGTCTAACAATTCGTAATTGTCTCCAATGGATTTTGCAGGGGAAGAAGATGAAAGGGGTGGGGATGAGGTGGGGTATAGGTTTTTTATTGATTTTTGAATTATTTTTTTCTTAAACTTTTAATTTTTTTTGACTTTATTATTTTATTAATTGTAAACTGTGGTTAAAGTCGGGTTAAAAGTAGGGTTAAGTCCGGTCAAAGGTCGATTTCAGCGGTCAACGGTCGACCAGCAGGTCATCTGGATGTCAGGTGTCTATTAACCCTATAAGTCTGGATGGCAAGTGTGTTTCATGAAACATTGGATGCTACTTAAAACTTGGTGGAAAAGAATGGATACCAGGTGCAATTAACTCGTATTTCAAATATGAGTAATTACGGTAATGGTGCGTACATCAGATCGTAAAGCAATTCGGTTTTTATTTTCAGACTTTGTGTAAACGCGAAAGTCTAGTACATTGGGAACGTACAAATATGAGTAATGACGGGGCCAAACTTCCGCCTGAGGTAACGATACGCACATCCGGACAAGTCCATAAATGGTCAACGTTACTCGGCAGGACAGAAACCCAATCAACCTCATCACTCGCATGTCTACTCGGCAGTAAAGTCTATTAGCAACTCTGCAGGCTCTACCTCGGCATTATGAGGCATGCCAGCCCGGCCGTCCTGGTTATCAGTTTGCCCAGACATCGCTGCTCTCCGTTGCTCTGCCTCTCTGCTCTGCCACCTTGCCCAAGTAGGCATCTGCTAGCCTTCATTCCCAACCAGGCGTCTCGACGCTTGACGCCACATAGCTAGCATGCGGATGCCTTCTGCCAGCTCAAACAGGACACACGACGCTCGTCCATCAGCTCATTACATGCATTGGTTACTTTGAACGTATAAAAAGGAAAAAAAAGAAAAGAGAGAAAAAGACAAGTTCTAAAAATAAAACCAACAACCATCCTACACAGCTTTAGTTAAACCGAATAGATTGCTCCATCTTTTAAATCCTTCTAATCAACCATTATGTCTATGCCGATAACTAACTTGAGCGTCGAAGGAGTTTTTACAGGACAGTAGCTCTGGGACCTCTAACGTCGTTCTTTTCCTGCAGGTCTCTGGGAATATTACGTCAGCAAGCTCACGAAGCGGTCACAACATTACCTCACGATCATCTCTGATCTTTTCGTGAAGATCCGACTTCGTGAAATAATGTTTTAAAACTATACTAACGTAAGACTCCCATGACGTGTTCCAACGAATTTAATTTTAAATGTTTTGAAGAAAGTTCACAGGAGGTGTGTTTTACTTCTCTATTTTTTCTTAGTAGTCCTCCTCGTAAGTGTTTCGATAAAGTATTTTAATGCAATACACATTATATTTAAGAAAAACTAGTAAGATGGTGAAATTTATTGAAGGCCATAAAATATTAATTCTGCGTTCAACGATCATTCAATGTGGGTTACTACTTGGGCTAAATATTTGTTTCATGTCTCTATATTCGGGCTTCATTCATAAAACTATTTGAATTAGAGCGAAGAATAGAGAACAAGGCTAAACAACCTATTTAGCACTAGTCATGCAGAAGTCACATCAGCAATAACAACATTATCTCATTGTCTTAGAGACTCTCGTCTATGAAAAGGTATGGAGGGTCGTATGTACGCAACCATACCCATGTGTTAAAAATACACAGATGTTTCTCGATGACTCATAATGAAAATTGCGTTAAGCTGTGTCGATCAACTGCTATTTCGCAATATAAGAAGCACATCTAATTTAGTGTGCTATTTTTCTTTATTCCATCATATTCCAAAGTCAAGGAAGAGTGTATATTTTACTCTATTAGAAATAGAAACTGAAGTCACATCAATAAGAATGCTTATTATTTTCCCAATTAAAAAATGCTTATTCTCAAAAAAACACAGTAACCATAAAAAGAATTATAATTTGATTAGCTTTAAGTATATACACATTATCAGTTTTATATGTATGCATGCATGACTCGTATTTTGAATTAACAAGGAGAAGAGAACAGAGGAAAATTATAATTGAAATAATGATGGATATGTTATCAATTCAGACCATTTGTTGCAGTGTCCTAGGAACGCATTGGACCTAATTTTAATAATTCAAGAAATTCTGAAAGTTTGATCCAAATTGTGGATTAGAAGCTAAAAATCCATCCATTCCAAGCACACTTTTTAGTAATCCAATTGGTATTATTATATTTTAAGGTTTAAAAACATATGAGTTGGGGATACACTGCCCAACTTTGATGCTAAAGTGACTCACTTGCTAACTCAAAACCCATATCATATAAAAAAAAAACTCATTGGCTTGGAGGAAAAGGTTAAATCCCTCGTCCTAAGAGTCTCTGTTGTCTCAGACCCAATGAACATGTGTGAAGGATGTAAATCAGGAACCTTGCAGCTTCTTAGATTGGATGAGATCTTACGCAGTGACCCACACAAAGTGTCCCCTTGCAAACTAGGCCTTTGTCCTAGCAGCAAAGGAACACCCACACTGTGAGTGTCCCTGAACTCTTGATCTCTTGGAACAAATCTCAATCCGAGTACCAACTGGACTATGCTATGTGGGCAAAAAAAACTCATTGACTTACTTCAACTCATATTTAAATGATAGATTGTATGTAACGATATCGGTTCGAATCTTGACAGTCGTATTATAAGTTTTTAGGTTATATGTTTAGTTTTTTATATACCGAAACGAATTCAGACTCAAACGCATTTATATTTAATTTTTTCCGAAACGAATCCAAACTCACTCAAACGCATTTATATTTAATTTTTTCCGAAACGAATTCAAACTCAGACACATTATAGGTATTGAAATCATGTGTCTCTCGTTTAAAAACCCGACTTAATTTATATCTTATATGAAATTTTTTGGAATTGAGACGGTAAAAGATAAACACCCAGCCCCCCTGTCCCCGGCCCCCTTCATCGGTTGCCTCCACCTTCGACAGCTACCGGATCTTCTACTCCGATCAAATGGCCGACACCGTCTCCTCCAATCGGCCTGCTTTGTCATCTTTCTCCCCTTCCCATCCACCACCGAGCCTCGACTCACGCAGCCCCCCTCATCTCGCCGCCCTTTCCCCTCATTCTTTGTCCATTCCTTATCCTCAGCCCCAATAGAACAATCGAATTTCAAAGGCAGCTCTGAAGTCTCGCATATTAAAATGAAATTCTAAAACCCAGTAAATGAGAAACATAGAAGCAAAATAGTAAGACATCTAAGATGTGATTTTTTTTTTTATTATCATCATATTACTAGTCATAGTATGTAGATTTTGAAAAAGATTATTTTGTTTCTCTTTTTCTTTCTCTTTTTCTTTCTTGCAATTGGCAAAGTCAGATCAAAGAGACAGACAAAGCGATCGAGACACAAACGATCACATCTATATAGGGGGAGCTGTGCAACTTGTTAGAAGCAAGCAACCTTTCAGGCATCTCACACACCATTCTGCTCAATTATACGTTAGATAAGTAAAAGAACCGCTTTAGGTTAGGTCAATCAGGTCAAGTTACTACAAGTTTACATCCATATATTGGAGTAAAAAGTCGAAATCCCTGGACCTAGAAGATCCACCGGCCCAGTCTCAAGGAGCATTGTGGATGATGCAAATCAGAAGACCAGTGACTTTCTAGGTTAGGTGAAGGCTTACGCAGTGACGCAATGTGGACCCCGCAAACCAAAACTTCCGCATTGACTCACAAAAGGTGTCCCCCACAAACCAGAACTTACGCAGTGACCCATACAAAGTGTCACCGCAAACCAAGCCCTCGGCCTAACAGCAGTAGAACATCCATACTATTCATGTCTTTGGATTCGAACTCTTGACCTCTTAAAATGAATCTCAATCTGAGTAACAAATGGACTATACCATGTGAATTTTACATCCATATATTGAATGCATACGAGGAAAACGCAAACTGGTGTCAATCTGGAAGCAGCAGCAAGGCTTACTTCACCTAATCCCATTCTCTATAAGCATACGCTTTGACTATTCTCAATGATTGGTCTTCTTAGAAAGTTTATAGACATAATTTCTAAGTTTTAGTTCGGATTATCTAATTACATTCTGAAATAAAAGATATGGACCTATTTGAAGGACTGGGATAGTAATCACTCCTATCAGAAAAATGGGAATCGCAACCAGTCCTATAAGTTTATCTTGTCTCTATTAAACCCGCAACAAGTCAGTCCGCCAATAATGAATAAAGATGAAAAAGATATATAAGAACATATATAGTTTTCTATTTAATCTAGCCTAGGTGTTTTCAATATTATCTAGCATACGAAAGGACTTTATGGAAGGGATGGGAAGGTCCCTTCTATCTCATCCTTGGAGCAAAGGTGCAATCTCTCACCTCGGAGACCTCCATCTTCCCAAGCCCAAATAGCATGTGTGGAGGATGCAAATTAGAAGTTCAACGGCTTCTTAGGTTGGGTGAACACTTACGCAGTGATCCACACAAAGTGTCTTCTACAAACCAGACCTTCGGCTTAGCAGCAGAGAAACACACACACTGTGCGTGTCCTTAAAATCGAACTCTTGATCTGTTGGAGCAAATTTCAATTCGAGTACCGACTGGACTATTTCCTGAAGGCTGTTCTATCCTATCTATATGATACATGGATGAATCTATCTTTCTATTCATAAAAATCATTAACAAAATAGATTTTTTCAGTTAAGGAAATAGCAACAAGAGCAAATCCTTGGTTTGGTGAGAAAAGACTGCACTACTTTTGCCCCAATAAGCTAACGGAATGAGGTCAAAGGCTTCTCTTCCTTTTCTTTGTGTCCGTTTCGCATGCGCTTCGCGTGCTAAATAGTTCAAGATGAAGGCTAGAAGATTTATGTATTGATTTGTATCCTCCTGTATATTAAAGCTAGAAGATGTTTTTATTTCCAATAGAGTTAAAGACACATTTTTTTTTGACTTTGAAATATGATGGAATAAAGCAAAATGACTCATTAAATTGGCTGCGTTTTTTATATTGTGAAGTATCAGTTGATCGACATAGCTTGACATAATTTTTATTATGGTCATTGGGAAACAACCTCTGTGTGTTTCTAATACATAGGTATGTTTGCATAGATCCAGCTCCTCCCATACTCCGTCATAGACGGGAGCCTCTAAAGCAATAGAGTAAGGTTGTTATATTCTTTGCATTTGAATTCCACTTTTTATATTGTCAACTATCCTAAATGATAATGTAATAAGTGGTGTATATCAAAACTAGACGTAGCCAATAAGTTATTTTAGAATACTAGTTCCTTGTTGTTTACCTAAAAGTAATGCTGGTTTTGACGTCTTTGAAACCAAGACATTAATGTTTTACAGGATTTCGGGCGTAAGGTTTAAGATCTATTTCTATCATTCATTTTCTTGAAAAAAGAAAGCAAGAAAGAAAAATAAATCAATAATATATGTCATATATGTATTATTAAAACACATAACTCAAAATTTGATGCAGGAAATATAAATTTAAATCAAATATTGCTTTGCATCCCAGAGCACCAAATCATAATAAATTCATCCAACGTACCAATCCAAACATCATCTCCCAAAAGAACCATCATAAATTCAGTCCAATATACACAAACAAAAAAAATACCGAATTACATTCTTTAGTGAAACATAGTAGAACTCACACTGCTCTGTATGACTGTATCCTAGAATCATCGCTGTCTGGTGAACTATCTTCCTGTCTGGGATCATGCTTCTCAAGATGGCACATCCTGCTGAAGCTTCGAATTATCAACTCAAGAATAAATATGTTCTTCCTAGCACCAAGGCACATGAACTGAAAAACAACAACAAACTAAAAGTAGAAGAAAAAATATAAAATCACAACTGATTTTATCAAAAAAAAAAAACCTTTGGCAGATCGTGATGACCTGGTCATGGTAATCCTGCGAGTATCCGGGTGGATAGACACATACGGAAGACACACCACCTTGAGATACAAGCGATGAATCCTCCTAAGTTCATCGAGAGTGTTGAGAACCACATAGCCAACATGGAGAAAAATATATGCGAACACACTCATTGCTTTAAGGTTTTGAGTGGATATGAGGTTCAACTCGCTCAAGTTTCAACATGACGCCAGAGAGGATCTACCTTGCTTTACCTTGGCTTAATTTTTCCCTTTCAACAAGTCCACATGTTTATGTCTGACTTGTGGATGAGCGGATTAGGCACTAGATTTGCACTTCTCTGAGGACATGGTCAAGGATAGAAGTTTATGGAAGCAGATGATTAAGGTTAACGAGGTATAGTGCGGATATAGGGACGCCTTAGATTACATTTAGGGGCTTAGATACTATCTACGCTTTAGGTTGACTTTGCATTTGTTTGTTTATATTTTTGTCGTTGTTTTGCATTATATGTACATATACATGTCTATGAGTATTTTAATATCGGCAGCCTCCTCTTTGCATTGTCTGAATTCCCTCACTAACACACTAACACATCATATCCCTATTATTGTATCATTTATGCAGGTACATATAGAGCCATCCCAAGGGATACATGTATTGTTTGACTGCTGCTTGCGCTCTCCAGATCTTAGCAATAATTTTTGTTGTCGTTGGGATATATTGGGTATGGTTGACGATTGATAGATGATCATGTAAACCCATTTTTGAAAAAAGAGCTATCTGAACTTTTAACCCAGTTATTTTCCTGACAAAGTGCATGCTCAATTCGACTGCATACTCTTCAACAAAAGGCCATCTGCAATGAATAAATTTGCTACCTCTACCTCACTTCAGATCCTCATACATGCATTGAACAAGAAAGGCAAGGGCATCATCCGTCCACTTATCAGAAAATAAAGTCGGATAATATAGTTCTCCAGTCATGTTTAATCGCCTCCTTCAACTACTTACGAAAATTACTCCATTACCTTAGAGACTTTATGCATATGGACGGATAGTAAGGGTCCGATGTACGCAACCATATCCATGTGTTACAAACATAATGATGCGTCAAGTTATGGCGATCAACTGCTACTTCACAATACAAGACGTGTAGCTAATTTAATGAATCATTTTGCTTTATTATATTATATATAAAGTCAAAAAAGATTATGTCCTTGACTCTATTAAAAATGAAACAACACAGAAAGATTAAAACTTGCAGCCTTTCTATATTCCTAGCAATCAATATGAAGGAAAAGACGATCAATTTTGACTTTTCCATGCTTATAAATAAAACGCGGTTTTCGATAGACTAGACTCTTGTGTTTACGAGAGACCGAATCGCTTAGCGATCTTAAATACCTAGTCATACTTTATACTTTGTGCAATAATCTGTTTCCGCGGCATAAACCTCCTCCGATGCTTATAAATACACAGACCAAATCATTAAGGGTTTACATCTCCTCAGTCAAAATCCAAGATGGTAAGCAGTTAATTCGGATTTAAAGACCTTGTCCACCGTAATTTTGACTTAATTACAAGAAATATCAAGAAAAATAAAAGCATAAGATTAAAATAAAGCAAATTACATTTTAGATATGACCACACTGTTTTTTTTTCCTGCCATAAGCCCTTAAAGTAAATACAATTTATGTAGCCATCTTTCCTTTTTTCCATTTTTCCCGTAATTGCATATTATTTAAATGTTGGTGCTGATAATATTTTAATGGCTAATCCTGACATTCAAGTGGTCCATACATGTATTTATAATTTTCATGTAGTGGGAAGCACAAGAAATAAAAGATGTTTAAATGTAACATTAAATTTCACATTTGATCATTTCCACTGCGACTTATTTTGTTGCTTTTCCTTAAAGACTGAAGCTAGACAGCTGTTTTCAATTTTATTTTTCCTTTTGGTGACTGGGCAAGTTTGGTTTCCCATTTTTTTTTAAAAAAAAAAAATTAGGTAAGAAAATGTGTTTTAGAAATCAGTGGAAGAAATATCAAACGGAAACCTCGTCTAATTGCACATAGTTCTCTTACTACAACTACATGTAATACTCGTTAGCAAAAGGTTTAACCTCAATCCCGAGTGCCTTTCACACCCTAGCCTAACGAGTCAGCTTACATGATGTAAATCAGGTACAAAGTGACACGCTAAAGGGGAGGCACAGAACACACAGACCCACACTAAAGACACACCCTCAAGACTCATATTGGAGTCTGAAGATAAGACACACGCAATGCAGGTTGCGGGATTCGAACCTTGCACCTTATTAGCAAATCTGCCCTTGCGGCCTAGATGTAAATCTCTCTTACTACAATGAGATGAAAATCCATAAAACAATCAGTCATACCTAGTATATCTCAACGACAACAAAAGCTATCGGTATGGTCTATGGAGGGTAAAAGGCAGACAAACAATGCCTCCATACCAAAGGATAGAGAATTTTCCTCAAGTAAGACCTCCAACTCCATATGTACCTCCAAATGTTGTGGGTCGAACTATTGGACTTTGCTCTTGAAAGACCTGATTTTTCATGAACTATCCTACTATCAGGACACAATCAAGCTGGATGGTGTAAGAACTTTACTATTTTATTGTACTATATCTCTCTCAAAATATAAGTCTATGTTAAAGTTACATACAGTTTAAGAAAATTCTGTCAAAAGTTTAAGAAAATTCTGTCAAAAAAGATTAATGATTTCGTGTATTCATAAATTTGTCCATTATAAGTAAATTGTTAGTTTTAAAAACTATATATTTCATGATGACAAAGTGAAGCAATCATTTCTTTATTATTTAAAGTAATTGAATTTATATTTCAAAATATTTGAAAATAAGAAGACAAATTTATAAAATAAGAGGTAGGGACTATGGAAAATAGGATATATATTTTCCCCATTTGCTAAAACAAGAAAACATTGTGACTGACTCTTTGGCTGTATTTGATTTTGCAAGTAAAGATTAATTTGTCCAATTACAAGATCCTTATAATTTTGCTTAACCTTTGATTGAGATGTTAGCCCTACTTTTTTTGACATACAGTTACATGTATATCCATGTCGTTAATGCTAGAAATAAATCAGTATATTATATGAAATAAACCTAACAAATCACTAAGTTAAGTAGGAAGAACCATTGTACTAACTAGCAAGTCCTTACTTTAACAGTTTAGGTCTCTCTGGCCTCATGAAACCTTAACGAAAATTTAGAAAAAGAAAATAGAAAGGAGAAAAATAAAATTTCAAAATGTCTCAGTTTTTATTTTCGTTTATTCTAAAACTATCATATATAATTTCTAAAAATATAAAAATTAGAAGTCAAAATTTATATATCATTCTTATAATTAGACTTACTATATTTTATAATTTACATTTATTAATCAAGTAAAAATATAATATGAATGGTAATCAGAATAGTTTAATTTTTTTTAAAGTATATTTAAATAGAGTTAGAATAATATTTTTAAAAGAGATGCGTACTCATTACCCCCGTAGGTGGAAATAGAAGTATTCAACTTTCGGCGTTATACGAGACCAAGAAATCGAGTTCTCGCCCACATAGTCCAGTTGATATTCGAGTTGAGGATTGCGAAGAAGAGATCATGAGTTCAAATCCAGAGACGCGCACAGTGTGCGTGTTCCTCTGATGCCAGACCAAAGGTCTGGTTTGTGGGGCACCTTACTTTGTAAGATCTAATCCAATCTAGGAGGCCGATGGACTCCTGATTTGGCCTGGTTTGTGGAGCATCTTGTGTAGGTAACTGTGTAAGATCTCACTCAATCTAGGAAGCCGTTGGACTCCTAATTTACATCCTCCATGCAGCTCTTTAGGGCTAGACAGTGATGCGTTTTAGGTTAGGGTTCAACCTTTTCCCAACCATAAATCGAGTTCCTTTGATGCCGTAAACCTTAAGCTTTTCACAATGAAGTGTCAGCAGAAAAAAGAGAAGAAAAAAAGAAAAGCAGTGCCTTATCTCTCACTCAAAACTACGTCATGTCACTATGGCTTCATTTGGTTTGGCGAATTATTTGATATATAATGATTTGTTCAAATTAATTAATGTAATAATTTGTTACAATAATTTGCCAATGTATAGTGTACAAAGTTTCATATGGTCATTTTAATGTGTCTTTTAATGTAAGATATTTTATTTTACAAATATATATTGTCATTATTTTAGGTAAATACCATTTTTTGGTATGGTGAAAAATACAATGGAGAAAAAGATGAGTTTAAATGTTATTGAAGTTTTTTTTTTTGGAGGGTGGGTGTAATGTCCTTTATCTTATTTCCCGTCTCACAAATGGACTAATACTTAATAGTTTATACGCATTACCTCTCTTTTTTTCCTTAAAAGAAAATGTGAAAAAGATTTATAGGCTACTACACAGAAAATCCAATGAAAAATTATAAAAAGTCGATAGACCGAAATATCTTTTTTTATAACGAAAAAATGAACTAATGAAAAGTCATAGAGAAGTAATCAAGAAGTCATGGAAAAGATAGTGTCTCTTTTTCACCTACTCTTTTTTTTATTTAGCTTACTTTACAAAGATTAAAGTTGATTTAGTCTCTTTTCCATCCATTTCAATCAAAGTAGAGTGATCTAGATGAAAAAAGAACACGTAGAAAAGAGACTGAATCAACTTCAATCTTTGAAAAAATATTGGAAGGGAAAAATACTTCAAAGATGAACCTGTTCCCATGCAATAGTCAAGAATTCTTGACCGTAGCGACCTGCCATGGCCATCTCATAATGAGAATATTTGAATCTTTTTTTGGTCCACTTATTATATCATTATGCACATTTTTGATGACTCGAAGGAGAGATAGAACAACTTCTAAGGATGGTAAGGTGATCTAAGAGAAAGTTTAACAATGTAACACTGTCATGTAATGTTGGATGTTCATATCTGACATAGAAGATTGAGAAAACAAAGCCAAACCTAAGATAAAAAAATTTAAAGAAGCTAAACAAGCAGATTTTAAAAAAGTAGTATTAGAGCAAGAATTCTTTAATAAATTTAAATGGTGGACAAATGAAGTATGAGAAAATGTAGTGGTATAATCAAATAAAATAGTATGAAAGTTACTTGTCAAGCCAAAAATTCGAGCACCTATAAATGAAGAATCTTGATGGTGGAAAGAATAAGCTCAAGACAAATTAAAAACCAAGAGAACTGGTTATAAGATACCTCAATTTTACATGAATGAAGATAATTGAGAAAAAGTTAAGCTTGCTAAGAAAGAAGCTAAATAGGTCATACAACAGCAACAACAACATTACCCTATTGCCTATGGCGAGGTACGGGGGGTCCGATATACGCAACTATACCCATGTATTAGAAACACACATATGTTGTTTTCGGATGACACATAATAATGCGTCAAGCTATATGTCAATCAACTGCTACCCCACAATAAAAGAAGTACAACCAATTTAGTGAGTCATTTTGTTTTATTCCATCATATTTCAAAGTCAAGGAAGAGTGTGTTCTTGACTCCATTGGAAATGAAAACGTTGGAAATGGAAACATAAATAGGTCATAAAGGAAGCCAAATCAAAGTCGTTTGAAGATTTTTATATGAGGTTGGACACCAAAGAAAGTAAAAGAGATGTGTATAAAATTTGTAGAGCGAGAGCAAGGAAGACAAGAGATTTGACTCAAGTTAAATGCATTAAAAATGAAGATAACAAGCTTTTAGTAGAGGAAAAAACGTTAAAAGATACATGGAGAAGATATTGAGAAACTTTTTAATGAATAAGTAAGAGATGAACTCGTATTTGGCTCGTATTGAGCGAGTTACGTAACTCTGAAGTGGATAGAAATGTAATATATATTGAAGAATCCGATAGCCATATTTACAAGATGTTTTGAAAAGGATGAAAAATGTTAAGCGATTGAACACGACAATATATCAATTGATCTTCGGAAATGCCTAGGGAAAGAAGGTATTATGTGGTCACTGATCTTTTAATAAGATTGTGAAGATCGGAAAGATGCCTGACTGTGGAGGAAAATACTTTAGTACCTCTGTATAAAAATAAAAGAGACATACAATATTGTGCAAATTGATTAAGTTTACAATGAAGCTCTGGGTGCGAATAATTGAGAAAAGACTTCAAAAAAAGACTAATGTATCTAAAAATCAATATTGATTTATACTGAAAATGTAAATGGAGGCTATTCATTTTTTGAGAAGATTACCAGTGAGATATCAAAAGAAGAAGCAGGATTTGCATATGGTTTTTATTTAACATGGAAAAGACATACGAAATGACAAATCCTGTGGAGTGTGCTTTAAAAGAAATATGCTAGATTAGAATATATAGAATTATTAAAGACATATGTAAGAACTCGATGACAAACGTAAGGATTCCAGAAGACTAAACTCAAAGTTCTATGTTACAATGGGTTTACACCAGGATCTGTGTTAAATTTGTACTTATTTGGTTTAATTATAAATGAGCTCAATCGACATTCAAGAGTTCTATGCAGCATGTTATTTGCAGATGATACTGTTTTGGTGAATGAGACTAGCGAAATAGTTAATGCTAAGTTGGAATGTTAGTGGAAAATACTAGCGGAAAATAGATTCAAATTGAGTTGAAAGTCGATGGAGTATACCAAATTTAATTTTAGCAATAAAAGAGTGATCTTAGAACCTTGTGTAAAATTAAAAGACCAAGATAATTACCTGAGGGAGAGTTTTAGTTACTTAGGATCTATATTACAAAAAGACAAAGGAATTGACAAAGATGTGAATTATAGGGTACCATGTGCGGTGGTTAAAATAGAAAAATACGTCAGGTCTTCTTTGTGATATGAATGTACCTTTAAATCTTAAAGAGAATTTATACTGGACGACAGTAAGATCCGCACTGCTGCACGATGCAGTTTGAATGTTGGTCAGTCAATTATGAGCATGAACAAAGAAATCGAGTGGCAGAAATGAGAATGTTAAAATAGATGGGGCGATCATACAAGGAAGTATAAAATAAGAAATAAACATATAAGGAGAAATATTGGGGTGGCTTTTATAGATGAGAAGATAAATGAGTCAAGGTTAAGATGGCATAAACGTTTGTAAAGGCATCATGCAGATGCACTTGTCAGATGGTGCGAGACAATGAATAGAGTGCATATTAAACATGGGAGAGGGAGACCAAAGAAGACATGGAGAAGGCAATAAGAAAGTATATGAGCTATCTGATAGGAGTATATGGTCGATGATAGAGCACGGTGAATACAGTTGGCTCATGTAGCCGATGTCATGTAGCGGTATAAGATTTGATTGAGAATTTTTGGTATTTAGCCTGAATCATAGTTGAGATGGTATAATTTTAAAAGATGTGTATTCTAAAGGCCTATACTACGTATTAGATGTTAGGAGGGTATGATTTAGATTATGACTCAAAAATATAAACAAAAAAGCAAAAACAAAAAACAAAAAAGAAATAAATAAACCATAAAAGAAATGGTTGATCCATATAACGGACCCCACTTAATGAAAAAACGCTTGAGTATTGCAGACTTTCTTACTTTCCTAAAGAATTTGGTATTTTGACTTTATAAAAAATTTATTATGCTAACATTGCCTTGGTACCACAAAACTTACCCTTAAATTTCAACTTTCAAGGACAAAATCGTTAAGAAAACACACGCACGCACACTGAAGCTTAAGCATATGGTTCAATGTTTCTAGACAAGTTTAACTAAAAAGACGATAATTTGACAAGCCTCAAATCATCGTAAACAAGTGTAGTCATGTTGATTTTATCTTTTGAACTCGGATCATTTACCTAGTTTTTATATGTCTAATTCCATGTTCAATGACAAAGATACAAAATTGGATACGGTCTTTTAGATAGAAGATCCAACGTATATGAACATATAGCCTCTCGCTTAAGCGATACCAACACGTGTTTGGGCCAAGCGGTAAGACTTTGACGTCCTTCAAACAAGGTTTTGTTTAGTTTTTTGTGAATGAAAAAGACCTTTAAAAAAGAATGCTATGTTTAATTATTGAAAAAAAATTTAAGATATACTTTTATAAAAGTGCAATATACACATTTTTTTTGTGGCTTCCTTAATCTTCAGGAGAGGCAGTAGTAATGTACTTGACATGGGCAAACTAACAATTCAGTATCCCAAAATGGTTAACCAACACGAGAACTATGCTTTTCCGTCCAACCTCACATCACCCCTTTGTGTATTTCTTAGAAACTCTCCACCGTATATATCCCAGTGGATCCAAGTAGAGAGTTTAAAAAAGAAACGTCGGTGTTCGAACCTTACCGAAGGCAAAAACGTTTGAACTCCTCCAGGCTATATGCATAACTTGGGAGCACTATTGGCCCGTAGAATGACCTGATAGGCTCACATGTCAGTACGTCGGTTGTTCCTTCGATGTCAATGTGCTCCTTGTGTTGTCCATGTGCTATGATAAACTTCTACTAGTTGACCCTAAAAACCTGATTTACATCCCTATACATCCTATATGACCGGAAGTGGCAAGAACCCTTACTGGTTGGGTTCAACCTTATAAACTCTACCAAAAAAACTCTCTTCGTTTACAGATTCAGAAAGTTCCCTTTCCCTTTCCCTTTCTTACGTTTTCAAATGGACATTTCTAATATAAAGTTCGTTTATCTAGAGTTCCATTAGAAATCACATAAACTATCATAAATGATTCATTGAAGTTTTAAATGTGATAAAGTGTGTTAACCTTTTGAGTTAGACTTTTCACACTAAATTTCAAGAGTTTGTTTTTAACCAACAGACCACCTCTTGACTGTACGGAAATAAATTGGTGTTGAAAACAAGAGTAAAACACAATAAGCAATGATTGGTTCAGTTTAATGGTTTGAGCAGCGGGGGAGTCGGATATTCGCTTTTGACCAAAAATAATCTAAATATGATATTTACTATAGTTGATGTATAAAAAATATACACAATTCAACCACGTTAGAGATTCCAGATTTGTTACTCTAGAGAAACCGTTCAAATCAATTTCGCGTTTTACCATGTTTAGAAGTTTGGAGAAACATGTCTCTCTTTATCGTTTGCAAGAAATGCTTTTTAATTCTAACTGAACGTGCCTTCTGCTAACGTATGTTTTTTTTCCTTTTTGTATAATGAGGTGAGCCAATGCATGTCCAAAAACTGTGGGGTAATGCCACGTGTTCTGACCTGCTTATGTATCGATGCCAAGTGATGCCACATGTTGAGTTGCACAGCAAAACTGTTTGCATGGCAGAAGCCTCTTTGACCGAGCTGACTTGGAATACTTTATGCATCGGGCTACGTCGACATGCTAGGTATGACCGAGGTGGTCAATGAAGCCGAGGTGAAAGCTGAGGTTGAGCGGACGAGTAAGGCCGACATGGCGCATGCAGCTGAGGTGATTAGCCTTTGATGTTTCTAACCTAAGATCTTTATCAAAGCCAAGTGGCGTCCTTTGTTCTCTAGACCGTATCGACTTAACTGTGTAGTTAAAACTGAGCAGATGACATTAACGCTATATAACACGTGTCCTAACAAGATCAAATGACGTCAATTTTTTTTAAAAAATAGACCAATTATGCTCGTCGCTTTGAATAATTTTGGTTTTGCTCGTCAAACAGTAACTGAAAAAGCAAAATGCACTACGTTGCCGGTACAGTGATCTATCATGTGAAAGAGAAGAAGTTACATAGGAAGTACGATTCAGATTGAAAAGTAACATATATCTTGAGATATGTATTATGTTGTCCGATGAATAAATAGGATTAACCATTAGGAAAAGCTAAAGGAAGTTTCACAGTATTTAGAGAATAATATCCTTCTAGTTTATATGACAGGAGTCTGATCTTTGCTAATTTAAAATTTTCTTAAGTTGGGCTATATTGTTAATAAGTTTCATCTCATCAGAATGCGGATAGAACAGTAGTAAATCCTTTTGTTGTCAGGACTTTATTCTGGGCTATATATAAAACACAGTTTCGACTTAGATATGCTTGTAACAAGAACCATATGTATATTCAAATAGAATTTGGTTCGAGATAGGTGTCAAAATTGGAGACTTGCCCCAATAAACACAAAGAAAATGTTATGGGAAGAGGTGATGGTTGGGGGTGTTAACGAATCGAAGCGAACTAAATATCAAGTTTTCGAATTCGGAGTCGTTCAGTTAAACGAACTGTTCGGTTTAGTTCGTTTACGGTAACGAACTTCAAATTTTATTTAAGCTCGGCTCAATAACACTATAACTGTTTAAATGAGCCGAATAGTTCACGAACAGGTCAGCTCGTTTTAGTAAACGAATCTAATTAGGTGTTCGAATTTGACTTTTTTAAGTAAAATTAACGAACAAACTCGAATCAAATCGAATCAAACTCGAATAGTTCGCGAACTGTTCGGTTCGCTTAACACCCAAGTGATAATTAATTATTGTTATAATTCCACATATACTATATACAATTTTTTTCGGTTTGTCTTGCTTTATGATTAATGAACAAAAAGAAAGCTCAAAATTTTGAATTTTGTGACTCGCGTCCAGCTACTTGTCTTTTAGATCTTCGTTCGTCCGTTAGTAGTGGAAGCAAGCTAGCTCATGGTTAAGGAAAGAGGGAATTTCCATCACCAAAGATTCACACCAGTTGTAGGTTTCTCTATGAATGCTTTGTTACGACCTTACCCCAGTCGAGTCCAGAGTAGTGGATCCGGATCACCTGACCGCCCGCCCTGTGACCATCCTCGTGGCCGCCCGCCACGTGGCAGCAGCGGGGAAGAGGGGTGGTGAGGCTAGTTGGGGGTCATCCGCATCCAGCCTCACCACCCCTGCTACCACGTGGCAGGGGTCTTTTGTTATCATCCAGCCAGGAGGTCAGGAGATCCCATCCGCAGAGTAGTATACGTTAATATGTCAATCAAAATCATAATTTTCATGGTAGATAAGTCATTAATAATATTTATTCTGAAAACACTTCACAATTTATCATATATTATGAAGTATTAGTTGATCGATAAAATATAACGCAATTTTCATTATGAGTCATCGTTTTCTAACACATGAGTATGGTTGAGTACATCCGACCCTTCCATGTCCAGCATAGACGGGAGCTTATAAGACAATAGGATAATGTTTTTGTTGTTTCTAACACAATAGGGTAATGTTGTTGTTGTTGTTGTGTGATGTCAAACGAAGCCTACATCGTCGTCGATGCCACCTAGGGGATCGACTTTTTCCCGTCGGAAAAACAGGGGAAAATCTGGCAAGCTAGCTCTGTAGCCAATCTCCGGTAAGGTGGGAGCTGGACAACTTGGGCAACGGTTAATAAGTTCAAATGCCAAAAATATGTTTAAAGTGACAATAATGTCTTTTTAACCTGTTTAGTCGATGATTAATTTTTTTAATATAATTTCATAATAATATTATTCTTTTCATTTTAAAATATAACTCTATTTTTATTTTTCAATACGATTATGTTGAAAAATAAGATTCACTTATATCTTGAGATCGAAGTAGTATTATTTAATTTATATCACCTGACCACTCTACTAATAAGTACAATTTAATCATGGAGTGTTAACGAGCCGAATCGAGCTAATTATGTTTTTAAGTTCATATTTGTTTAGTTTAACGAACGGTTTGACTGGGCTCATTTGCTATAAAAAGCTTCAAAATTTGTTTGAATTTAGCTCGAAAATGCTACAGTTCACGAATAGTTCGGCTCGTTTTAGTAAACGGATCTAATTATGTGTTTGAACTCAGCTGATTTAATTAAAATTAGCAAACAAACTCAAATTAAATACGAATCAAACTCAAATTATTCGCAAACAGTTTGGTTCGTTGAACACCTCTATTTAAACATTACTTTAAAAGTAATTTATGCAATTATGATTCATTATTTTCCGAATATGGCGGGGTAACGTAAAGCAAAAAAAGGAGAAAAGGAAAATACAACACGAGAAAACAAGCATGCTAATGAAAAGGAGTAGACAAATTTCCCACTATTTTCGTTTCTTCCTCTCATCATTATCCCCTTCTTTGTCTGCATTATATAATCAAATAAGTATTCCTTTTCTTTAATAGTAACAACACATATCCATCATATTCAAACAACAACAAAAGTTATGGCTAAGGTCTGAAGAAGGTGAGAGACAGACAAACAATCTTCCATTTCAAAGAATAGAGATTTCGATTTCAACCAAACCTCCAGCTCTATATATACATACATAGACACATAATGAACGACAAACAATAAAAGACAAAGACAAACTCAAGAAGTGCAAAGTCAACCTAACATTGAGAGATTACTAAGCCAATTTATTTAGTCTAAAGTGACTCTGTATTCTGATTAGACCTTGTTAACTTTAATTTTTCGTTTCTATGAACTCATATTATTTTCTTTAATAATTAGATACCTAACGCTTATGGTGCATTGAATGTGAGTGAAATCATTTTTATTTACTCTCTCTCTATCTTTTCTAAATAAAATAGAGACTGAATGGCAATCTTCATAACTTGCCAACCTAACCTCACTTTTCCCAACTACAATTATTTTTTTTAAAAAAAACTTTTCTTTTATTTCTACCGGACCCAAACCATTTTGTTAACTAAAATACATGATTTCCCATCTTTTCTTGATTTTTTAATTGATGTCTTACCTATTTTTTAAAGTAATTTCCTTTAATCAGAATTTGGACAATCTCAACAAAGTTAGAAACACAAATTAGCTTTGACAGCGACCCTCTTTTCTTCTTCCTTTCCAGTTTCTCTTCACCACCAATCCATCAAAATTCGATCTTTTCTCCTTTGCTCCTAGAAAATTCAGGTTAATTTTTTTATATGTTTTTTTCATTTTTTTTGGAATTTCATCAGCAATCTTCCTTATTTTTGGCTTTTTCTACTCTCTTCTTCTCCAGAAAAAAAGTAAAAATACAAAAAATCAACAGAGAAATTTATCGCAGTACTGCTTTCTTTTTGATTGATCAATTTTCTAATTTTCAGCTTTTTTTTTTGGAGTTAAGGAAGTTTCCTGAGCTGTAAAGTTGAGTTCTTTCTCTTTTCAAAATCCTGGGTTCTGGGTTTATGCTCTGTTTATTCCTTTCTAACACTTCTGGGTTTTAATTTTAGGACCACGGGTGACTGTTCTCGTAGTCAAATGGGTTTTGAATAAAGAAAGAAATTTATTTTTTTTAAAATCCGCTGAAAATTTCTTTACAAGTATGGAATCGAAGGAAGGAATTAGTAGCAGTGGAGTGACAGTCGTGGGATCGGATGCTCCATCAGACTATCATGTAGCTCCGAGAAACGCTGAAAATCCCGGCCAATTTACCGCATCAACGCCGGCGGCGATCCCACCAGTTAGTGTTGCTCCGGCTCCGGCTCCGGCGGCCGGACCGGTGGTAACAACAGTGCCGAAGAAAAGGGGTAGGCCAAGGAAGTATGCTCCAGATGGGACAGTTGCAAATGTGGTGATGTCACCGAAGCCGATATCGTCGTTGGTACCGCCGCCGGTGATCGACTTCTCGTCGTCGGAGAATAAGCGCGGGAAAGTGAAGCAAGCTGCTTCAGTAGTCAAGGTCCACCAGCCCAGAATGGATTTGGACCACTTGCGTAACGGTAAATAATTTAAAACTGTGGAATTGTATTTGAATTTACTGTCGTGTTTATATTAGAAAATCACAAAGTATGCTGAAATATGTTTTTAGTGTGCTCCTTACACTGCCCGACTAGGAACGGTTTAGCTGGCGTAACACATAGCTTACACATAGCTCGGTTGATATCCGAATAGTAAATCGAAGGAATGGTTTAGTTGTTGGAGACCCTTATATTGAAAGCTTAGTAGGATCATTCCAAATGGTATGTGACTGACATGATCTGTCCCTTATGGGGCTAGAAAATATATGTGACTTGAAACTCGTTTTAGACCGTTGAGCGAAGACCTGATCGCTTGTGGTTCGTACATTTTGTCGGATATTTGGGTGTTTAGCGTAGTTTGTAAATTTGGTAGTACTTCGTACATGGGAGTTCATGAAGACAAAAGATTAATGCTAATAATGTTTAAGCATAATATAGGGTTACGTTAGAATATATTTGGAGACTTAGATATTCTCTACACTTTAGGCTGACATTGCATTGTTTTTTTTGTTTTTGGGTCTGTCTTGCATTTTTTCTGTATATACACGTTTATGGCTATTTTAATATTGAAAGCTCTCTATTTGTATTTATATAAATTTCTTCACAAACACACTAGCACACCATATCACTATTCGTGTATAATTTATGCACACACATGTAGAGGCAGAGGTCTCACTGGAAGCAAACTCTCTATCCTTTGGAGTGAAGGTATTGTTTGCCTACCTCTCACCCTTCCCAGACCCTAGCGATAACTTTTGTTGTGTTGGGATATACTGGGTGTTTGTTATGTTATGATTGGCTCTCAAACGTTCACTTTTTTGCTTTAATCATTTTTGTGTTTATTGGTGAATTTCCTTTTTCTTGGATTGTCTCTATGCATTTTAGGTTGACTTTGATTTTTTTTTGTTTTTGTCTTCGTCTTTCATTATTTGTACATATACACGGTTATGACTATCTTAATTTCAAAATAACATAACACGGTTATGACTATCTTAATTTCAAAATATTTCTATTTGTGTTTACTAAATTAATTCACTAGTATAGTAGCACATTTTATTCCTATTATTGTATCATCTATGCATGTACATATAGAGTGGGGGTCTCATTGGAAGCAAACTTTCTATCCCTTGGGATGGAGTTATTGTTTGCATGTCTCTCATCCTCTTCAAACCTTACCGGTAGCTTTTGCTGTTTTTGATATATACTGGATATAGTTGTTCTTGTGGTTGGTTATGCTTTATTCTTCATCTAACCTTTTCGTTTTTGTAACTCATTTTTTTGAAATTTATTTTCCCTATTTGAAAAAATTTTAATGATGTGGTTATTTTGTTTGAGGTTCTTAGACCAATTACTTAACGTCAGAATATAAAAAAATTTATATGAGAATGTTTTCCTGCAGGTGACTGGGTTTCATGCTCTGTTGGTGCTAGTTTTACTCCGCACATTATTACCGTCAATGCAGGAGAGGTACTTTCTCTACTCATGAACGATCATTGTGATTATATATGCAGTTGTTGGTTATTCATCTTCATCATAAGATCGACGGTTACGCGTTCCTATATTGTAGGATGTCATGATGAAGATCATATCCTTCTCACAACAAGGTCCTCGAGCAATATGTATCCTCTCAGCTAATGGTGTTATTTCAAGTGTTACGCTTCGTCAGCCTGATTCTTCTGGTGGTACATTGACATATGAGGTACTTCTTCTATATATCAAATCCTCTTTCTCAACTTTTTGAGTTGTGTATTCATGGATTATCTACATGGTTGTTCCTTAGATTTTGTTTCCATTTACAATAGAGTTAAGAACACATCTTTTCTTGACTTTGGAATATAATGAAATAAAGCAAAATGATTTACTAAATTGGCTGCGGTTCTTATATTATGAATGACTTTGGAATATAATGGAATAAAGCAAAATGATTTACTAAATTGGCTGCGGTTCTTATATTATGAAGTAGCAGTTGATCGACACAGCTTGACACAATTTTCATTATAGGTCATCGGGAAACAACCTCTATGTGTTTCTAACACATGGGTATGGTTGCGTACATCCGATTCCCACACCTCTCCATAGACGGGAGCCTCTAAGGCAATGAGTAATGTTGTTGTTCCTTAGATTTAATGGAATTTGGCTATGTGGTCCTGTAATATAATGAGTATTTATTTGTGGTTTAGGCACCAGAATTCACATTCTTAGTTGGAGATAAGTTTGAGCGACACGCAATTTTCGTTATGGGTCATGTGAAAACAACCTCCATGTGTTTCTAAAACATGAGTAATGGATGCGTACATCCGACGCCTTCCTACCCCGCCATAGGCGAGAGCCTCTAAGGCAATGGGTAGTGTTGTTGTTGTTGTTGTTTAAGTTGTCGTCTAGTTAACAAACATTCTTGATTCAGGGTCGTTTTGAGATACTTTCGCTTACTGGATCGTTCATGCCATCTGAGACCGGTGGGATGAAGAATAGATCTGGAGGCATGAGCGTGTCGTTGGCTAGCCCTGATGGACGCGTCGTGGGTGGTGGAGTTGCCGGTTTGTTAGCTGCCGCCAGCCCTGTTCAGGTATGATTATATTATATCTTCCAACAGTCCATGTTACTTGGTAGCATAAAATGGCGAAATCTCTCGCTCAGGGGCCCCACTGCCCCAGCCCTATAAAGCTTTGTAGAGGGTGCAAATCAGGAGCTAAGCGGCCTCCTAGTTCAGTGAGACTGCACACGGTGAGCCCCCTACAAAGAAGTGGAGCAAATTGCCCCCTACATACTAGCAGAAGTGACAAAAGTAGAGCATTCGCTCAGGGGCCCCACTGCCCCAGCACTATAAAGCTTTGTGGAGGGTGCAAATCAGGAGCTAAGCGGCCTCCTAGTTCAGTGAGACTGCACACGGTGAGCCCCCTACAAAGAAGTGAAGCAAATTGCCCCCTACATACTAGCAGAAGTGACAAAAGTAGAGCATCCACACTGTGCGTCTCTTTGAATTCAAACTCTTGCCTTCTTGGTAGCAATTCTTAACCTGTATACCAACTGGACTACACCTTGAAGGCAGCAGTCTATATTACTTCTTTCAATCAAAGGAGGATTCTTTGTTCAGTGAGACTGTACACGGTGAGCCCCCTACAAACTAGCAGAAGTGGAGCAAATTGCCTCCTACATACTAACAGAAGTGACAGAAGTAGAGCATTCACACTGTGCGTCTCTTCGGATTTGAACCCTTGCCTTCTTGGTAGCAATTCTTAACCTGAGTATCAACTGAAATACGCCTTGAAGTCAGCCGTCTGTATTACTTCTTTCAATCAAAGGAGGATTCTTTGTTCAAAAAAAGCTGTTCTTTACTATCTAGCTTACGATTTTGAGATTTTATTTGTCATTTTGATAAGCCCTTTATTGGTATGAATCACAGATTGTTGTGGGCAGTTTTCTTGCTGGTAATCAGTTGGAGCAGAAAACCAAGAAGCTGAAACCCGATAACGTGGCTGTGACTCCTACCTCTGGCTTTACAATCACAAGTGGGGAGATAGAACACCAATATCACTCTTCCTCTGCTTTCCGTGGAGAGAATTGGCCATCACTGCCTCCTGATTCAAGCAATAATCCGGCTGACATCAATGTACCGCTCCCCGGATAATCGCACGCCGAATTCCAGGAGTTCTTTGCTACTGACGACATTCATGAGTTGAAAAGTACATCTCTGTTAATGTTGTTTGCTTGTAATGTTAGTTTTCGGCACGTCGATGTCTAGAGGCAGACCGAAAGTTCATTAGTTAGTGTATTAGGTCGTGTTTTTTTTTCTTACTCCTATGTCATAGAATGTCCTGACTTCAGATGTATAATTATGGTTACCGATCTTGTCGTATCTGAGTGGACCTTTTCTTTAAAGCTTGTTTAGCCTTTTCCAGCTGTTTAAGTACATATAGATACACAAGATGAATATTTAGCCTATACTATGCAGGTACATATAGAGCTGAAGGTCTCATTGGAAGCAAACTCTCTATCCCTTGGGATGGGGTATTGTTTGTCTGTCTCTCACCCTCCCCAGACCTTAGCGATAGCTTTTGCTGTCGTTGGCATTACGGGCTGTTAATCGAACCGAACGGTTTGCGAACTGTTCGAGTTCGATTTGTTTGTTAATTTTACTTAAACGAGCCAAATTCGAACACCTATTTGAGTTCGTTTAGTTAAACAAGCCGAACTATTCGCAAATAGTTCGGCTCGTTTAAACAGTTATAGGGTTATCGAGCCGAACTCGAACCAATTTTAAAGCTCGTTTAGCTAAGCGAACCAAGCCGAACAGTTCGTTTAGCTTAACGAATCCGAATTCGAAAACCTAGTATTCGGCTCGGCTCGGTTTGTTAACACCCTTAATTGGGATACACTGGGTATGATTGATTGATCATGCTTCCACCAAAAGCATAATATTGAGGGAAAAACACAAAGGGAAATTGAAAATTTTACAACCTCAAGCCAAAGGCAAGTCGCAAATGTGCTACTGTCTTTCACAACTTCCTGAGGAGGGTCTTTCAGTCGATGAAAAAGGGCATTGAAAAATGGTGCCAAAATTCCCTTGTACCTCATCAGCTTATCCAACTTTCAGGCAGAAGGGAATGAAGTTAATAGGTGCAATTCATGCCAAAGAAGTCATGGTAATAACACTAGTGGGTGGCAAGAATCTTCTACCGCTTAAAGAGATCATGCCATGCATTCATGCCAAAGAAGTCATGGTAATACCACTAGTGGAGGGTAGGACTGTAAATGAACCAAGCCGTTTGGTTGTTTGGCTCGAGCTCGAGCTCGGATAAAAGGTTAATGAACAGAGATTGAACACTTTTTTTCTGTTCAAACTCGGTAAGTGACACCGTTTGTTTAAGATGTTCGACTCGTTAATGTTGTTCGTGAGTTAAACGAACCCAGCTTGAACAATTAAGTTGGCTAAGTTAAATGAACAGAGCTTGAATAACGCAATGCTCGGCTCGTTTACAGCCCTAGTGGGGGGCAAGAATCTTCTATCGCTTAACTAGATCATGCCATGCATTCATGCCAAAGAAGTCATGGCAATACCACTAGTGCGTGGCAAGAATCTTCTACGGCTTAACGAGATCATGCCATGTGTTCATGCCAAATAAGTCATGGTAATACCACTAGTAGGGTGCAAGAATCTTCTACCGCTTAACGAGATCATGCCATGCATTCATGCCAAAGAAGTCATGGTAATACCACTAGTGGGTGGCAAGAATCTTCTACCGCTTAACGAGTTCATGCCATGCGTTCATGCCAAAGAAGTCATGGTAATACAACTAGTGGGTGGCAAGAATCTGCTACCGCAGTCCAAGACTCAGGAGAAGATGCAGATAACAGCAGCAAAGGAACTGTTTATGGACATTTTTTTTTTGAAAATTACTGTTTATGGACATTGATACTGACAAAATTCACATTTATCACATAAACTCCTCAATACCTTCATTCTGGGAACTTTACAACCAAAGCAACCAATAGCATTTCTCACATTTATCACACTTTTTAAAGCATTCAGCGGTAAAAGTAGGACCATTACCAGCCATTGGAACCTTATTGAACTTGATTCATGCTCCATTTTCGATTTTCTTTAAAAAAAAAAGATGTCAAAGGTGGATTGTTGGTTTTTGGCATAAGGCTAGGCAGCACTGCAGGTGGAAAAGGCGCCTCTCCCCTTTGAATGTCCAAATCTTCATCTTCCTTTAACAATGGAGTTTTTGAAGATTCTAACAAACCCTCTTTGCTCGAACTCATAAATTATTTCTTTTCTCTTCTTGAAATCTATCGCAAGGACTTAAATAAAGTGAAAGACTCATCATCCGAGACTGGTCTTCATTTTCAGATCTCCGCTGAATCAACACAGCCCTAATTTCAACATTTTCATCATCTAACTTGGAGAATTTAGTCATCTCTACTTGATTTTGTTTCTCTGCTGCTTTCTCCTTACTAGCACATTTCTCATTCTTTCCAACTGTTTTTGCATCAGCCTTCTTCTTACTTTGGTTGTTCGATATGGATTTGATGGAATCCAGTTTTATAGATCCAAATTTAGGGGGCATTTTGAGGTTCAAATGGAAGATGTTAGTAGCTTAAATTGAGAGGAAGAGGGGGATAAAATTTGTTGATGGCCGGAGTGAAGGTGCAGTGGCAGTGGTGGTCGGAGTGGAGTGGCGGCACTGGTGATCGGAGTGGAGAGGGGCAGTGGTGAAGGGACGGTTGGTGCTGGGTTTTGCCAAGATTAGTTGAAAAAAAGGAATGTGGCTAAAGAGAAAGAGGAAAGATAGAGGGAGCAGTAGTTGAAATTGTTGGATACAATCACTCCTGCACTAAGACGCAGTCGTTTAGTAGCCACATGGAAGATGAGAGAAAAGAAAGGCGTTAAGGCCTGCGAGAAGGTATCTAGTGTGCGTATGAAATAACAAAATAAAACAAACCCGGGGCGAGTCAAAGACTCTGTCCTTAAGACGTATTGCTCCGGTATACTGTGCCCAACCGGTGTGAGCAATCGTCTCCCAGGATACAACGGGTACCTGTTCAGTTGAGCGGCACTGCTGAATTTGAACTCCTTCGAACGCTAGAGTGTCCTGACTTCTCTTGGGCGGTATGCAGGACTCGAGTGCTATGAGTATAGTATGCTACGTATGCTAGAGCAAGTGTGTAAAATGAATGCACCCTTTGCCCTGTTTATATAGGGGAATCGGTTGGAGAACAAGGTACCGTGACCGTTGGATCAAAACCGTAGTTTGATTTAGGCCGTTAGATTAAAACCTCCTATCTAGATTAGGAAGGTTTAATCTCAGCCTTTAGATTAAAGATTGATTCGCAGGTTTAAACCTGGACCGTTAGATGGAAACCACATTCGGTTAAGCGGTTAAGACAGTTTAAATCTCGGCCGTTAGATCAAAGCTGCCTCTTCCACCACCGTTAGATCACAACAGATTGTTCTTATCTTTTGTAGGAGGATAGTGTTTGTTTCAAGTTTAAAACAAAACTGCATAACCGAGAGATTCTGCACGCTGTCCGATATCGATCGATGACATCGATCGATTTTGTAGGAGGATAGTGTTTGTTTCAAGTTTAAAGCAAAACTGCATAACCGAAGAGATTCTGCACGCTGTCCGATATCGATCGATGACATCGATCGATCGATGTCACATCGATCGATCGATGTGATCGATCGATGTACTCAGAATCACTTCGAACCCCTTCTGTCCTGCTTCGATCGATCGAAGTGACATCGATCGATCGAAGTGATCGTTCGATGTAAGACAGAATCGACTGAAGCTCTCTGTCCGACTTCGATCGATGACATCGATCGATCGAAGTGACATTGATCGATCGAAGTCATCGATCGATGTCCGTCAGAAGCTATTTCCGCCACATGGACACATCCAATGTGGTATTCCTCCATAAGGATGACACGCCATCCATCCCCAACGTTTTCCGTCTACTTTGAGCATTAATTTCACATTCACCCAATATCATAATTGAGTGATTACACATCCTAAAATTAACTACTCGTTACGTAGATAATTAAGGACACACTAGTTTTTCGATTTTCATTATCGGAAACTCATTAAGCTCAAAGTACGTTGCTCAACTAAGTTTAGCAACACTCACTAATGGGCCAAAGCCCAAACTTTAAATCTCCAACTAAGGGCCAAGCCCAAACCTTTAATTCTCCAACAATCCCCCACATGAATGGAAATTAATGCAAATACATATGCAGACTCTGAAGAGAAGTCAGACAAGAAAATATTGCATCAGAAGAGGTAGCTTCTGGCTTTGAACCTTTCATAGTGATGCACCATCGGATTCACTCGGCTAAATAGCGACTTGATATCTTGAACTAGTCAGCCTTTGTTGTGAACCAAGGCAACGATACTCACACAATATTTTCTTTAACATCCTTTTGGTTCTCATGGTTGTGTTCGTTTTGGCCATGAACAACCTGGTTTCAGAAAGTGTTTTAGAGAAATCTTGCCTCCTAGACTTTCTCATAGAAGCAGCCCCACTTCACACTTACATAGGTGATTCCTATCAAGAGTATTCTGTCATACTCCACTTGACGTATCAAGATATAGGACATCATTAAAAGCCTTAGCTTACTCTAAATTCTCTGCAGACAGCACTTTTATCAAACGGAATGAGTAAGTGCTAACTGAATCTTCATAACTTAGTTGTCCCATTGAACCAAGATTCTGGGATCTCCAGTCAACAAGGTTGGGTTACCATTACAGAGATCCTTGTATTATGGGCTTTAGTCCCATTCTGTTTGTCAATCTTGACATCTGATCTCTAGACAAACCTTTTGTAAGCGGATCCGCAAGATTCTCCATTGATTTTATATAATCTATGGAAATCACGCCATAAGAGATCAACTGCTTAATGGTGTTATGTCTTCGACGTATGTGTCGTGACTTACCATTATAGATGCTGCTTTGAGCACGTCCTATAGCTGACTGACTATCACAGTGTGCTAATAGGAGCGATCGGCTTAGGCCAGCACGGAATATCTTCCAGGAAATTCCGAAGTCACTCAGCCTCTTCCCCAGCTTTGTCCAACGCTATGAACTCAGCTTCCATAGTGGACCGAGCTATGCACGTTTGTTTCGTGGATTTCCACGACACAGCAGCACCACCAACCGTGAACAAGTATCCACTGGTGGACTTCGAGTCCTTACTGTCTGATATCCAATTTGCATCGCAATATCCTTCTAACACTGCTGGATATCTCGTGTAATGTAATCCAAGATTCATTGTGTATTTCAAATACCTCATCACTCTGTTAAGAGCTTTCCAATGATCATCACTTGGATTACTGGTAAACCTGCTCAACTTGTTTACCGAACAAGTTAAGTCTGGTCTTGTACGATTCGTTATGTACATCAGACTCCCGATCACCTGAGAGTATTTTAGCTGAGCTACAGGTTCGCCTCGATTTTTCCTTAAGTGCACACTTAAGTTGAGTGGGGTCTTTACCGGTTTCACATCATCCATATTGAACCGTTTCAGAACTGATTCAATATAGTGAGTTTGTGACAGTATGAGTCCCTCAGTCACCCTAGAAATCTTAATTTCTAGAATAACATTGGCAACTCCCATGTCCTTCATATCAAAGTTTCGTGTTAACATCTTCTTTGTACTCAAGATGATGTCACGAGTACTGCACATGATAAGCATGTCGTCTACATAGAGACATACTATTACAAATGCATTCTGTGTGCTCTTAATGTACACACACTTGTCGCATTCATTGATCTTGAAGTCATTTGACATCATTACCTGATCAAACTTTAAATGTCATTGCTTGGGTGCTTGTTTAAGTCCGTACAAGGACTTAACAAGTCTACATACTTTCCTTTCTTGTCCTGGAACGATAAACCCCTCGGGTTGTTCCATATAAATCTCTTCCTCTAACTCACCATTAAGAAAGACAATCTTTACATCCATTTGATGAATTTCCAAATCATAGACTGCAGCAATGGCTACTAGCATCCTTATGGAAGTGATCCTAGTCACTGGTGAGTAGGTGTCAAAGAAGTCAAAACCTTCTTTCTGTCTATAGCCCTTGGCTACTAACCTGGCTTTATACTTCCCAATAGACCCATCCTTTTTAAGTTTTTTCTTGAAAATCCACTTGCAACCAAGCGGTTTACTTCCAGGTGGAATGTCAACCAACTCCCAAGTGTGATTTTGAAGAATTGAGTCTATCTCACTGTTAATTGCCTCTTTCCAGAATGGAGCTTCTGGAGTTGACATAGCCTCGGAAAAATTCCTTGGCTCATTTTCTACCATATAGGTTAGAAAATCTGGTCCAAAAGACGTCGGTATTTTGGCTCGTTTGCTTTGACGAGGTTCCTCAGTTTCTTGAGGAGTCGTCTCACGCACTCGCTTACTTGTGCTAGCTTCTTCACTGTCTTTGTCTTTCTTCGGAAAGACATTTTCAAAGAACACTGCATTCCTTGATTCCATGACAACATTTTCATGTATCTCAGGAATATCAGATTTGTGCACTAAGAAACGATATGCACTACTGTTCGTTGCATAACCAATGAATATGCAATCAATTGTTTTAGGCCCAATTTTAACTTGTCTTGGTTTAGGTATAGCAACCTTCGCCAGACACCCCCACACTTTCAAGTATTTGTAACTAGGCTTATAGCCTTTCCAAAGTTCATATGGGGTTTTATCCGTCTTCTTGGATAGAATCCTATTTAAAATGACGTTGGCTGAGAGAATTGCTTCCCCCCACAAGTTCTGAGGTAAACCCGAACTTATCAACATAGCATTCATCATCTCCTTTAGAGTACGGTTTTTGCATTCAGCAATACCATTCGATTGAGGTGAATATGGCACAGTCGTTTGATGAATAATGCCATGTTCTGAACAGAATTCATTAAACAGTGTTTCATATTCGCCACCTCTATCACTACGAATTGTTTTAATTCGTTTGCTAAGTTGATTCTCAACTTCATTTTTATAATCCTTGAAAGCATCAAGGACCCCATCTTTGCTACTTAGCAAATATACATAACAGTATCGTGTGCAATCGTCGATAAAAGTTACAAAATACTTTTTACCACCTCTTGTTTGCACAAACTTTAAATCACACAAATCTGTATGAATTAAATCCAATGATTCAGTGTTTCGTTCAGTTGAAGGAAATGGTGCTTTTGTTAATTTCGCTTCAACACATATTTGGCATTTTTCTTTATTACTAAAGTCCAGTTTGGGCAACAAGTCAAGATTAATCATTCGTTGTATTGACTTATAATTTACATGTCCCAAACGAAAATGCCATAAACAGGAAGACTCAAGCATGTAAGCAGAAGAGGAAACAATTTTATTAGCCTCGGTGGGCGCAACATTTTTGGGTACAATTGTCATAACATTCAATTTGAACATGTTATCAGAAAGATACCCTTTTCCCAAATACACCCCATTCTTAGAAAGTGTAAATTTGTTTGCCTCAAAAACAAGCTTGAATCCATGAGTGACTAGCAGCGCGCCATAAACCAGATTTTTTCTTATGTCAGGAACATGCAGCACATTCTGCAGGGTCAACTCCCTTCCTGAAGTCAATTTCAGGATCACCTTGCCCGATCCTTTGATCTTTGAGCTGTTGGAGTTTTCCATGAAAAGTTGCTCATTGTTTGTCGTGGGTACATATTCTCTGAACATGGCCCTGTTCGCACAGACATGTCGAGTGGCTCCTGTGTCCACCCACCATTCCCGCGGGTTTCCCACAGCGTTGCATTCGGTCACCACTGCGCAGAGGTTCAAGTCTTCTATTGCGCCGACCAGATTTGCTTTTGCTTTATTCTGAGTCTTTTTGGGCTTTCGGCATTCACTGCTTCGATGCCCTGGTTTACCACAATTATAACACTTACCTGTGAACTTCTTTGCAATTTCCTTGCCCTTGACGTTCACGCTCAAAGTGTTATTTTTCTTCTTGTTCTTTGCCTCAGCAACATGAGCCTTGGGTTGACCAGAAGATGTGGACGGCTTTCTTTCGGCACGACGATTGTCCTCCTCAATGCGAAGACGAACAATCAAGTCCTCCATTTTCATTTCCTTTCGCTTGTGTTTGAGATAGCTCTTAAATTCCCTCCACGAAGGAGACAGCTTCTCAATCACAGCCGCAACCTGGAAAGATTCACTGAGCGCCATGTCCTCCTCTTCCATTTCAGAAACCAACATCTGTATTTCTTCCACCTGCGAAATTACAGTTTTGGAATCTAACATTTTATAGTCGAGAAACTTCCCAACTATCAACTTTTTCGTACCCGCATCTTCTGTGCGATACTTTTTATCTAAAGCCGACCATAAAGCTTTTGCAGTTTTATATGTACAAAACACGCCATAGATAGTATTATCTAGGCAACTCAGAATCAAATTTAAACAACAAAAATTTGTATACGTCCAGGCCTCAGCACCCAAGGCGTTTTGCATGTTTTGTTGTTGATCCTCCACGGGCTCAACCACGGGTGGATCCTCGCTCAGCATTCTGGCTAATCCCAGTGCCGTGAGGTAGAACAGCATCTTCTGCTGCCACCTCTTGAAAAAACTTCCAGCAAACTTTTTCGGCTTCTCCACATGAGCAGCAGTGGCAGCCAGATTCATTTGAGGCCCTCCAGTTGGCGCCAACGGAACCGTATTGAACTGCGGTCCGGCAGCAACGTTGTTTGCCCCTTCAGGTGCAGACACGGAGTGAGCACCATTGAAGCCTTGAACAGAGTTTGAGCTCTCGTGTTCCATTCCTGTTCAGTTCGATCAAAACGTAAAGTGTGTGCGTATGAAATAACAAAATAAAACAAACCCGGGGCGAGTCAAAGACTCTGTCATTAAGATGTATTGCTCCGGTATACTGTGCCCAACCGGTGTGAGCAATCGTCTCCCAGGATACAACGGGTACCTGTTCAGTTGAACGGAACTGCTGAACTTGAACTCCTTCGAACGCTAGAGTGTCATGACTTCTCTTGGACGGTATGCAGGACTCGAGTGCTATGAGTATAGTATGCTACGTATGCTAGAGCAAGTGTGTAAAATGAATGCACCCTTTGCCCTATTTATATATGGGAGTCGGTTGGAGAACAAGGTACCGTGACCGTTGGATCAAAACCGTAGTTTGATTTAGGCCGTTAGATTAAAACCTCCTATCTAGATTAGGAAGGTTTAATCTCAGCCTTTAGATTAAAGATTGATTCGCAGGTTTAAACCTGGACAGTTAGATGGAAACCACATTCGGTTAAGCGGTTAAGACAGTTTAAATCTCGGCCGTTAGATCAAAGCTGCCTCTTCCACCACCGTTAGATCACAACAGATTGTTCTTATCTTTTGTAGGAGGATAGTGTTTGTTTCAAGTTTAAAACAAAACTGCATAACCGAAGAGATTCTGCACGCTGTCCGACATTGATCGATGATATCGATCGATCGATGTCACATCGATCGATCGATGTGATCGATCGATGTACTCAGAATCACTTCGAACCCCTTCTGTACTGCTTCAATCGATCGAAGTGACATCGATCGATCGAAGTGATCGTTCGATGTAAGACAGAATCGACTGAAGCTCTCTGTCCGACTTCGATCGATGACATCGATCGATCGAAGTGACATCGATCGATCGATGTCCATCAGAAGCTATTTCCGCCACATGGACACATCCAATGTGGTATTCCTCCATAAGGATGACACGTCATCCATCTCCAACGTTTTCCGTCTACTTTGAGCATTAATTTCACATTCACCCAATATCATAATTGAGTGATTACACATCCTAAAATTAACTACTCGTTACGTAGATAATTAAGGACACACTAGTTTTTCGATTTTCATTATCGGAAACTCATTAAGCTCAAAGTACGTTGCTCAACCAAGTTTAGCAACACTCACTAATGGGCCAAAGCCCAAACTTTAAATCTCCAACTATGGGCCAAGCCCAAACCTTTAATTCTCCAACAGAAATTTGGGTGATCGGAGTGAAGGGCCGACGGTGATCGGATAAGATGGTTCTCCCTGTTGGAGAATTAAAGGTTTAATTCTCCACTGATGAAAGTGGAGTTTCATCAAACAATTTGAATACGATACCTTTCTTTTTCAAAAGAAGCATATATATATATTTTGAAACTATTTCTACTTCACAAAATTAAATAAGTTCATCGCAAGCAGATAAATATATTCCAAAAGAATTTAATGGTAAAATGCTTGCAATATCGCTATTTGACAGATATTTTTTTTTTTAACAAAGTAAATATAGCCAAACAAAATTTTGAGAAATATAAGAGATATATGAATATATCGTTGTTCGAAACATCAGTATTTTTTAAAAAAAATATCAATTTTTTTTTTTTTTGGTGAGGGGTAGTTGGAATTCCATTTTGTTGCTATACGAATTCAGAAAGGGGTATAGACTTGCAAAGTTAATAGACTAAAAAAAAAACTAGTTAAAATATTTAGTAGCAAAAATCTTTGAAATACCTTTAAAATGTAGGATATATCTTGGTATACGCGCTTATACAAAAACGTTTAACTACTTGAAAATTAATCCGAAAAATTCGTATAATTTTTTTCTAAGTCACCCCTTAATGTCAAAAAAAAATTCCACATATGTATCATTTCTCATAAATCTTCAACTTAAGTTTTCAATCCTAGCATGACACACTAAATATTGATCGACTCAGGGCATTCTAATCCATCATGCTTTCAAGCATCACATTGATCCACTGTACTTATTCACTTGGTTATTTAACCGCTAATTCTAATTTAGTTATGTCTCACCTTAAAAGCAACCACCGCTTGTTCATACTTACTCTATTTCTGTTCAAGCCTACTCGATAAATCAATACTTATGTGTTCCTATGAAACAACACTTAATCCAGGTTTGTAATAATTTGTTATTTCACTGTACTCATTTTAGTAATGCTTGCTTATCACTATTAGTCAATATCTCTAATAGGACTAAAATCTTCGGCCGAGTTGATACTCTAAAATTTAACATCCTAATCATAACTATAACCCCTTTGTACGGTATTCTTTGCTAAACTTTACTAACCATAGCGCTAATAAATCGTTACTTAGTCCTTATCATTTTACTACAATCATCTCTTAGGAACTACAATCCCCACTTAGACGTAGTCGCGTTTCGACACTACCTGCCGATGTAGAGGCGTGAACGTGCTTTATTTATAATAACGATACCGGTTTGCATGGATCAGATCTAAGGAATTGTACAAATGGTTATAATCAGCACTTAGGCAAGGCAATTAATTCAGAGTCGTATGGAGTGCTCTAGGTATATGTGGCATATCCCTTATCCGATCACCACTTAGGTTGAATGTCATGACTTATTTCTATAATCGATGCTTGGTATCATCAGTGGAGAATTAAACCTTTAATTCTCCAACAGGCGCGCTACAGACAACACTGCAACATATCCTCGTACTAATGTAAGATGGTTCTCCCTGTCTTGCCCATTAGAACATTAACCACTTTTGAAAGCCTGATATAGTCTCGTGAGAAGTAGAAGAGATACCATTAGAAATTTAAGTCCAGGAGCAGTCACAGATATCAAAAAACTAAAACTCAATATGCATATAGACTATATAATCTGACTCAATATGCATATAGACTATATAATCTGAATAATATTATTCATAAATTGATTAAATCGACAGCATAGACTATAAATAAATAGTTGCATTTGACAACAAGCATCAGGCACTGATTCTTCTGCTGCCATAAGCAAGCTGAAAGTTGTAGAATTCTATAGGTACTATATTCTATATGCTACCGAAACTGCAACTAATTTCCCAAATTTGATCTACTCCCACTACAAAGCATGCATACTACAGGTCTATCAGAACTCCCGAACATGATGTACATTCTCAGCAAGCTTGCACGAACGGTCAGAAAATCTTAGCTATGAGCCCATTTTACTAGCAATATATATATATATATATATATATATATATATATATATATATATATATATATATATATATATATATATATAACCACAAGCACACCTTGAGGGGATGAATTTCGAACTTGGGTTCTCACCAGAAAACGCAATAACATTTAACACTGGACCAGTTCAAATTCTTACCATAAATATAAATTGAAGTACACGCACTTCAACAAATATCAATAATGAAAAGAAAGGAAAAATTGAGAACTTTCATTTCAGGAAAATGTCTAGCTCTAAGATATAGCACTTCTCTTCTTTCACTGTTAATTAACATTGCAATACTAAATAAAAACAAATGTGCCATTGCATATTTCTGTGACACTCTTTCACCATTCGCGATCAAACTGAGTGGTTGTATAGCTCTGCGTCTACTGTAACAACACATGTCCAACATATTCCAACAACAGCAAAAGCTATCGTGTAAACTTGTGAAAGCCAGAAAAAAAAAGTCAGCAGTTCAAGAAGCATAGGAAGTTCATTTCCACCAAAGAATAATACTCCTAATGCATAGCATATCAACTGTAATGCTTACAAAGATAACAGGAGCATGAAAAAGAAAAGGTGATACAACAATACAGAAAAAGGCAGTTCAATTGAAGTCACCTACATGGATAGTGTGCCTACAGTAAACAGTGCAGGTTTGGAAACTGTGTATGATACAAAAGGATGTGAAAAAAGTTACCCTGGAGTAATAAATCATAAGAAATTCATATGGACACCTCTTCCAAAGGTGAGGAGTTGGATGGCTTTCTTCCCCCAGTCCAAGAGTTGCAAGAGAAGATGTGCTGGTATCTTTCATTCAATAGCTGCAGTTAATGGAGCCTTCATATGTGCCTGATCATCCGCGACTTATTTACGGGCCCTAAGCAAAATGCTCATCGTCTTCCAATGCAGTATAAAGCAACCTGCAACACAAGTTTTAATCAAGTTGAATGGATATAGTGTCAACAACTTCAGAAAACAACCTTCGTGCTTAATTATCACCAGGGATGAGAACAACTTACCAGAACAATGACAAGAAAACTAAAAGAACTAGGTAACCAAGCTTAAAGAGCCGTTTCTTCTTTTCCCAGTTGAGCAGATTAAATATCTCTGTTACATCTATCAGATGTTCTTTGCGGTCGTACCTGAATCAAAACAGCATATAGTTGGGAGTATGTCCATTTTTCATATTATAAACAGGGCAGCAGCAAACTGCAACTTCAGTCAAACTTGATAGTAGAATACTGCACAATAGCTGCTAAAAAAATTGATTTTCTCAATGAAGGATAATCTAGTTGGTAAATTAAATCTCAGGAGAGTTAACAAGAACAATCAACAAAAAGTATTTGTGGAATCAAATGTATTTGGTTCTATCAAAAGCTGACTGCTTATAATATGGATTCATGTGCATAAAAAATTAAAACATTGTCACAGTCTATAATGCTCAAAGAATCAAACAAGAACAAATACAAAAATGATATTCATAATGTGAAGAAAATAGAACACAGATGGGTGGGATAAAAGGAGAAAATTACCATCTAAGTTAAAGAACTTAAAGGTCATGTTTACAGAAGACAAGTGACATGTGATTGCTGGCAATTTGATGACATAGTTAACAGCTTTTCATACTCCATGGAGGGCTGGATACTAGAGACAAAAGATTTGGTGCGAAAATAGAGATAGATGTGAAGAAGGATGAAAGAAGGTCCTCATGTGTTCAGCAAAACAAATACAGACAATCTACTGCTAATTTGAAAAACTAAAGAACTACTTCGACTCGATTATGAAACTCCCGCACTTGAGGTGCGATTTAGGTGCGATTCTGATACGAACCTAGGGTTCCATCCATCCTCTTTCCTTCTGATTCCTTCTGAAGCTTTGATGCTATCTTACTCCTAATGGAGGAGATTCCGCCATTAAATTCTACTGAAGAGGCTGATTTACTCCAAAGATCAGTAAAGAAGTACAAGCGACTTGCTCACGGTGAACCTGGCTCTCCTCGTAGCGATTGGCCTGCTGGAAACTGGGCTAGTCTTCTCCAGCATAACATAGTACCTGACTGCATCTACGTTGGTAGTGATGATGAGGATGATACAATAGACAAGCATTTGGAGTCGTATGATGATGCCACCATGGAGGAGGACCTTTCAACAGAAGATGGCAGAATTACCATGGAAGTGCCTCTGGAGAAGTGTAAAAACCTGTGGAAACCATGGCGCCGAGCGTTAATCGTGAAGGTACTTGGCAGGACATTTTCCTACAAGGTAGTGGAACGCAGACTATCTGACCTTTGGGCTGATGGAGGTAAACTTGAAATTGTTGATATTGAAGAAGGCTATTACGTTGTTAGATTTTACTCAAAAACGCAATACTTGTTAGCTCTTGAGGGTGATCCTTGGATGATCCAAGGACACTATGTCACTGTGGCAAAGTGGAGGCCATTTTTTTGTCCCTCTACGGCTACTATTAAATCTACCCTTGCTTGGATTCGTGTTCGAAAACTCCCGTTGGAATTCTTTGATGAGACTTTTCTTATGGAGCTTGGTAGTTTGTTGGGTAAGGCTGTAAAAGTTGATGACACCACTGCAAATGCATTTCGAGGTAGATATGCACGTGTTTGTGTTGAAATCGATCTCCTCAAACCGCTGGCCTCGAGAATCAAACTTAATGGGAAGTTATTTAATATTGAGTACGAAGGCTTGACACAAATATGCTTCAAGTGTGGTCGCTACGGACACACCATAGAGGATTGTGATAAGGAACACAAGGCCATGATGGAACCCCAAGTTGCTGAAACTGCTAGTGTCCTACAATCTGTCAAATGTCATGAGGAAGCCTATGGACCCTGGATGATAGCATCAAATAATAGGCGTAGAAGACAACCCCAACAAAGCAATTATTATAACCAACATCGTATGGAGTTTGTTGCTGGAATCGAACAAGGTGGATTTGGAAATGGAGACTCTCGATTTAAAGTTTTGGATGAGGAACCTGAAACACAAGCACCAAGTGATGTACAATCTGATCAGCCCTCTAAAATGCCACTAAACCAAGGCCCTCCTGTAGTATTTACTACGTACTCAAGGGAGAAACAGCAAACTACTGATGTCCAAAAAAAGAAAGGGATAAAACTAAAGGATGCAACCAAGCCACGGGTTAATATTCAGGTAGCCCCATTTGAAACACCACAGTTCAAGTCCAATACCATGGTTAAACGAGGGACTACCAGCAACTCCAGAGGAAGAGGGTCACTCAGTCGGGGTAGAGGAGGAGCTATGTCTGCTTCACTACGTGATATTACAAATGGGCAAAAAATTATCCTTCCAAGAAACTATAATGAAGACCAAGCATTTGAGGAATGGCCATCCCTTGCGGCCAGTACAACAATGGTAAGGGGTGGCAAGACTGGAAGGTCAATTAAACACCATCCGCCAGACCCCGACCGTGATCAGGTAAACAGAAATGCGATTTATACAGACCCAAATGCACCAATGGACCTGGGAATTGAAGACGCAGATGACGCTATGGGAGATCATACTGAGACTGGACTAGAGGTCAACTCTAACCAAGAACAGTCCTAATGATTGTGTTGTCCTGGAATTGTAGGGGAGCAGTCTCCCCCGAGTTTCGCACCACCTTGAAGGATTTGGTATTGAGTCATAAGCCGGATGTTTTATTTATCATGGAGACGCGTACCCAAAGTGACAAGGGGCTTTGGATCCTTAACAAATTTCGGTTTAATGAATTTATGGCTGTTGAGGCTCGAGGATTTTCGGGGGGCCTTTGGTGCTTCTGGAATTCATCTGAGGTGAACCTCCGATTACTAAGTCGAACCTCACAACAGATTAATGTCGAAATCACCGAGAATACGAATCTTAAGTGGGTGCTTTCGTTAGTCTATGCTTCTCCCATTGTGGCCATTCGAGATTGTTTCTGTGAGTTTGTTGAGGCTATGAGCCGTGAACAGTTCTCACCCTGGTGCCTAATTGGTGACTTTAATCAAGTCACGAGACAAGAGGACAAAGTAGGTGGACGGCCTATTAGAGGATATGCCTCTGAACGGATGAATACAGCCTTGCAGACCTGTGAGTTAATTGACATGCCATACTCCGGTCCACAATTTACTTGGACAAATAAACAACCTGGACATTTTAATATCAAACAGCGTTTGGATCAGTGTTGGGCTAATGAGGCATGGCATATTTCTTTCCCAAAGGCATCGCTCCATCATTTGCCTAGAACACTATCTGATCACCATCCCATTTTGCTTAATACAGAACCCGCCTATGATAAAACTCCTGCGAAGCCCTTCTTCCACTTCCAAGCCAACTGGTTTGCTCATGGGGATTTTATGAACTTTGTCAGGAAAGCATGGATGGACTCAGCCAATGGTTTCCACTTTACTGTTGAGACATTTAAGGAAAAGCTAATTTGTTGGAATCATGATGTCTACGGCAACCTTTTTCATAAAAAACGAAGGTGCATTGCAAGATTAAATGGCATCCAAATTGCTGTTGCTACTCGTCCCTCTCGATTTCTATCCAAGCTTGAAGAGGACTTAATTAAGGAACATGCGAATCTACTCAGGCAAGAGGACCTCTTATGGCAACAGAAGGCTAAATTGGACTGGATTACAATGGGAGAGAGGAATTCGAAGTTCTTCCATGCAACTCTCAAGATGAGGAATAGAAAGAAAAAAAATAAAGCAGCTGAAAGACTCTAATGGAAATTGGATTCAAGACCCACATACTTTGGCAGGTATGGTGCTAGACTTTTACACAAAATTATACTCTGCTGACTATGATCCTGTGAGCATTGATTATCAGTTTAAGTTTCCACAACTTGATCATAATGACAAGAGATCTCTTAACCACCAAGTCTCGGCTAGAGAAATCGAGTCTGCTATCTTTCAGATGGGACCATTTAAAGCCCCAGGTCCAGATGGTCTTCCCCCGGTGTTCTACCAAAAAGCGTGGGATGTTGTTGGTCCGGCCACAATCAACTTTGTACTAGATGCTTTTTCAAAAAGAAGCTTTCCTCCAGTGATGAATGAGACGCTCATCACTTTGATTCCAAAAGTCAAATGCCCCGAATCTGTTGCTCAATTCCGGCCTATTGCACTATCAAATGTTGTTGTCAAAATTATATCGAAGGTGATTGCGAACAGATTGAAAAATATTATTCCCAAGCTTGCGTCGAAAAACCAATGTGTCTTTATGCAAGGAAGACAGTCAGCTGAAAATATTATCATTGCCCAGGAGATTATTCATACGATGAGACATAAACAGGGACGGGTGGGTCTCATGGCAATCAAGGTGGATCTGGAGAAAGCCTACGACAGAGTTAAGTGGGAATTCCTCAGAAGAATTCTTATTGAGGTTGGTTTTTGCCCACAGTTTGTTGACATTATTATGTACTCCATCACCTCAGCACAATTATCTATTCTGTGGGATGGTCAAAAGCTACCCTTGATCCATCCTACACGGGGCTTACGCCAAGGTGATCCGTTGGCGCCCTATCTATTTTTACTTTATATGGATACCTTGAGCCAAAAGATTGATGAGGTCGTCCAAGGTAAAATATGGAAACCAATCAAAGCATCTCGTCATGGGCCGGGTATCTCCCACATATTCTTCGCAGACGATTTGTTGCTTTTTGGTGAGGCATCCATGACACAGGCGAAGGTGATGGAAGGTATCCTTTCGGAATTCTGCCGTGCATCAGGTCAAAAAATTAGTATTTCCAAATCTCAGCTCTTCGTCTCCAAAAATACTAATCCACAGGTGATGTGTGCTTTGGATGAGATTCTGCACATCCAGAAAACAGATGATCTAGGAATATATCTTGGAATGCCCATCTTACATAGCCGAATTACCTCAAGAACCTACAGCTTTCTACTGGATAATGTTCGGGCTAAGCTAAGTGCATGGAAGGCCTCAAGGATATCTCAAGCGGGCAGAGCTGTACTAATTCAATCGGTGATGAATGCGATCCCGTCCTATGCGATGCAGACCACTTGTATCCCTATGAAAGTTATTGATGACATGGACAGACACACCCGGAAATTCTATTGGGGCGAATTTGATGACCAGAAGATGCTACACTATATGGCATGGAATAATTTGTGTAAACCAAAAGAGTGTGGGGGGCTTGGTTTTAAAAATTTGCGAAACATGAATGCTGTCTTTCTAGCCAAACTCGGCTGGCAAGTTTTGACTGATAAAACAGCTATATAGGTTCAGATACTTCGGGCAAAATATGGTTGCCCCTTCTCAGCGCGTACCAATCGTGCCATGTCTACTACATGGAGACATATACTTACCAGTATCCCTCTTCTTAGAGCTGGGCTCCAGCCGTCCAATTTCTGTAATGATGGCTCCTTACTTAATTCATCTCAGATTAAATGGACAGCAACTGCAAAAGGAGAATTCACCATAAGCAGTGCCTATCAGATGCTTACCAACCAGGTTCCTGATCCGAATTCAGTCGTGTGGAGAGTTATATGTAAGATACCAGGCCCAGGTAGATCGAATCTCTTCCTCTGGAGAGTTGCACATGGAACATTACCAACATCCTACTTCCTGCATAGAAGACATATTACTCCCTCGCCTGCCTGTCCTTTATGTGGCATGATTGAACTTTCTCCACTGCATGAAATACGTGATTGTAGGTGGATGGCCAAAGTTTGGAAACTATTGATTGAGCATAGCTACTGGGATATCTTCTTCAATGAATCAAATATATTTAGCTGGGTAAAGTCCAACTTGATGACTAATGTGGGATCAAAATCTAGTATTGAAGAGTGGAGATATGTCTTCCGTGAAGCCTTGTATGGTATTTGGTTCTGGCGAAACAAAGTCACACACGGAATTATCCGTGATCTGATGCCACCTCGGATTTTTGTTACTGATGTTTTGTACAGGGTCAACCACATTTTGTTAGCTTTTGGTGGTTGCCCAGTAGATTAAGCAGTTAGTTATTTTGGTAGAAATATTGTAAAGCCTTTCTGTTGATATATATACAAGTATTTGATCCTTTGGTTGGAAAAACAAATACAGACAAATGAGGTAGATGGAGGAGAAATGTTACTGGTACTTTCAGAAATCTTTTCCTTTAAGAAAGTTCATTTTGCCGTAAGACAGTAATCAGTCGGGAACATCAAAGAGATCAAGTCTTAATCAGTTTTCATCTTAGCATTAGTTCTGTCACAGAAAATTAAGGTGTGATTTTAATTTCCTCGTGATATTGGTTTGATATGAATTCTTTACAGAGGCGTAAGGTTATAAAATCCAGTGAAATTTAAAATCGTTAGCAGACGAATATTCCGGATTCCTGTCTAGTTGTACAGGATATGCATTATGCATTTTAGGCAAGGAAATAGGGTATAGGGGAAGGAATGAAGATCCCTACAGTCTAGCCATCAAAACTTTCATTCACTGACTTCTTCTACCTTTTCCAGTACTTAAGAATGGAACTTCTGGGATATGTCCAATCATTGCTTGACAAGACTCGAAATCATTTTGAGTCCAAAAATGTTTTCAGCAAACAAAGAAGCAAAAAATTCTACCTTTGTCTGACATCAATTTTCTTGTGCATCAATGCATAAATGGTCTGTTGTATACTAATTTCCATAAGATGCAGGATCGTGTAGAAGGGAACGAAAACCAGATCTGCTTCAAGAAAAAATGGAACAGCAATCACATGACAAGAGCCGACTTTCTAGTGGCTACCAAGTCAACAAGGTATACTAATTTTTTTGGGAAGATTGTTTTGTTCAAGAAGATCTAATATTTTCTGCAATCGTTATTTTTCTCAATCAAAGAACTAGTCTCACTTTTATCAGTACTACCCCAATGAGTTATTTCAAATCAACGAACTTGTTTTAGCATCACTAACATGGACCGCTTCTTCCTTTTCTTAGCGAACCAAATTAAACTTTCAGAAAGGACATGCTACTACAGAAACTTCTTCCTTTATGACATCAATTTTCAGGGAGAAGAAATATGTAAATGATCTCTCCTACACTAATTATGTATTCATCAGTTGCAAGGTGAAAGATCCAGACCCGCTCCATAAAGAATGTAAAACCAATTACATAACATAGACAAGCCCAACCCCGCTTGGTCGAGTTTTTGCTTTACCGGTCCCAAGCTCAGGTAAAGGAGGAGGGTTGTGTTAGGTTGACAGCCAGTGTAACACTTTGTCATTAAACATGATTATGAATTAAACGAGAAATTGCGAATGTTAGGATGTTCCCATATAGAACGCGCCACATGGTTCGAATGCCGCATCCCAACCAGGATTGCTGGATCTGGGAGAGTTGGGATGTAGCGTCAAATAAGCAAGGACCTTGCTGGATGGTCTGAATGCGGCGACAATTAAGCTATGGATGCTGCATCTCCTATAAAACTTGGATAGAGTGAAAAATAAGCAAGGGTTCTTAAGCCGTAAGTTAGACACCAAAAGATAAAATACTAGGTTAGGTACGAATATTAGACTAAGAACATGGAACACTTGAATTCTAACATAGTAGACAATGAAGATAATGGACACGATGATAAAAGGGGAAAAAAGTAAATAATCTACATTTGCAAGTGACAAAGTGGATTGGTGAAAAAGTTTGGATGTTGGATACGTCAGGATTTAATCTCTAGTACACATGAAAGAATAAGACAATAAATGGATTGAGGTTATTATAGATGCGTCATTAAGAAATGAAGTAGTAGGTGTTATTATAAAAAGAGATAGATTATGACCTTTAAGTTGGTATTTTGAAAAGATAAATCAAAATTATTAGCATTATGCCCCTTAAGTGTGTTTAGATAAGGCTATAAAGGTTCAATTTCCAAAAGATTTAGAATACGCAGTACATGAAATTCCAATAGGTAGGAGGAGATTTAAATAGACGTAGGTAAAGAGAATAAGGATTACAATGAGGTACACGGTGGATTTGGTTTGAAAACAGGAATGACGAAGGAAGATCAATTTTAGATTTCACAATAGCGTATAACCTTATAATGAGCAGTACGTTCTTTAAAAAAGGAGATGAACACTTGATTACATTTAAAAATGAACCAAATAAGTCGTATATAGACTATTTCATGACTCGTCGGAGAGATAAAAGAGCCTGTAAATATTGTTAAGGTGATCCCAACAGAAAATTTAACAGTGCAACATTGTCTTGTAGTGTTGGATGTCCGTATCCGATATAGAAGATTGAGAAACAAAAACCCGTAAACCCAAGATAAAATGATGGAATTTGAAAGAACCTAAACAAGCATTTTAGAAAAGCGGTCTAAGAGCAAGAAGTGTTAAGAAATTCAAACGATGATGCAAATGAAGTATGGAAGGATGTGCCGCTAAAGATAAAGAAAATAGCAAGAAATTTACATGCCGAGTCAAAAGGTCGAACACCTATAAATAAAAAATCTTGGTGATGGAAAGAAATGCAAGACAAAGTAGAAAAAGTAAGAGAACTGGTTATAAGGAATTTCAACTTTACGGAGCCAATAGAATTGGAAAAAATATAAGATTTATAAGAAAGAAGCTTAACCGGCAGTAAGTGAAGCTAGATCAAAAGCGTTTGAAGATTTATATAAACAGTTGGGTACGGAATAAGGTGAAAGAGATATTTATAAAATTACTAGAGAAATAAAAAAGAAAGACAAGAAATTTGACTTAAGTAAAATCCATTAAGAGGAAGATAGAAAGATTTTACCAGAGGAAAGGAAATAAAAGATAGACTGAGAGGATAATTTGAGAATTTTTTTTGATGAATCTGTGGAAGATAAACTCGTATTGAGCGAGTTACGTAACTTTAAAGAAGATAGAAATGTAACATATAGCAGGAGAATTTGATTGACAGAGGTAAAAGATGCTTTGAAATAGATGGAAAAAAAAAGATTGGACACGACAGTATTCCAATTGATGCTTGCAAATGTATATAGAAAGAAGGTATTATGTAGCTCACATATCTTTTTAACAAAGGAAAATCACTTAAATACTTCTGAAAAAAAAACAAAAGAGATATGCAAGATTCTGCATATTATGTAGGAATTAAATTAATGAGTCATACAATGAACGTCTAGGAGCGAATGATTGAGAAAAGACTTTGCAAAAGACTAGTGTATCTGAAAATCAATTTAGATTTATATCGGGAAGATAAACAATGGAGGCTATCCATCTATTGAGAAGATTAATAGAGAGGTACCAAGAGAAAAAATAGGATCTGCATATGATTTTCATTGAATTGGAAAAGACATATAATAAAGTTTCACAACATATCATGTGGAGAGTGCTTAAAAAGAAATGTGTTACAGTAGCATATATAGAAATTATTCAAGACATGCATAAGAACGTGATGACAAGCGTAATGACTCCATGAGGACTAAGCCCAGAGTTCTCTATTACAATGGATCTACAGCAAGAATCGACATTATGTCCATATTTATTTATTAATTATAGATGAGCTCACTTGACACATTCAAGACAATTCCGTGGAACATGTTATTTGCAGATGACATTGTATTGATATATAAGACTAGTGAAGAAGTCAATGCTAAGTTGGATTATGTTGGCGAAGAAAATAGGGGAAAAAAAGCTTCAAATTGAGTTGAAAAAAAGATAGTACATAAAATTTAATTTTAGCAATATAAGAATTATCTTGGAATCTTGTGTGGAACTACGAGACCAAAAGATTCACCTGAGTGAAAGTTTAAGGTATTTAGGATCTATACTACATAAAGATGGAGGAATTAACAACAATGTGATTCACATGGTACAAACAGGGTGGTTAAAGTAGAGAAATGCGTCATATTTTCTTTGTGATAAGAAAATAACTTTAAAGCTTAAACAAAAGTTTTATGGGATGACATTAAGACTCGCATTGATGTACGTGTCTGAATGTTAAACGCTCAAGGATTAGCATAAACAAAGGATGCGAGCCATGTAAATGAGAATGTTAAGATAGATGTATGGACATACAAGAAAAGATAAAATAAGAATTGAACATATAAGGAGAATTGTTAGGGTGACTCATATAAATGAGAAGATGAGGAAGTCAATATGAAGACAACACAGGCATGTGCAAAGGCGTCTTGTAGATGCACCTGCTAGGCGGTACGAAACAATGAATAAAGTGCATGTTATATGTGAAAGAAGGAGACCAAAGAAGACATAGAGAGATTGATATAATTTATATTACAATTGGAGAGCAAATAGTTAGTGATAGAGCTCAGTGGAAACAATTGATTCATGTAAGCGATGTCATGTAGATAGTATAAGATTTAAATGAGAATTTTAAGCTCTTAGCTCGTAATCATGGTAAAGATGATATGATATTTTTGACAGAGTCGTATTCTGAAAGTGCATAGTATGTATTAGGTATTAAGAACACAAGGAGGTAGGAGCTAAGCTAAAACTCAAAAAAAAAAATAGAAGAGAAATGATTGATCCATATAACCGACCTTACATAGTGGGAAAAAAGGCTCGAGTGTTGTTGTATAGAAGAGCCTAATTCAACAATGTATAGCTTTTAGTTCTTTCTCTGGCAAGAGAAGAAAGTCATCATCGCCAAGCCCAAATTTTCCACAAGTGAAAGACATGTAAAAGGCTAAAACTCCGAGGGTAACATACAATGGCATTTTACAGGTGGAAGACATGTGCTGAATATCACACCCATAGGAATTCAAACCCACCAAAATTCTGAATATACAAGAGCTACATCAAGCTTAAAATACATACAAAACTTACAATCGCCAATTGTAGTACAGATATGGAATGCTGAGAAGACACATAACCCAGTGCCCTGTGACTAGATAAAGGAAACATAGAACTCCTTGAGTGATGAACTCTGGCAAAATTATTCGGTTTATCCTTGATGCAGACTCATATGGGTTGATATAATCAAATTCTAGATCCGCCAAGCACATAAGCTGCAAGATAACGCAGAAAATAATAGAAGTTTCAGAGTTTCAAATATAAATCTCGAGGATAATGGAAACAACTATAATTTCTAGTCACCAAGCCTTCTCAGACAGACATCTATTCTCCCAATGTGCATACAGAAGCTTCCCTGCCCAACCAATAGAGGTTTCAAAACCAATTAATCAAACAAAATTTATGAAATCTTTTAACTTGGTAACAGGGACGCAGCAAAGCACCTCACCCCCAAATCCCTCACCCCCTCCCCACCGCCTACCACGTATCAGTAGGGGGGATTGGTGAGGTTAAATGACAGGTGGCCAACAATGGGTGTATGAAGGGGGATGGAGGACACGTGGCGGGCGGTGGGGAGGGGGTGAAGGATTCGGGGGTGAGGTGATCCCACTCCCGCAGCAAGACGTCTTAGCAACGTAGCTGGCCTGCAACTTCTTTCGTGATTAACCAGGCATTGGTCTTGTCCATTTCTCTTTTGCTCAGCTCCCTACTAGAAAACCAAGCGACAAGAAAAAAGGCAACGGCCATGTAACCATAGTCCCAAACGAACTATGTATTGCACACTCACCATGGTTCATTAAACACGGATCTATATATAATTATTACAAACGCCATTATCAAACATACATTTGTCTGAGTGCCACTAAACTTCGATCTGTCCCAATTTTAGCTAGAAAGACGACTTATTTCCTCAGAATTGACTACCCAATTTTTTGCAAGTAGCATTTTGGTCAACTTGATCTGTAAACATAAGCACCCTTATCTTTCCTTGAAAGTGAGCTAATACTTTATTCTTCAGATGCATAAAAAAGCTAGGGAAACAAGAGGAACCAAATATCTTGTATTAGAACGAATTGCAGGACAACTACCATTATCCTCCCCCAAAATTCAGCTTCAACATTTTTCAATTAAAATTAGAGAGCAAATTAAGACAGGTAGACAAGCATCCCAGTCATAGACTTGGAACAAATTACTTCACACTTTGTTTGAAAAAGAGCTGATTGTATAAAAAGAAGAAAACACTGAAATTTCCGAAAAAGAACAAAACTTTGAGAGCCCACTTGCTTAACTACTCAAACAAACCAAATAAAATCACTAACAGGAAAACTGAAAAGTTTGAATATATTTCACATGGTCTGACCTGAAAGACAACCATGACCAGGAGGATTATTTTTACGAAGAAAAAGATCAACCAGGCAATCAGTTCCATCGAAACTTCCGATGCTTGATACCTTCCTTCCTCTTTTTCTTACTTTTGCTCCTTCACTTGAGAACGAATTTCCAAGAAGAGAAATCCAATATGGTTAAAGTGGGAGAACAGAAGCAAGAAAGGAAAAATTTTGTTACTCTACACGGTATCTAGTAAAGTTTTATTTATTTTGAGGTAACAAAGGTAAAAGTTGGGAAGTCAGAAAACTAGTATCTATCTGTATGAATAGGAGAAATCAAAATTCGAAAAGTTTATCCAAAAACCAAATTTCAAGAAGTTTATCTCAAAAAAACAAAATTCGAAGAGTTTTATAATGTATAAATAAATGACATGATGTAATGTAAAAGTAAAGCTTTATACTGTATAAATAAGTATAAGATATGAATTTCAAAATTCTGAAATATAAAAACGAGATTGCATGTATTACATTCACTTTTAGGTGTATAATACTTCAAGTTTGGAGTCCATTAATTTCCTACACGAAGTAGCTTTAGTTTGTTTACCAAAGAGACGTTTGGTTCTTGTTTTTTTTTTCAAAAAATTGGGAAGGAGAATTTAAATCGAGACACAGGAATGAGATAAATGCTACTCAACCGCTAGACTAAAGGTTTTTCGCTTTTGGTTATATCTTATGCAATGGTAGGAATAAGAATCATTTAGAATATGATGGAATAAAATAAAATAATTTATTAAATTGGCTGCGATTCTTATATTATGAAGTAACAGTTGATCACCACACCTTGACGGAATTTTTATTATGAATCATCGGAAAACAACCTCTGTGTGTTTCTAACACATCGGTATGATTGCGTACATCTGGCCCTCATACTTCGCCATAGACGGAAGCTTCTAAAGCAATGAGATAATATTGTTGTTGATAGAAGATGTTTGTTTGAGGTATATTGAAAACGCTATATGAGTATAAAATTGAGGTATATTAAAAAAGCTATATGAGTATAAAAGAAGAACATTTGGGAATCTTCTGTGCCCTCTGTCATTTTTGGATGTCATTTTGATCATACTCTTAGAATCAACTATATTTGCTAGCGTAAATTCCAACTTTCATAGCAAAAACTATTGGTTTATTGTCACGCATGTGATGATTTCAATGTTTATGATTATGACTTCAATTCCTGTGTTTAAACCAAACACTGCTAAGTAAACTTAAAGGGCTAAAGTACTATGTTGACCAGATTTTATAGATTTTTTCGATGATACAACTAAATCATCATCATCCGTATCCAGTATATTCCAACAACATCAAAAGTTATCGCTAGGGTTTGGGGAGGGTAATTGGTAGGCAAACAATACCTCTGTCACAAAGGATAGAGAGTCTGTTTCCGGTGAGATCCCCGGCTCTATATGTATCTGCATAAATGACATAATAATAGAGATATGATGTGCTAGAGTGTTAGTGAGAAAATTCATGAAATACAAAGAAGAGGCTTTCAATATTAAAATACACATAACATGCATATGTACATGTAACGCAAAACAGCGGTAAACCATAAACAAACAAATGCAAAGTCAATCTAAAGAGTAGATAATGTCTACGCCTATCTATGTCCCTAAATATACTCTAAGGTGTCCCTATATATGACCTATACCTCGTCAATCTTAATCTTATGTCTCCATGAGCTCTTATCCTGGACCATGTTCTCAGATATGTACAAATCTAGTAGGTCGTGTCTAATCTGCTCATCCCAAGTCAGTACAAATGTAAATACATTGTAAACATGTGGACATGAAATATTGTTGAAGATTAAATCATTTACATAAAAGACTATCAACTAAAAAATGTTAACCAAGAGTCTATTGAAAAGAGACAAGAAAAGTTATTTAACCTAAAAATATATATGTCGATTCTGTTTCAAAAAAATTGTCTTACTTTGTATTTTACTTTGTTCTGAAAAAGTTGTCTACTTTTTAAAACAAAAAATGTATTAATAGTCAAAGTCTCGATACAACCTTTTCAATTAGAACTTACATAATGTCTCTCGTAGAAATGATTAGTACACACAATTTTTTTTATAAAAGCACATCTTATTAATTTTTACACCATTGATTTTGTCTTATGATTCATTTGTTATCATCGATTACACAAGAGGGTGTGTCTTTAACCAAAAAAGTGTATATTTATCATTACTCTTTTTGTAGTTTAGATCAATTAATCAATTAATTATATAATATTAACAGTTACGAAAATAGTTTAACTTCCTTGATCTCCAAGTGAGGCCACATTGGCCTCGAAAGGAGGTCATTACCTCTGCATCAAGCAAACCTTGAGGAAACATCAAAGTAAGGCCACCTCGGTCTCGAGAAGAAGTCATTATCTTAGTGTCTAGCAGGCCCTGGTGAAACCTCCAAGAGAGACCACATCGGCTTCAAGCAGAGGTCATCGCCTCGGCATCAAGCATGTCTTGACGAAACTTCCAAATGAGGATACATCGGCCTTGAGCAGAGAGCATCACCGCAGCGTCAAGTAGCCCTTGACGAAGCCTCTAAGTGAGGTCACCTCGGACTCAAGTGGAGGTCATCACCTTAGCGTCAAGTAGGCCTTGACAAAACCTCTAAGTGAGGCCATCTTAGCCTTGAGCAAAAGTCATCACCTCTATTTCAGGCGAGTTTTGACGACTTCTCCAAGTGAGGCCATCCCGGTCTCACCTCTTCAACGTCAAGCATCTTGGATGAAAACTCTAAGTGAGATCACCTCGGTCTCGAACAAAGTTCAGCTCTTCATGTCAACAGGGCTTGACAAATTCTCTAAGTGAGGTCACCTTGGCCTTGAGCGGAGGTTATCTCTTCACGTCAAACAGACTTTGACAAAATCTCAAAGTGAGGCCAACTCGGTCTCAAGCGGAGGTCATTACCTTAGGGTCAAGCAGTCATTAACGAAAGCTCCAAATGAGGCCACCTTGATCTCGAGCAAAGATTAGCACCTCATCGTTAAGCAGATCTTGATGAAACTTCAAAGTGAGGCTGAAATCGAAGATCAGTTCATCATGTCAAGCAAGCATTGACGAAATCTCCAACGCCACATCGGCCTCGAGCAAATGCCACCTTCTTACTTAAAGTAGGCTTTGATGAAACCTCGAAGTAAGGCAACCTCAGCCTCAAGTGGAGGTCACCTCAATAACATCTAGCAGACTTTGATGATGGTAAGTCTTAATCATCTTCCCAGACACGGAGTCTTAGCGAAGCAGAGCTTCTAAAATGATTAAGAGACATGATGAGGTAAAAATCGACATGCTCTCAGAATCACTGAGTATATTTAGGTCGGCAACTGTACTTAAGCCAGCATAAAGAGACTGGACATACTATCACCTAGGAACAATTACCACCACTAAGTATATTCAGGTGGGACGTAAACTCCAGGTGGGCCTCAACCATCAAGTCGACCTCATGAGTACATGTACAAAAGCCAAGCCAAGGTAAATCACATCGGTCACAGCTATCGACTCGACCTCAATCGTCATCTTGTCCATAGCTATCAGGTCGGACGGGTCCATAACCACATGCGTCACCTCGGCCTTTGAGGTCAGCTTGGCATATGTTGCTCAAGCACACCTCTGCCGTGCGAGCAACTTTGCCATATAACTCAGCACGTGGCATTACTTGACACTCATGCTTAAGCATGTCATAACACGTGGTAGCATACCACGGTCCTCAAACATGGATTGGCCAACCAAGGCATATAAAAAGACTTATCACTGCCAAACAGAAGGGAGGTTTGGAAAAAGATCCAGACATTTTAGAGAACATTCATCTCAAAATACACATAAAATTCTCATAAAGAGACATGTTTCTCTATATTCTATCATATATAAAATGCTTAAAATGGAACAACCCCTAAATGACTTGAGCGTGAGAAGGTTGCTACGGAGCCTCTAATGCTGCTAATTCTTACAAGTTTCAATAGTAGGTTCACCACTTTTCTATCCGAATCAAATTTTAGATCCGAAAGACAAATCCAGGTCCGTCAATATATATGTACATGTGCAAAATGAAGCACAACAGATCAATGTGGAAAAATATTTTCTCGTTATACCATGGTACTATGGACTACCCATTAAAACATTTTCTTTCTTCATGCCGCCTTCTTCTTCTCTGTTTCGCCATGGCTACTGACGCTTGCAAAACGGACGGCGAAACTTCTTCTAAATGACACATATCTCCCTATGATTTAACCCCCAGAGATAATCCCAGCAACCTAACTATCCATTGTCCAATTGAATGGGGACAACTATGACGAATAGGCTAAAGCCATTTGTTTCTCGATCCAAAATTGAAGATATGCGTGTCGTTCAACCTATGTTAATTTCATGCATTTTTAATACCATATAGCCTCGTCTCAAATCAAGCATCTCCTACAGATATAGTGTTGAGGCTTTCTGGAGTGAAATTGAGGAGCATCTTCAGTCACTAATGGTCCTTGTATTCAGCAGCTTAAATCAGAATCGGTCGATGGTAAACAAAGAGGTCTCAGCATTACCGATTAAAAGATTTATGAAACAAATGATATTTCATTCATATCAATCATGTAGTGTTTACACTTGATTATATAACTACTACAACAAGGGTTTGGTACAAATTAATGATTTGATACAACAGGAGGATAATAACAAAACTTTGTTATACTAGCTAACAAGAAGCTTGAGTTGTTTAGATTGGAACCTCCTGGAAGCGAAGGTACCATGCGGCAGATAACCATGCAACCGAAAACTGAAGGCAAACAACTGTGATGAGTCACACGCCTTACGGCTCCTTGACACGCCTCCGCAAGATGGTGGTTCCATTGGAAATGCCAATCTTGGAACGAAGAGAAACAAAACGATCTTTAGACAGTGGTTTCATGAGCGCATCCGCGAGTTGATGAACAGTTGAAACATGCGAAACTTTAAGATCCCCTGAGGCAACTTTCTCACGTAAAAAGTGATAATCAAGAGCAATATGTTTCATTCGACTATGAAATACTGGATTTACACACAAATATGTGGCGCTCAAATTGTCACAGTAAATGGTAGGAGACGTAGGGAGTGAAATTCCGAGTTCATGAAGAAGATTAGTTACCCATGTGACTTCGGCCGCAGCAGATGCAACAGAACGATACTCAGCTTCAGTGGATGATCGCGCAATAGTCCGCTGCTTTTTAGAACACCAAGAAATGTGATTGCCACCAAGAAAAAGAATGAACGCAGTAGTGGAGCGATATGAATCAAGATCATCTGCCCAGTCAGTGTCCGAGAACGCGTGAAGAAGGAACGGTTGGTGACGGCGTAGCATAAGGCAGTGATGTAAGGTATGTTTGAGATACCAAAGTAAACGTTTGGCGGCAGTCCAATGACTTTGCGTGAGAGAATGCATAAACTGGGCAAGTTTATTAATTGCAAAGGCAATGTCGGGGCGCGTAAGTTGAAGATATTGTAGCGCACCAATAAGACTTGGTACTGAGTAGCATCAGTGGATGGCGTGCCATCGGCAATAACCAATCGGCTGCTAGATGACATAGGGGTGGCGGCATCCTTGACACATGCGAGTTGAAACTTGGCAAGAAGATCACGAATGTACTTGTTTTGAGATAGATAGAGTCCGTCAGTGATGAATACAGCCTCGACACCAAAGAAATAGTTAAGGGGTCCAAGATCCTTAAGTGAAAAACGAGCACCTAAAGAATCAACAAATTTTCAAAGGGACGTAGAGCAATTGCATGTAACTAGCAAGTCATCAACATAGACAAGAAAATATATAACAGTGTCACCGCAATGATAGATAAATAATGAGGTGTCAGACTGAGAATTAGAAAACCCATAACGTAATAGAAAGGACTTCAACTCATTATACCAAGCCCGAGGAGCTTGCTTAAGCCCATACATCGAACGTGTTAGGTGACACACATGCTGAGGCAAGGCCAGATCGACAAACCCAGGGGGTTGAGCCATATAAACATTTTCAGTCAAGTGACCATTAAGAAAAGCATTGTTAACATCAAGATGAGAAATAGACCAGCCATGACAAAGCGCAACCGAAAGGACCACACGGATTGTGGTAGGCTTAATAACCGGGCTGAATGTGTCATGATAATCAGTACCATGACGCTGATGGAAGCCCTTGGCAACCAGACGAGCCTTATAACGAGCAATAGAGCCATCTGGATTACATTTAATACGAAACACCCATTTGCATCCAACAACTATATGATCCGGAGGAGGAGGAATAAGGACCCAAGTATTATTACGACGAAGAGCAGCAAGCTCGTCATCCATCGCAGCACACCATTTGGAATCACGATGGGTTCAAGGGATAGTGGAACCGGGTGTTTGGTGGTATGATTCAATGTGACATAGTCAGGAAATTGCTTAGGACAAAAAACATTATTGCGGGCACGTGTGACCATGGTGTGACATGAGGAAGAAGCAGACGGAGAGGGATGGGGTTCGGCTGGAGCGGACTGAGGAGGGTTGGGGTCGGCTGAAGCAGGGGGCAGACTGGAGGTGGGAGAGGGAGAAACGGGGTTTTCTGGGGTTGGAGTGGAAGAAGTAGAAGAAACATACCTGGGGGAAGCCGCAGCAGCTGCTCCGGGCACGCCAGCAGGAAGACCCAAGGGTGCAGAAGACACACGTTCAGCAGGGGGAAGCATGGCAGCAAGCTCAGAAGACGCAAACCAACCGGAAGACGCGGTTGAGGAGGGAGTAGAAGAAGATAAGGTTGCAAACATAAAATGATGCTCGACAAATTGAACGTGCCTAGAGAGATAGAGGCGATTGGAAGCAACATCAAGACACTTATAAGCATGATGCGTGTTAGAATATCCCACAAAGACACAGGCCTTGGAACGAGGTGCTAGCTTATGTTCAGAGTAGGGTCGTAACCAAGGGTATCAAAGACATCCAAACGCACGTAATGTATGATAATGAGGGGGTTTGGAAAAAAGAGCTTCATAGGGTGTTTTGTTGTGTAGAAGTGGCGTAGGCAACCGGTTAATCAGATAGACTGCTGTAAGGAAAGCATAAGACCAATATTGTGAAGGCAAGGCAGGAAAATGAAGGAGAGCTAACCCAGTTTCAACAACATGACGATATTTGCGCTCAGCAGAACCAACGTATTCAGGAGTATAAGGTGGGGAGATGCGATGTTCGATACCTTCAGACTCAAAGAAACCCTTAAGACTCTTATACTCAGTGCTCCCATCAGTGTAGAGCGTAACAATAGAACGACGGAAAAATTTTTCAACCATGCGTTTGTACTTAGGAAAAATATCTGACACATCAGTTTTGCGAGACATCGGAAACAGCCATACATATTTAGTAAAATAATCAATGAAGAGTAGATAATAGCGAAAACCATCAATAGATTCAACAGGAGAGGGTCCCCATACATCAGAATAAATTAAATCAAGTGGGCCACGACTAGATACAGAAGTATGACTAAATGGCAGTTTATGACTTTTATTGCTAAGACAGGATCCACAAAAAAATTTATCAAGTGTGGAACTAGATGCAACAAATATGTCTTTATTCTGACTCAGAAGCTGGAAGACTCAAGATGAGGGATGGCCAAGGCGATGATGTCATGAAGCCACATCCGACTTGGTGCTAACAAAGGCTGATGACGTCAGACTTGGCAGTGTGGGTGGCCCATCCTACTCGTACACATCACCCTTGGTCCGCCCGTGAGCAAGCTGCGCCCCCATTTTGAGATCCTTAACAACAAATGAAAAAGGAAAAAATTCAATAGAGGCTTTGTTGTGCTGACAAAACCTAGAAACAGAAATCAAGTTTCTAGTGAGCAGGGGAACATGCAAGACATTAGAGAGAATAAAAGACTTAGAGGTCGAAGGAAGGATAGAAGAACCAATATTTGTGATATTGAGGCCAGAGCCATCTCCTAAGAGCACATCATCAAAACCCTCATATGACTGTGATGGAATGGTGTGTTTAGGTCATTTGTGACATGATGAGACGCTCCAGAATCGAGGACCCAGTTGTGCTTCGTCATCCCTGAGGTAGTGTGATGGAATTCGGGTTGCTGCTGCTGCAGTGATCGTTTTAGAGAAAAACATTGGCGAGCTGTGTGTCCATCTTCTAATAATATTGACAGACGACACCACCTTGTGACGGGTGACGCGAAAACCGGGTGGCAGCCGCAGGCTGGCCACCACCTGTATTGCCGGATTGAGTTTGGCCGCCTTGGTTGGGCGAAGGCCGTCCAGGGAATGAACGCCCGGGGAACGGTCCTTGAGAGCCATTGAAGTTTGCACTCCGACCTGGTTTCATTTGAGTGGCATGAACAGTGACAGTAGTTCCATTACGACTTTCTTCACGCTTGAGAAAAGCTTCATGCTCCACCAGCTTATCATGAAGCTCCTCAAACGAAATGGGAGTATCACGAGCACGAATAGCAGCATCAATTTCTCTGAAGCTGCTACTGAGCCCATTGAGTGCAAAAATAGTAAGATCATCATCACTCAGGTGAGTGTCAGCAAGGGCCAACTCATCTGCAATACCTTTAATTGTTTGAAGATAGTCAGCAACTGATTGAGACTCACACGTGATATTAGTGAGTTTCTCTTTAAGATTCATTATGCGGGAACGAGACTTGTTTGCATATAACTTGTGAAGCTTTGTCCAAGCATCATGCGAAGAGGAGGCTGTGGCGATTAGAGGCACCACCGTTTCAGAAACAGATGCAAGAATAGCATGAAGTAACATCTTGTCATGTTGAACCCAGATAGCATAATCTGGATTTAACTGTGTGGCGCCCTCTTTATCCATAACGTGCTTAGAGAGACACGACACACTCTCATCAAGAAAACCCATGAGGTCATACCCGTACAACAAGACATCAAACTGAGCTTTCCAAGAAGGAAAGTTATTCTTGTTTAGCTTGATAGGGAGTTAGCTGCAACATTAATAGCAATGACTCATCAAGAGAGTCATGCTTGGTGGAAGAGGGTTCGGCCATAATGACTGTAACGCCCAGAAAAAAAACACTCGTTGGAGTCGTTATGGCTCTGATACCATAAAAGATTTATGAAACAAATGGTATTTCATTCATATCAATCATGTAGTGTTTACACTTGATTATATAACTACTACAACAAGGGTTTGGTACAAATCAATGATTTGATACAACAAGAGGATAATAACAAAACTTTGTTATACTAGCTAACAAGAAGCTTGAGTTGTTTAGATTAGATAAAGCAAGCTGTTGGAACCTCCTGGAAGCCAAGGTACCGTGCGACAGATAACCATGCAACCGAAAACTGAAGGCAAACAACCGTGATGAGTCACACGCCTTACGGCTCCTTTACACCGATTAGTACGGACAAATCAAGAAACTTTTGGAGGATCTTGCCCGATAAGGAAAAAACTATCGGTCCAAAAGACGAGAAGTGTAACTAACTCTTTTTTTAACAGTCAATGTGATCTGACCTTCACAGAAATACATATAGTCTAAGGTTTATGTCAGTTCCTATGGACTGAGTAAACATTCAAGTCCGCACAACTCAGAAGACGTAATACACCTTTTACGCAATTAAGGTCTTATGTCAGCATTAAACCTTTTCGTACGAGAGATCAAAAGTCAGTCACCTTAGCCTCATTAGTCCACTCAGCTATTGTCCCTGCCTCTGACGCAGCTTTCACCTCGACAATAGATGACACCTCTGTCATGCGTAACAAATCGGCCATGGATCCTATACCCAAATGTCTCTTTGATCAGCTCGACACAAGCATCTCAAGCAAACTCTTGCCACGTGAGCAGCTTGCCTTTGCAACATAACACGTGGCGTCGCATGGTGTTCATGCACAAGCAGAGCAGGGCACATGGCATCCTTATATAGTTCCTAAACATGCATCGACCAGCTAAAGTATACAAAAATAAAACAAACGCCAATAGAGAAAGAGACGGGTTTCTCTAAATATCTCAGCACATGTACTTCGAAATATGAAAATATTCATAACTGACTTGATCGTCGAAGAGGTTTCTTGGAATATAACTCCAAGTCTCAAATGTTGTTGAATTTCATAGGATTTCTGCAACAATCGTTAGTTTCAAAATTAGAATCATCCCTAGGCGAATATCTGACTTCGCCACTGCCGAATGTGATCCGTTCCCCACTTAAATGTAAGTGCAATCTTTCTGCTGCATTTGATAAACGTCTAGAAGATGAGAAGGTAGTCCAATTTCTTATGGGTCTCGATGACACCTTATATGGTACGGTGCGATCTAATTTGCTTGTTTGTGATCCCTTACCCGCGATTAGTATGATTTATTTGAGTCTATGCTTTTACATGAAGGACCTTGGAATTTTAAAATATTTTTAGATTGGAAGTAGGTCGTAGTTTTGCAGGAATGTATTTATCTCAGTGCAAATATAACCTCCACATTCTATCGTAGGTGGGTCTTCTTGGCGCTAAGCCTGCTGGTTTTCCACTTGATCAGAATCATCTCTTTTCTGAGGTCACGGGTCCAATGCTTTCGGGTCCTTGTTATAGCCGTTTGGTTGGCCACCTTATTTATCTCGCCGTTACACACCCTAATCTTTCTTATTTTGCTCACACTTCAGCATGTTGGAGGAAAAAATGTATAATGGGGAAATGGGTTTGTCCAAAATTGATGAGCAACATACTTTGAGCTTAATTACGTAGATAATTTTAGGCTTTTAAATCACTCAATTTTGATACCGGGTGAATAAGAAATTAATGCTCAAAGTATGAATAAAAATTGTTTGCAAATTGAAAAATTGGTGATGCGGCTTCATGAGAAGAAGACACATTACCTTTTTTTGCACATATACCACATTGGCCAAGTGAAGGAAAGATGCCACCAAATATATTATTAGAAAAGGCACTTTAGATGTGCCCTAAGAGCAAGAGAATTTTTGACCGGAGGGAAGACGCAGATGGCTGCCACGTGGGCGCGCTGCCCGTTCGGCCTGCTCGTGCTCGGGCTCATGGCTCGTGGGTTACTTCCGATCATGGGGTTACTGGCGTCGATCGTGGGGTTACTGGCGCTACTGGCAATCGTCTTAAGGACAGAGTCTTGAACTCGCCTCGGTTTGCATACTGTTCGGTTTCAGTTTACACGAACACACACACTATACTCCACAGAATCTGAATTTTTTTATTCTAACAGAGCACAGTTTATGCAGGCTCCTCATCGTGAACATTGGGTTGTTGCTCTTCATGTTGATCGTTACTTGAAGTTTCATCCTGGTCAGGGTATTCTCCTCCGTGCTGATTGTGAATTATTTATTTATGCCTGGTGTGATTTTGATTGGGCCGTATGCTCTTTTACTTGTCGTTTTCTTACTTGTTGGATAAACTTTCTTGGTTCCTCTCCTATTTCTTAAAGAAACTAAGAAACAACACAGTGTTCCTCGTTCTTCAGCTAAAGTTGCGTATTGGTTTATGGCTGCTACAACTACAACAACAACATTACCCCATTGTTTCAGAGGTTTCCGTCTATAACAGAGTATAGGGTAATGTTGTTGTTGCTATAGGGGCTACCACTGTCAAGTTAAAATGGCTTAAAAATATTTTACTCGACCTTGGTGTATTTTACTCTTGCTCTGTCTATTTACATGGTGATAATCAAGTTTCCTTGCACATCGAAGCTAACCTAGTATTTCACGAACATACTAAACATATTGAGATAGATTGTCACTTCATCTGAAATGTCATTTAAGATGGCATGTTTAGCCTACTTGCGTTCCGACACATGTACAAGTTGTCGATATCTTCACCAAACCATTGGACAAGTCTTTGCAAGTTAGACATTTTTGACATGCATGCTCCAACTTGAGCGAGGCTATCAAGATTATTATGAGATTCTCCTCCTAAAAACCCTGTATGATTGTATTTCCTAGTCAACTGTTTATTCCTTATTTTATTCTGGTAAATATACATATCAATGTTCATCGTATATACAAGTTATCAACTACTTACATATCAATGTTCATCGTATATGCGATGTATAGTACGTAGGGATGTATCTTTTATGTTCATATTAAAGAATATCCTCTTAATGCTTTATGCAACTATCTCAAAAAGTTGTGGACTCATGTCATGTACGACTTTAATAGAAAAACAATCTATTCCATGAGACTTGACATCGAGATGCCAAGCTTCTTGTTAACAACTTAACATGAACTATAGAGAAAGTCAGAAAGCTAGATCGATTATCCATTTACTTGGCACCGTTGGATCACTCAACCCGATTGTCATCCCTACCCAAGGGACAGGTCATATAGTCAAGCTTTCTTCTTATTATTCAGTTGACAAAAAATATAAATTAGATGACACACCAGCTTTCTATGTATGAGACATGGGTTTTAACGCCCTTATTTCTAACGAAGAAACTTGTACACATTTATGTTACTATTTGAGAGAGATACGTATGACACATAAGTCTATCTTAATATGTCAATTGGTCCTTAAATCCTAACACAATATTATAATCTTAGAGTAATATATCCAAGAAAAGAAAAATAAGTTCTTGTAGAGTACTTATGTCAATTTATATAGCTTCATTCTTAAACAAAATATATAAAGCGCACGGGAAGAGGTGTGATTGATTATAAGTAAACATTGGGTTAGAGTATGTTAATAATAAGATAAATTAATTTCACATTTGCTATAATAGGCTACGACTTGAGCACAATTTAACTAAGCCAAACTTTGTGAGCAACTATTCTTATTCTATTCTTCGTACGAGCTGAGGTAAAATAGTAATAAATCATGTGAGTGTTTATTAAAGAGGCAGCATAGAAACTTTGACCGTTAAAACTTACTATTTTTTAAAAAAAATAGACAATATTTTTGGGACAAAATAAAATAAAAATAGGGATAATATTTTTAAGACGGAGTTAGTAATAAGATAAATTAATTTCCCGTTTCCCATGAAAGTACATATAGTTTGGAGCCTTGATATTTGGTTTTTTTTTTTTTTGAATGATCCGCAAGTTCTTCCGTTCCAATGCAAATTATATAGATGTGTTTGCAGATCCAATTAAATCCAAATATTCAGAAAGCATTGTATTAATTTGGGTGTTCTTTCACTTTTGGTTGTTAAGTTGCAGCAGTTTCATATCAAATATAAATTTGTGTATTATGATATAAAAAGATTATATTCTTAAAGGAATATAAATATGCGCATTATATTCTTTCACTAACACACACCATATCTTTAGTATTGTGTCATCTATACAGATATATATAGAGTCGAAAGTCTCGCTGGAAACAAACTCTCTATCATTTGGGATGAAATTATTGTTTGCATGTCTCTCATCCTTCCCAGACTCTAGCAATAGCTTTTGCTGTTTTTGAGATATACTAGATATGTGTTGTTGTTGTAGTATATTAAAGGAAAGTTCAAACTCCGGAATGAGTTCTGATGGTGTGATTTGGAGCAAACACTAGAGTTGACAGAATCTATCATAAATGGTTAATAAATGTGAGTGATAGTGTTTGAAGATGTCATTGACAAAATAGATTCTCGGATGAAGAATTGTAAAGTATAAAGGGAAATAAAGAGAGAATATGGAGGCTACTTCGTTGAGTGAGAATATTTCTTGTTCTATAGGAAAGCTTTTAAAGAACTTCCACTCAAATGACAGTGCCAAAAGACCATGAATTGACCTGCAAGGACCCCGATACTGATTTCTTTTATCCAAAAAAAAATTGTGTCCTTTGTGTGAGGGCATACATAAACAACCGGTCGAGTAAAAATAGAAACGGATCAATTAATCATACACAGTATATCTCAACGGCAGTAAAAACTATCGTTAGTGTCTTAAAAGGATGAGCCGCAGGCAACATTACCTCTATCCAAATGGATAGAGATTTGTTTCGAGTGAGATTCCGATTTTATATGTATCTGCATAAATGACACAAAAATAGGAATATGATGTGCTAGTGATGGATAATAGAGAGTATATTTTTTTCTTCTTATTCTCCAGTTTGATTTTCTTTTCCATTTTTTTTAGGAAAAAAAAACAATAGCAAGAGAAATTGGTTCTTCTCTGTGTTTGTGTTATTCAGAAGCTCTAGTCTTGGAGAAAATGTCAGAATATTAGGTATCGTAAATGAAGTGCACTTTTCGCAAGTGTAAATATAGAGACTAATATCCACGCAGTATATGACTTTTAGGGAATAGCATCAACTCACCGAAAGAGGGTGCGGTGACGCGCGACCCTCATATAGCTTCACCAACCCCCTTACTGCCACGTGTCGCGTGGTAACAAAAGGGGTGAAGAAAGTTGGAGTGAGGAAATCCTCGACTTTTAGCGGGTGGCGGAGGAACCGAAATTGCTCGGGAAGCACAGTTGGCAAAGGAATTTTTTTCGTCTTTAGGACAAGACAAATTCCCAAGCGGATGAAGAATATGAAACGATAGGGCGTGTCTTGGATCAACATGTAACATTGTTGTTTTGTGATCTTAAAGTTACGGATCCGAGCTATGGAAATAACATCTTGCACAAAGTGTAAGTTAAAACTGCATACATCAGATCACGAAACGATCCGGTCCTTCTTCGAACCCTACGTAACATCTTATGAAGAATTTGAAATGAAGAGAGCTGACTGAAGTCTAAAGTACCAAATTTAATTTATGTATGTGCGTTTGTGTGAATGTATGTATATGTAAATCTCAAAACAAAGAAAGTACTCACGCTTTTAGACTAAGTATAATACTAATTAGAACACTAATAATTGCAAATAAAGGTAACATAAATATTAGATAACTTAACCGCAATTTTATCAAAAAATGGTTAGGTACTCCGATATATATTATAATTATGTGTTTTCTATGATAAAAAGAGTATGAGACGTCTTAGTTTTCATTTAATCCATTCTCACGAGATTTGGTTTTTATACAACAACAACAGTCATACCCAGTATATTTAAAACCTATCGCTAAGATCTGGAGAGAGTGAGAGGCAGTCAAACAATATCTCCATCCCAAGGGATAGAGAGTTTGATTCCAGTGAGACCCACGACTCTATATGTACATGCATAGATAATACAATAATAGAAATATATACTAGTGAATGGATTTTATTAAACATAAATAGAAATATTAATCAATGTAAGGCAAAGAAAAGGAATTATAGAGAACAAAATATACAATTATGCCACATGTTTAGGTGTAGAGAAGGAAAAAAGTACACGAATTGGTACACTATACTCGACTCATTGCAATCAATAGGTCTTACATATTTATTTTGCTTAACAGTCTAAATTCTAAAGAAGAATATAGGGTGATGTCTCTTAGGGTCAAGGGTAAAATTGTCTAGATATTTAGCAAAAACACAAAAGAATAAATATTTCCTAGAGGGGAGGGTATAAAGGGTGTCTCGCCTATAAAACTAGCTTGGGGGCCTAGTTGCCATTAACCCTAACACCACGAGCAACATTATCATATTGTCTTAGAGGTTTCTACATATGACAAGGTATCGAGAGTCGGATGTACACAACCAACCCATGTGTTAAAAACACATAGAAGTTGTTTCTCGATGACCACAATAAAATTTGCGTCAATCTCTGTCGATCAGCTGATACTTCACAATATAAGAATCGCAATCAATTTAGTAAGTCATTTTGTTTTATTCTCTAATATTCAAAAGTCAAGGAAGAGTGTGTCTTTGAATCTATTAAAAATGGAAATTTTTGCCATTAACCCTAAAAAGTATTTTAACTTTTCAGTCATACATAATAGGTATTATCAAGCATATCCTTAGTGTGAAAGAAAATGCACTTAGGAACAAGAAATATGAAACGTAATAAATAAAAGAGACACGCATAATCACATGGCTTGGCCATTAATTTAGGTCGTTCCCTAAATAAATTACAAATACAGTGACATTTAATATATGTGAACTTCAGTTAAGAGAAGAAGAAAAGAGAAAAATCCCCACACTTCCTTTTTTTCCGAATGGGATCATTTTATTCATATTATTAAACAAAAATATTTACATCATATTAGAAGCCTGACAAGTGAGATATCTAGGGTATATCACTTTTATTCTCTAAACATCAAAAAAGACGAATATTTCTAACTTTTTCGAAGGTTTTTTTTTTTTTTTTTACTATAGTACTTCTTTCTGGCTTTTATCCTCTAAACAACAAGCAAGGCGAATATCACTTTTATCCCTACACTCCCTTTTTACCTATACATTTCCTTCCCCTTTGGAGTTCAATCAACTTGAGTATTATTAATCAATGTAAAACGGGTACATCAATTTTCATTCATCGTGTGGAGCCCGGTAGGGTTGAAGAGAATATAATTCACTTTATTAGCGACAATTATGGGAGTCTTTTGAAAAAGACAAAAAAGAGAAAAAATAAGACTCTCACGTCTCTATAACGTAGATCAGTTAGTAATCGAATGACATATTACATTACAAGAGGTTGTCGGTTCGACTCATAGCAGTTGCATGTGGGTGTTTGAATCCTTACATAGATCGATCCAAGTCCTCCAGAACACTCAACTATATTACAGCTTTCACTTGGTTCGATCCAGTCTAAACATGGATCGATCCAAGTGACCTATGTCAAGTTTAAAGTGTTCATTACATCATTTCAAACTCCCAAACAACCTCATATATGTTCTATATAAGTTTTGGAGCACATAGTGACAATTATGGGAGTCTTTTGAAAAAGACAAAAAAAGAGAAAAAAAATAAGTCTTTTACGTCTCTATAACGTAGATCAGTTGGTAATCGAATGATATATCACATTACAAAAGGTTGTCGGTTCGACTCATGGCAGTTGCATGTGGGTGTTTGAATCCTTATATAGATCGATCCAAGTCCTCCAGAACACTCAACTCTTTTCCAACTTTCATTTGGTTCGATCCAGTCTAAACATAGATCGATCCAAGTGACATATGTCAAGTTTAAAGTGTTTATTACATCATTTCAAACTCCCAAACAACCTCATATATGTTCTATATAAGTTTTGGAGCACATAGCGACAATTATGGGAGTCTTTTGAAAAAGACAAAAAAGAGAAAAAAATAAGGCTCTCACGTCTCTATAACGTAGATCAGTTGGTAATCGAATGATATATTACATTACAAGAGATTGTCGGTTCGATTCATGGCAGTTGCATGTGGGTGTTAGAATCCTACCTTCAGCTCCTTATACCAGAACGGAATTAGCCTAGACACTTTGTAGGGACCAAATAAGAACCTTCCATCTAAAAGTCCGCTAATTAAAACTGATTTATATTTTTCATAAGGTTCTTTAGAGATAAAACGGTGAAGGAGAACAACGATATGAAATTTTTGCACTAATAGAGAAATAAGGCTCTCGCGAGTGAGGAGATTATGGGAATAGCACAAACTGAAGAGTGTTAGTGCGGGGGTAGGATCCCCTCACCGCAAGGGGGTACAGTGACGTGTGACCGCGCGACACGTGGCAGCAAGGGAGGTGGTGAGGCTAGATGCAGGTGACCCTCATCTAGTCTCACCACCCCTCCTTGCCGCCACGTGTCGAGTGGTCACAAAGAGAGTGAGAAAATTGGGGGTGAGGAGATCTCAACCCGTTAGTGCGCGTAATGACAAACAGAAGTAGCTTTGTCTCCTAATAGTATAAAACTAATGAATGTATTTCACCAACTCTCGTACTATCACCCATTTCAAAATTCTCCACTTTTGGTTGCAAGCGGATCTCAAGATCCTTTGGTGCCCAATTTTTTATTTCTCCTATTTTTCTTCAGCATTGCCCATAAAGATGGAAAATGTGGCTATCATTCACTTTTTTTTTATTAAAATGATGATATTAACCAGAATAACACTGTTTATAGGTCAACATGTCAATGTACATGTAATATTTAGTAATGTATAATAATCTTAAACTATATAAGCAACGCCTATGTCTAAGATATGTGGGTAGAGCTTATACATCACTCTATATACATGAGTGCATATTCTATGTGCTACATCCCTAGATACAAATGCTTCTCCTTCAAAAATACATTTGTTCCGAGCTTGCCAAATAAAATACACCGTCGCAACCAAGACAATTTTTGCTTCCTTGGCTTTCAGGGCTTTCCTTTTGAGCCTTCTCGATCTCCAGGCCAGCAGTCTATTGATATTAATAATATTATAAATAATTAACATGTGACGGTGATAAATGTACAAAATAGGAGGCTTGTTCCTATTATTATATTTTTATTATCTGATAAGTAACATTAACCATATTAAATTGTCCCGAATTTACTCATTAATGATATTAAATTATCCGTTTGTTTTTCTCTTTCTTCCCCGAACAATACCGGGCTTCCCAATACCCCGTCGGCCCCTAAAAACAAAGCTTTAGAAGTTATTAAAAGATGGATGTGCAAAAATAGGAGGTGCAGAAATATAAGAGAACGTTTGCCTTCAGGACTAATAATTGAAGTATTTTATTAATCTTCTCTTTAATTTAGAAGTTATTAAAAGATGGATGTGCAAAATAGAAAAGAAAATAGGAGGTGCAGAAATATAAGAGAACGTTTGCCTTCAGGACTAATAATTGAAGTATTTTATTAATCTTCTCCGCTTAATTTAATGGATTAAATAGAGGCTCAAAGATGCCTGCTCTTAGGTACATCTTATGTAGCTTTTCTTTAATAATATGACAATTAAACGGCCTGGGACATTGAAACGTAAATAAAGTCAGAAGTACATATGTTCACATATTCAAATTTCTTGGGATATAACATGTAGGAATAGTTTGAATGAGAGGTACTTTGTCCTAATATTGCAAGCGACAATGTGAAAAAGTTAATGTAAAGTTGGCTCCTAAGTCATAGCACATTTGATACTCGAGTTGAGACATGGTTTGGTTTTAGGGACACGCATAGTGTAGACGTTTCACTGATATTTGAGCCAAAGGTCCATTTTGTAGTGGATATCTTGTGTAGCTCTTTGTGTATGACATCCCCAACTTAAGAAGTTGAAAAACTCTTGATATACATCCTACACAATGCTCTTCGAAGCCAGGGCATTGGAAGTCTTTAAAGTATGACTTTTCGCTCTAAATTAATGTACAGCCGCAAAAAAAGTAGTAAACTGGAGGGGAAAAGGAAACAGGTCTATCCACCACTTATAACCAATAAAAAGGGGGAAAAAAGGAAAGAAGAAAAAGGAAACGATCAAGCGACCATCAAAATAAGAATTCAGCATTAATAATCCTTCATCAACGTTTCATACGGGATAGGATCACCTCACCGCAAGGGGGTGCGGTGACGTGTGACCGCGCGACACGTGCCAGCAAGGAGGGTGGTGAGACTAGATGAAGGTCATCCTCATCTAGCCTCACCATCCCTCCTTGCTGCCACGTGTCGCGTGGTCACAAAAGGGGTGAGGAAAGTTAAGGTAAGGAGATCTCAACCCGTTTCATACGGATACACCATTTTACCTTTTCTTATTCATAGATGGACAAAATTTTCCATTCGAGGGAAAGAAGGCTGACGGTGAAGGGAGCAGCCTTCAACAAAGGTTGAATCTTCAATTTCAAATATACCTACTGTTTCTTCCCTAATATAATTTTGAGAATAAAGTACGTGAAGAGATATGTCTAATAAATAGTCTTTTAGAAACTGTGTTACTCAACAAATCACGAACATACCAAATTCAGACTATTAGCCCTATAGATGTGTCTGTTAAATAGTTTTTCAGAAGTTGTGAAACTCATCAAATCATAAAGAGACCAAATTCAAAAGACTAGCACCAGCAGCAACAACATCACTTACTCAGTATATCCTAACGACAACAAAAGCTATCGTTAGAGTTCCGAAAAGGTGAAAGGAAGGCAAACAATACCTTCATTCCAAATGATAGAGAGTTTGCTTCCAGTGAGACCCCGACTCTATAAATACATGCATAAATGAAACAATAACAGAGATTTGGTATGATAGTGTGTTAGTGAAGGAATTTAGTTGAATACAAATAGATTGCTTCCAATATTAAAGTATCCATAACCATGAATATGTATGAAAGACCAAGACAAAACAAAAGGCACAAATTCAACCTAAAGCGTATGGCGTATCTAAGCCCCTAAGTATACTCTAAGGTGTCCCTATATCCTGTCTAAACCTTGTTAACCTTAATCCCCTGCCTCCATAGACTCCCATCCTGGACCATGTCCTCAGAGATGTGTAAATCTAGTAGGTCATGCCTAATCCGCTCATCCCAAGTCAGTTTGGGTTCGCCTTTACTCCTCTTCCTCTCTACAATTAGGCTTTCAACTACTCTGACATACACCGTTGTCTGTCTCTTCTTGATATGCTCAAACCATCTCAGTCTCCCCTCCATTATGTTATCTGATATACCAGCCATCCATAACCTTTTTCTAAATACCTCATTTCTGATCTGGTCTAGCCTTGTCTGCCCGCACATCCACATCATCATCCTCATCTCTGCCACTTCTGGTCTAGTATTGTCTGTCTGCACATCCACCTCAGCATCATCATTTCTATCAATTCCATCTTCTGTAACTGTGCCCTCTTGATAGCCCGGCAGTCTATTCCATATAACATTGCCCAAATTCAAACGACTAGCAAGATTTGAATATCCACACCGTAGATTGTCGGGTCAAATGATAATGCAAAACCTAATATTTTTCCCACTTAGCTATGTAATACTGAAAGCAAGCCTTTAAATGTATAGATGTGTTTGATACGACAGGCATGACCAGTGTCCATTTAAATGCGAAAAAAAATAGAAAAGAGAAAATACATATGGTTGTAAAAGTCACAACAACAACATCACAACATCATTATCTCATTATCTTAGAAGCTTCCGACTATGACGGGGTATAGAAAGTCCGACTATGATAGGGTATAGAAAGTCGGATGTAATCAACCATACCTATGTGTTAGAAACACACAAGGGTTGTATAAGATGATAAAAGTCGAGAAATCACAATTGTATAAGATGATAAACCGGCTTATTTCTCATACCTTTACAAACAAGACCTCCACTCAAATTCCTAATTTAACATTTGTATTAGTATTTATTTTTATTATGCTCCCTCCTTATATGTTGTACTTTTGGATGGAAGTACAATAAAATTCCACAATGGTTTAATGTTTCCAAATCACAAGGTCTTCTCCTTTCTAGTATAATGTGTCTATTTAGTGCGAAAGTGAGGGGATATGATCCACTCACCGCAAGGGAATGCGGTAACCCGTGACCGTGCGACATGTGACAGCAAGAATGGGTGGTAAGGCTAGATGCAGGTGACCCTCGTCTAGCCTTACCACCACTCTTGCTGCCACGTGTCGCATGGTCACAAAAGGGATGAGGAAAGTGGGGATGAGGAGATCTCAACCCGAAATTGAGGGGCGCGCTACTCAACTAATACAAAGCCACATTGCCTCGCGTTTACGTACCGACCATCAAGTTCTTTTATTGAACCAAGGGCAAAATTAGTATTATCACATACGATTCAGGTCTAAATTTATCATTGCTATCACGAGTCAACCTCTGTGTTTTTTAACATATGAGTATGATTGTATACATCCGATCTTTTCATGTCTTGTCATAAATAAGAGTCTCTAAGACAATGAGATAATGTTGTTGTTGCATCACGAGTCAACCTAGTTTAAGTAGATTATTATTTCACATATAAGGAGACGGAAGTATGAAATTGACAATTATGTTACTCTATCCCGCGGTAGAGATGGATGAAGCAATTGCATGATTACAACAACAACAAGCATACTCAGTATATTCCAATGACATCAATATCTACCGTTAAGATCTGAGGAGGGTGAGAGGCACTCAAACGATACCTCTATCCTAAGGAATAGAAAGTTTGCTTCCAGTGAAACCTCCGACTCTATACGTATATTAATAGATGTCATAATAATAGGCATACGCCGTGCTAGTGTACTAGTGAAACAATTGCATATTTATATAAATATAAAATTAAACAATAATTCTACAGTACTTTAGGATTAACTATGTGGCGTGATAGTTGTTTCTATTTCCAACTGAGTCATGAACATACTCTTTCTTGACTTTGGAATATGATGAAATAAAGCAAAATGATTCACTAAATTGGTTGTGCTTTTTATATTGTGAAGTAGCAGTTGATCGACATAGCTTGACGCATCATTATGGATCATCGGGAAACAACCTCTATGTGTTTGTAACACATAGGTATGGTTGCGTACATCCGATGTCCCGTACCCCGCCATAGGCGGGAGCCTCTAAGGCAATGAGGTAATGTTGTTGTTGTTGTATGTGGCGTGATAGTAGTTACTTCATATACAATGAGGAATTGAAATGTAAAGAGGGGACACTATGTCATTTGAGTGATTGTGTGCAATGTAGGAGGTCTTGTCATCTATCCCTCCATCTCACGCACCATGTTTATATCTAATTACTTATAAAGTAACGACTAGAATGACAAACAATTACTGCTATAGTATTTTACATTTTGTGCAAGTTTAAGTATCTAATTACAACTTGAGTTAATAATTTTCAGTTATGTAAAGAATAATCCAAAAAAATAATTAGGGCTTAGTGTTGTCATGCCTAAAATAACACACTCAGACCCAAGTTCGGAGACATAAAATAACATTAGAGCGTACTATCAAATGGAACTAAATAAATACCATGAGAGTCACCTATTAAACTAACGATACAAAGAGCATGTACATGACAAAGTGTTACACGGAATGTGTTATTCCTAAAATATTATTGTAGAAATTCTCGATTGGACTCAACGAGAATGTCATACTTTGTCTCAAAAGAAAGTAAATATTATCATAACATAAAAGTATCTGGTTAAATAGTTAATGTCACCTTATATTATCATAACATATACATATCGGTCTAAGTAGTTAAGGTCATATTGGATTAACAATTTTTGGGTCTCGTTGTAATGGATCTTGAAAAATTAATATTTACTATTGTTAGACTCATTGTTCGGCCAATCTCTTCATAAGTTACAAATGTAATAGTTGGATGTGCTATTTATAATAACTTCATGTCATCTCCATGATTAAAACTAAGGTAAAGCGGCTAATATCATCTATAAGACTATAACTATGTTATTTCACATATGATAAGACGGAAATATGAAATTGACAATTACGTTACTCTATCCCGCGGTAGAGATGGATGAAGCAATTGCATGATTATATAAATATTAAATTAAACACTAATTTTATAGTACTTTAGGATTAACTATGTGGTTTGGTAGTAGTTCATATAAATAGGAAATTGAAAAGTAAGGAGGGGACACTATGTCATTTGGGGATAGGATCCCCTCACCGCATCCCCCTCACCGCGTGCGTGACCGCATGACACGTGGCAGCAAGGGGGGGTGGTGAGGCTGGATGAGGGTAACCCGCATCTAGCCTCACCACCCCCTACTGCTGCCACGTGTCGCGTCCTCAGCCGCGCGGTGACTCACCGCGCGGTGAGGAGATCTCATCCCTGTCATTTGAGTGATTGTGTGTAATACAGGAGGTTCAGTCATCTATCTCTCCATCCCAGGCATCCTGTTTATGTCTGATAACTTATAGAGTAACTGTAGAATGTAAAAAAGGAAAAAGCGATAATTGCTACAATTATGAGATTGATATCGTATCAGTAATTAGCGTTTAATTAGCATCATAGATTGATACGGTATTAATTGAGTGTTTATCCCTATTTCCTAAAATGTATCCCCCATTGTACTATTTAGAGGACTGAAGTCCGGGTATGAAGATCAATGAAAATTGAGTTTACTCTTTGTTAATACGTTAATATGGTATCAGAGACAGGTTTCATCCCTGAGAAATTGATGGAGTACAGTAGCTTATCATCTACCTAAGACGTTACCTGACAACCTTTCTTATAACCGTTCTCATGGCCGACCAATCACCCCAGTCAAGCACATCACAGTCTGGGGGGCAACCAACCCCATGGCTGAGACCATGAATCTGTCTCAGGTGTTGGAGTTACTGCAACACACAAATCAACCTTGCAGATAAATTAAACGACCATAACTATGGAGTCTGGGCTCGAAAAATCAGCCTGGCAATCGATGGGCAAGGGAGGCTCAGACACATCACCGCCCCTCCCCCCCAAAGAGAAGAACCTACATATGAGCAATGGCGTCAGTCTGACTCAGTTGTTCTCACTTGGATACTAGAAAACATAGAGCCGGACGTAGTGAATCAATATATTGATTATCCCATTTCGTGGGATTTGTGAAAAGGCATAGAGGCAACCTACAGCAGTGGGAAGGACCCACTTCAGATATATGACCTCATGGTTAAAGCCAATAGCCTGAAGCAGGGGTCTCAGTCCTTAGAGCGCATATACAGTCAATTGCAATCTGTATGGAAGGAAATTGACAGAAGGTTGCTAAATCCTATGCACAATCCGAAGGATATGAGGCTATACAACAAACTTCAACAGCAAAATAGGCTGTATCAACTTCTACAGGTGATTAGCAGCGAGAATGACGCTGAAAAGAGAAACATCCTTAAAAAAGAACCTCTCCCATCAGTGGAAGAGGCATACTCACAGATCCGAAGAGAAGCTCATCGAAGAGCTAGGGAGACTGGTCACAAGGACAGACAGGAACCTATCAACACGAGGGGGCTCCAAAGGGAAAATGGACAAACTACAGTCAGAACAGGGGAGAGGGGCTCCACCAAGCTCATCATCCTGTCGGGAGGATGAAAAAACTCACCTCCGGTGTAGTCACTGTGGCGGCAGCAGACATACTGCGGAAGAGTGCTTCCACCGGATTGGGTTTCCAGATTGGTGGTCAGATACACGAAACAGGGGAAGAAGGGCATAGCAGCCTCGGCCACGGGCACCCAAGAGGATACCAACGATGGCAAGGAACCAGCTTTCGACGGAGTGGCATAAGCAGGAAGTAGGCTGCAGTCGAAGAATTCAGAAAAGGCTGGAATCCCTAAAAAGGAAAAGGGCAACTTCACCGATTTTAAATGTAAAGGGCCTATAGCAAAATTGCCTCCAGGCCCTCCTATTTATCCCTTAGTTAACTGTAATATATCAAAAAGGGACACCAGCCAGGCACACCCCTCATTTTCTTTTCCCCATATTGTGAGTACCCATAATGCCTCTAATAGCTTAAATAGTCCATATAATTCCCAAATTACCAGAAAAAATCTCCCATGGATATTTGATTGCGGTGCAACAGACACAATGTCCTACGATATAAATAATTTCCACCACTGCTCCCAACCAACAAAAAATATTTATACAAACAGCCAATGGTAGCTATTCCCTTGTCGAAGGAACTGGGAGCATTCAACTAACTCCAACCCTTACCCTAAAAAAACTATCTTTATGTTCCTACATTATCACATAAATTACTGTCTCTGAGTCATCTTACCAAAGAATTAAATTGTACCGTTCTGATCCACCCAACGTTTTGTCTTCTGCAGGATATTCAGACAAGGAAGATAGTTGGGCGTGGTTCTGAATGTAACGGACTCTATTTTGTTGATGAGGTGGACCAACACGGGACGGTAGCGCTCACTCACGGAACGGTAGACCGACATGATTGGTTGTGGCACCGCCGATTGGGGCATCCATCTCTGAGATACTTAAAAAGGTTGTTTCCTGATATGTTTCATAAATATTATGCTTTACCATGTGAAACATGTATTCTATCCAAGAATCACAAGAATTCTTATCCATTAAATAATACCAGAACCAACAAGTCATTTTCTCTTGTGCATTCGGATGTCTGGGGTCCCTCACCTACTCCGAGCCCGAATGGGTTCTCATATTTTTTATTGTTTGTTGATGATTGCACCCGCGTGACTTGGATATACTTTCTTAAACATAAGTCCGATGTCTTTGATAAGTTTGTTCAGTTTTACAAAATGATAGCTACTCAATATCATACGTCTATCATAGTCCTCAGAACAGATAATAGTGGAGAATACATGAACAAATCCTTCCTTGAATTCTTCCATACAAACGGACTCATACATCAAACCACATGTCCTGACACGCCACAACAAAACGGTGTAGCAGAACAGAAAAATCGGATCCTGCTTGAATTACCCGCTCTCTTATGCTTGATTCAAAAGTACCCTTACACTACTGGCCTGAGGCGATCGCAACAGCAAATTACCTCATTAACCGCCTACCTACCAAGATACTTCAATATCAAACACCACTTACTACACTATCAAAATTCCATTCAGTTCCTCTACATCTTAATCTTCCTCCACGTATCTTTGGTTTACAGTCTATGTCCATATTCCCAGGGCACATCGTACTAAACTTGACCCATGTGCCATCAAGTGTGTATTCATTGGGTATGAGATCAACCAAAAGGGCTATCGCTGTTTTGATCCCAGAACACACTGGATGTACACCACCATGGACTGCACTTTCTTAGAAACCGAATATTTCTTACATAGCCATCCTCATTCTCAGGGGGAGTATACATAGATTGCTCACTCGGCTGGTTATGCGACCCTATCCTTCCAGAAACTGTTTCAACAGAGAGGGTAGACCAAACCATCGGACCAGCTGACGGAGACAAAAAAGAGTCTGTTATGCAAGACCAGGACCCAACATCAACCCCTGAAGAATCTCCTGAGATAAGTAAGTCTACTGAACACATACCAAATACTGTCGATATACCTGATACACTGCAGGATCTAGAAAGCGGGTATATATTATTGCCAAGAAGAAACAGAGGAGTTCCTCCAGCAAGATATGAACCAGAATATCAGCCAAAGAATACAAGATCTCCAGTGGCAAAAATTGACACGATAAGGATACTGTTCTCAGTCTCAACAAACCTTGATTGGTCGTATTACCGATTGGACATGAAGAATGCATTTCTGCTTGGAGATTTGCAAGAAGAAATGTATATGAAGGCCCACTAGGTTTTTCTAGAGAGTTCAGACCAGGAGAAGTATGTAAACTTCGGAAGGCTCTGTATGGTCTAAAGCAGTCATCCGGAGCTTGGTTTGGGAGATTCACAATGGCAATAAAAAAATACGGTTATCGTCAAAGTAATGCAGATCATACTTTGTTCCTAAAACATAGAGGAAGTCCCGTTACATGCCTGATAATATATGTCCATGACATGGTCATTATGGGAAACGATGTTCAGGAAATCGCGGCTTTAAAACGGCAGTTATTTCAGGAGTTTGAGATGAAAGATTCGGGGATATTAAAGCACTTCTTGGGGATTGAAGTTCTAAGATCAAAATCTGGGTTATTCATATCATAAAAGAAATATATACTGGATCTTCTGGCAGAAACATGAATGTTAGATTGCGAACCGGCTGAAACACCAATGGCGATCATTCATGGTCTTTAGATAAGACAAGGAGGAGAACTTTCAGACAAGGAGAGATATCAGAGGTTGGTAGGAAAGTTGATCTATCTCTCGCACACAAGACCCGATATAGCATACCATGTTAGAGTAATAAGCCAATTTATACATCAACCACAAAAGGAGCATATGGATGCAGCCTTGAGAGTGTTAAGGTGTCTCAAAGAGACTCCAGGAAAAGGAATAATCTTCAAAAAACATGGACACCTCGACGTACAGGCTTATACAGATGCTGATTGGACGGGGAATCCAAATGATAGGAGATCAACGTCTGGGTACTTCATGCTCGTTGGAGAAAACTTAGTGACTTGGAAAAGTAAGAAACAAAAAGTAGTGGCGCTATCCAGTGTAGAGGCTGAGTTTCGAGGAATTACGAGAGGGTTAGCTGAAGTACTATGGATGAGAAAAGTGCTAAGTGATATGGGGTTCCCACCAAAGAGAGTCCCGCAGATGATGTGTGATACAAAGCAGCCATCAAAATCTCAGAAAATCCAGTCCAGCATGATCGAACAAAACACGTCGAGGTGGATAGACACTTTATAAAGGAAAAGCTTGAGGAGCGGTTGATTTGCTTGCCATTTGTACGCTCTGAAGAACAACTAGCTGATATACTTACAATAGCAGTTTCTACATCCAGATTTCAAGAAATTTTGAGCAAGTTAAACATCGAAGATCCGATGACTTAACTTGAGGAGGAGTGCCAAAATATAAAAAAGGAAAAAAGAGATAATTGCTACAATTATGAGATTGATATCATCTAAGTAATTAGCGTTTAATTAGCATCTTAGATTGATACGGTATTAATTGAGTGTTTATCCCTATTTCTTAAAGTGTATCCCCATTATACTATTTAGAGGACTGAAGTCCGGGAATGAAGATCAATGAAAAATGATTTTACTCTTTGTTAATAAGTTAATAGTAACAACTAGGATGACAAACAATTACTTCTGCAGTGTTTTAAAATTTGTGTAAGTTTAAGTATCTAATGACAATTTGAGTTAATAATTTTTAGTTAAGCAAAGAATAATTCAAAAATAATTAGCGCTTAGTGTTGTCATGCTTAAAATAACACACTCAGACCCAAATTCTGAGACATAAAATAACATCAGAGCATACTATCAAATGGAACTAAATGAATACTGTGAGAGCCACCTATTAAAATAACGATACAAAGAGATGTACATAACAAAGTATTACACAGAGTGTGTTATTCCTAAAATATTATTGTAGAAATTCTCGGTTGGAATCAACAAGAATGCTAGTCCATTTACCAGAGGAGGGGTGTCATATTTTATCTCACATTGAAAAGAAAGTAAATATTATCATAACATATAAGTATCTGGTTAAATAGTTGATGTCACTTTAGATTATCATAACATATACATATCGGTCTAAGTAGTTAAGGTCATATTGTATTAACAATTTTTCGGTCTAACGGATCTTGAAAAATTAATATTTACTATTGTTAGACTCACTGTTCGGCCAATCTATTAAAAGTTACAAATGTAATAGTTGGATGTGCTATTTATGATAACTTCACAAAGTGTAGGATAAAGCTGCGTACATGTCTCTTCCTAAACTTGCACAAACATAAAAACCTAATGCACCATGATAAACCATAATTAAATCGTCTGTTAGTCAACAACAGTCAACGGCTCAACTCCAGTAGCTCGGCAATCAAAGTATTGCAGTTCAGCAGTACATCACCCAAGCATGGCTGTTCAACCTCAACGGCACCTCAGCAAGGCATCATGACGCCCTTATAACATCGAAGAATATGCCAAGGCTTGCACCTCGGCATCAACTTCAGCTTCTACACAAATGCCACATTTCAGACCACTTCAACTGGGTAAGGCCAAGTCATGCACTTCGGCAAGGCTTGATCATGCACTTCAGCAAGGGTTGATCTTGCACTTCGGCAAAGTTCAGTTGTGCACTTCGATAAAGGAACCTAGCACGATATTACTTCGTGGGACCCTCCAACAGAAGGGCAGTTCAAATATAGTAACTACAGCTGGTTATTCTTTCTGAACACGCCAATGTCACAACAGCCGGCCTACTAGTTACATCAACCAGGCCGGCCTATTAGTCACATCAGTCAGACTACTAATCACATCAGCAGACCTACAGCGTCCTAGGCTTTCTGCCCCAAGCAAATGTCCTATCCACACTCCACCATCAGGGGATAAAGGCAGGGAAAATGTCTATAAAAGCAAGCCAACCAAGACAAAGAAGAGGATCCGGAATTAAAACATTCAGTCCCTAAAGCAAATTTATACACTTTGCTCCTCGGCCCATACTGTGAGAAACTCCTAACTCACCTTTTAAATTATAATCTCAGTGAGATATGACCCAAACTGACTTGAGCGTCGGAGGGTTTTTCCCGGGGCCAACCCTCCGGGACCTCTGACCTGTGCTTTCTTGTGCAAGATATTTTAGAGGCTATTACAGCTACAAACTTTTAATCCCAGTTAGCAACTCTTCAAGTTAACTGACGGAGCTAATTTGAGATCGTCTAAACCCTTGATGAAGATCCGGCTTCATCACACCAGAAATGGCCTTCATGTCATCTCCAAGATTTTCCAAGATTAAAACTAAGGTAAAGCGGCTCATATCATCTATAAGACCATAACTAATGTTAAGTACATGGTGCATTACCTAGTCCCCGAACAAAATTGAAATAAACCAAGTTGACTAATAGCCATTCCTTCAAAAATAAGAAGGAAAAAAGGGACAGAGACACCCCCAGGGGGTGGGCTTACACAACATCCTTAATGAGAAACAAAGCAGAAATTTAATAAAACCTTACAAGGCTCATAAACCAAGCATTATGAGTCATCGGGATACAATCTTTATGTATTTATAACATATGAGTATGACTCCATACATCTGACTCTATATACCTTGCCATATGCGAGACCCCTAAATCAATGGGGTATTATTGTTGCTGGTGCTCATAAACCAAACATGAAAATATACTGTTAAATTATAAATAAAAAATAGTACATCAAGCAGGAGGTTGCGTCCTTCCTTTTTTGTGACCTTAAAGTTATAGATTCGAACCACAAAAATAGCATATTGCACAAAGTAGGATAAGACTGTGTACATCAGATCGCAAAAGCGATTCATCTCCTCTCCAGACCTTACACAAACGCAAGAGGCTAGTACACCGGAAACGTCTTTCATCATCATCAGTTGGCTTTGTGCTTACTTAAAAGCAGCGTACTCTTTGTTTAAGTTAGGGCAGGAAATGATGTCGTAAGGAATAATTTAAGAATAATACAGACAAAATAACAAAGAAGAAAATGAATAATTTGAGAATACTATGATGCCATATTATTCTTATATACTGATAAGAATTCGGTCCTACTTATCTGTAAGTGGCAAAAAGCAGCTTATGAAAAATATGAAACATGTAATGCACTTGTGAAGTGAAGATAGTTCGATATATGTTAATATTTACTCAAATTATCCGGAAATTTTAGTAAGAATTCACGATCTCTCAAAGTTAAAATACCTTAATTCATACTATATTATCATCTTATAAAAAAGTCTGTGTTTTTCTTTTTCATTCTCGCTGCTGTATTATTCTAACCTCATACTTTGTTATAGACGAGAATACTTTAAAATAATGGAATAATGTTGTTGTTTTTTATTATCCTAACGTAAGCGGTTGATGTGCGTAATTAGGTAAAATAAAGAAGTCACGATCGAAACAAGTGATGACACGACATCTTTATCATCCAATGTATATACACAAAAGTGATTTTATATCAGCTCACACTCAATGGTATGTGCTTTTTTCCCCACTACGACTAGATTACTGTGAGATAAACTACCGATGTTTTTCATCCACAATAACGTTACCGTTTAAGGTCGTTGGACACGAGCTAATAATATATTACAACAACAATCATACTCAGTATATCTCAACGATAGTAAAAGCTATCACTAGAATTTGGAGAGGGTGAGAGGCAGTCAAACAATACCACTATCCCAATTGACATATAGAGTTTGCTTCCAGTAAGACTCCGACTCTATATAATATATTAAATAGTCCAATTTGTTCATGGCAATGATTAATTTATTATTAAGAACTGAAACGTTGTGAGAATTTACCACCATCTCCTCTTATATTTTTTGTGTGAATGCAGGCATTAACTTACAAAAATTCTAGCACAACTCGTTTTTCAAGAAGATCCAACCTCCAGCCATCAAAGCATTTTCTTTCACCCTATTTTTGGGTACTTTTAGTTATGCATTCCTTGAACACTAAGGGAAATAGTAGTACTAGTAAAGGTACAAAGTGAAAAAAAATACTTAGTACTTTTTACTACATATAACATATGTAATGGAGAACTCCTATTTTCTAAACAAATACATAAATGAAATAAAATTGAATCCCTATTTCTAGATCTTTGCGACCTCAAACCACGAGAAACGAATCTAAATCCGCCACAGCAAAGACATGAGTTGAAAGCAATATCGTGACCTTGAGTTAACATGTTCGAGACGCGGAAACAGTTTATTGCACAAAGTGTATAGTAAGACTACGTACATCAGATTGCGAAACGATTCGGTCACTTCCTTGACCTTGCGACAACGCGGAAGTCTAGTACAGAGGAACGTCCTTTATTCGGACTCCATACTACAGTTGAATAAAAATTAACACCTTATTAAGATTTTCTATCTCGATGTTTTTCTACTGAGCTATGTCTCTATTTACATAACTCATGCTTTCTCTCGATGACTATTACTTATTCTATTTAAACATATTGTCACAATTGACTTAAAAATCAATTTTGACAATATTTTTGAGACCGATGTAGTATTTGTTGGAGATAATCACTCCTGTACTAAGACGCAGTCGTTTAATGTGTGCGTATGAAATGATAAAATAAACCAAACCCGGGACGAGTCGATGACTCTGTTCTTAAGACGTATTGCTCCGGTATACTGTGCCCAACCGGCGTGAGCAACCGTCTCCCAGGATACAACGGGTACCTGTTCAGTTGAGCGGCACTGCTGAACTTGAACTCCTTCAAACTTTAGAATGTCCTGACTTCTCTTGGACGGTATGCAAGACTCGAATGCTATGAGAGTAGTATGCTACTAATGCTGGAAAAATTGTGTGTTTAGAATGCACCCTTTGCCCTGTTTATATAGAGGAATCGGTTGGAGAACAAGGCACCGTGACCGTTGGATCAAAACCAAAGTTTGATTTAGTCCGTTAGATGAAAACCTCCTATCTAGATTAGGAAGGTTTAATCTCAGCCTTTAGATTGAAGATTAATTCGCAGGTTTAGATTTGGAGCGTCAGATGGAAACCATATTCGGTTGGGGTGGTTAGGACAGTTTAAATCTCGGCCGTTAGATTAAAGCTGCCTTCCCTGCCACCGTTAGATCAAACCAGATTGATCTTATCTTATATCGAAGGATACCGTTTGAATCAGATTTAAACAACCGTTCGATTTAAACCATAACCGAACGCCTTATCAAACTTAACCGCGTTTTGTTTAAACGTAACCGTGCAACCGCGTTTTCCATCCATTTTGAGAATTAATTTCTCATTCACCCATTTCAATTTCTCCAACAATCCCCCACATGAATGGGAATTAATGAAAGTGTTTATGCAGACTCTACCGAGAAGTCAGACAAGAAAATATTGCATTAGAAGAGGTAGCTTCTGGCTTTGAACCTTTCATACTGATGTACCATCGGATTCACTCGGCTAATTATTGACTTGATGTCTTGAACCAGTCAGCCTTTGTTGTGAACCTAGACAACGATACTCACACAACATTTTCTTTAACACCCTTTTGGTTCTCATGGTTGTGTTCGTTTTGGCCATGAACAACCTGGTTTCAGAAAGTGTTTTAGAGAAATCTTGCCTCTTAGACTTTCTCATAGAAGCGGCCCCACTTCACACTTACATAGGTGATTCCTATCAAGAGTATTCTGCCATACTCCACTTGACGCATCAATATATAGGACATCATTAAAAGCCTTAGCTTACCCTAAACATTCTCTGCAGACAGCACTTTTATGTGACGGAATGAGTAAGTGCTTACTGAATCTTCATAACTTAGTTGTCCCATTGAACCAAGATTCTGGGATCTCCAGTCAACAAGGTTGGGTTACCGTTACAAAGATTCTTGCATTATAGGCTTTAGTCCCATTCCGTTTGTCAATCTTGACATCTGATCTCTAGGCAAGCCTTTTGTAAGCGGATCCGCAAGATTCTCCATTGATTTTACATAATCAATGGAAATCACGCCATTAGAGATCAACTGTTTAATGGTGTTATGTCTCCGACGTATGTGTCGTGACTTACCATTGTAGATGCTGCTTTGAGCATGTCCTATAGCTGACTGACTATCACAGTGTATGCTAATAGGAGCGACTGGTTTAGGCCAGCATGGAATATCTTCCAGGAAATTCCGAAGCCACTCAGCCTCTTCCCCGGCTTTATCCAGCGCTATAAACTCAGCCTCCATAGTAGACCGAGCTATGCACGTTTGTTTCGTGGATTTTCACGACACAGCAGCACCACCAACAGTGAACAAGTATCCACTGGTGGACTTCGAGTCCTTACAATCTGATATCCAATTTGTATCGCAATATCCTTCTAATACTACTGGATATCTCGTGTAATGTAATCCAAGATTCATTGTGTATTTCAGATACCTCATCACTCTATTAAGAGCTTTCCAATGATCATCACTTGGATTACTGGTGAACATGCTCAATTTGTTTACTGAACAAGCTAAGTCTGGTCTTGTACAATTCGTTATGTGCATCAGACTCCCGATCACCTGAGAGTATTTTAACTGAGCTACAGGTTCGCCTTGATTTTTCCTTAAGTGTATACTTAAGTCAAGTGTGGTCTTAATCGGTTTTGTTTCAAACATATTGAACCTTCTGAGAACAGACTCAATATAGTGAGTTTGCGACATAACAAGACCATCAGCTACTCAAGAAATTTTAATTCCTAGAATAACACTGCAACCCCCATGTCCTTCATATCAAAATTTCGTGTTAACATCTTCTTTGTACTCAAGATGATGTCACGAGTACTGCCCATGATAAGCATGTCGTCTACATAGAGACACACTATTACATAGGCATTCGGTGTGCTCTTGATGTACACACACTTGTCGCACTCATTGATTCTGAAGTCGTTTGACATCATTACCTGATCAAATTTTAAGTGCCATTGCTTAGGTGCTTGTTTAAGTCCGTACAACGACTTAACAAGTCTACATACTTTCCTTTCTTGTCCTGGAACGACGAACCCCTCGGGTTGTTCCATATAAATTTCTTCCTCTAACTCACCATTAAGAAAGGCAGTCTTCACATCCATTTGATGGATTTCTAAATCATAGTCTGCAGCAATAGCCACTAGCATCCTTATGGAAGTGATCCTAGTCACTGGTGAGTAGGTGTCAAAGAAGTCAAAGCCTTCTTTCTGTCTGTAGCCCTTGGCTACTAACCTGGCCTTGTACTTGTCAATAGATCCATCATCTTTCAGTTTTTTCCTGAAAATCCACTTGCATCCGAGTGGTTTACTTCCTGTAGGAAGATCTACCAGCTCCCAAGTGTGATTTTGAAGAATGTAATCTATCTCACTATTCACTGCTTCTTTCTAGAAAGGAGCTTCTGGAGTTGTCATTGCCTCAGAGAAAGATCTCGGCTCGTTTTCTACCATGTAGGTTAGAAAATCTGGTCCAAAAGACGTCGGTATTTTGGCTCGTTTGCTTTGACGAGGTTCCTCAGTCTATTGAGGAGTCGTCCCACGCACTCGCTTACTTGTGCTTGCTTCTTGATTGTCTTTGTCTTTCTTTGAAAAGACATTTTCAAAGAACACTGCATTCCTCGATTCCATGACAACATTTTCATGTATCTCGGGAATGTCCGATTTGTGTACTAAGAAACGATATGCACTACTGTTCGTTGCATAGCCAATAAATATGCAATCAATTGTCTTAGGCCCGATTCTCACTTGTCTTGTTTTAGGTACTGCAACCTTCGCCAGACACCCCCACACTTTCAAGTATTTATAACTAGGTTTATAGCCTTTCCAAAGTTCATATGGGGTTTTATCCGTCTTCTTGGACGGAATCCTATTTAAAATGACGTTGGCGGAGAGAATTGCTTCCCCCCCACAAGTTCTGAGGTAAACCCGAACTTATCAACATATCATTCATCATCTCCTTTAGAGTACGGTTTTTGCGTTTAGCAATACCATTCGATTGAGGTGAATATGGTGCAGTCGTTTGATGAATAATGCCATGTTCGGAACAAAATTCATTAAACGATGCGTCATACTCTCCACCTCTATCACTTCGAATTACTTTAATTCCTTTGCTAAGTTGATTCTCAACTTTATTTTTATAATCTTTGAAAGCATCAATGGTCTCATCTTTGCTACTTAGCAAATATACATAACAGTATCGTGTGCAATCGTCGATAAAAGTTACAAAGTACTTTTTACCTCCTCTTGTTTGCACAAACTTTAAATCACACAAATCTGTATGAATTAAATCCAATGATTCAGTGTTTCGTTCTGTTGAAGGAAATGGCGCTTTTGTCAATTTTGCTTCAACACACACTTGGCATTTCTCTTTATTATTAAAGTCCAGTTTGGGCAATAATTCAAGATAATCATTCGTTGTATTGACTTGTAATTAACATGTCCCAAACGAAAATGCCATAAACAAGAAGACTCAAGCATGTAAGCAGAAGAGGAAACAATTTTATTAGCCTCAACGGGCGTAACTTTCTTGGGTACAATTGCCATAACATTTAACTTGAACATGTTATCAGAAAGATACCCCTTTCCCAAATACACCCCATTCTTAGAAAGTGTAAATTTGTTTGCCTAAAAAACAAGCTTGAATCCATGAGTGACTAGCAGCACGCCAGAAACCAGATTTTTCCTTATGTCAGGAACATGCAGCACATTCTGCAGAGTCAACTCCCTTCCTGAAGTCAATTTCAGGATCACCTTGCCCGATCTTTCGATCTTTGAGCTGTTGGAGTTTCCCATGAAGAGTTGCTCGTTGTTTGTTGTGGGTACATATTCTCTGAACATAGCCCTGTTCGCACAAACATGTCGAGTGGCACCTGTGTCCACCCACCATTCCGCGGGTTTCCCACTGCATTGCACTCGGTCACCACTGCGCAACGGTTCAAGTCATCCATTGCGTCGACCAGATTTGCTTTCGCTTTATTTTGATTCTGAGTCTTTTTGGGCTTTCGACATTCACTGCTTCGATGCCCTGGTTTTCCACAATTATAACACTTACCTGTGAACTTCTTTGCAATTTCCTTGCCCTTGATGTTCATGCCCAAAGTGTTATTTTTCTTTCTGTTCTTCGCCTCAGCAACATGAGTCTTGGCTTGACCAGATGATGTGGACGGCTTCCTTTCGGCACAACGATTGTCCTCCTCAATACGAAGACGGACAATCAAGTCTTCCATTTTCATCTCCTTTCGTTTGTGTTTGAGATAGCTCTTAAACTCCCTCCACGAAGGAGGCAGCTTCTCAATCACAGCCGCGACCTGGAAAGATTCACTGAGCGTCATGCCCTCCTATTCCATTTCAGAACCAACATCTGTATTTCTTCAACCTGCGAAATTACAGTTTTGGAATCTAACATTTTATAGTCAAGAAATTTCCCAACTATCAACTTTTTTGTGCTAGCATCTTCTGTGCGATACTTTTTATCTAAAGCTGACCACAACGCTTTTGCAGTTTTATAAGTACAAAATACGCCATAGATAGTGTTATCTAGGCAACCCAGAATCAAATTTAAACAGCAAAAATTTGTATATGCTCAGGCCTCAGCACCCAAGGCGTTCTGCATATTCTGTTGTTGATCCTCCAGAGGCTCAAGATCGGCCGTTAGATTAAAGCTGTCTTCCCTGCCACCGTTAGATCAAACCAGATTGATCTTATCTTATATCGAAGGATACCGTTTGAATCAGATTTAAACAACCGTTCGATTTAAACCATAACCGAACGCCTTATCAAACTTAACCGCGTTTTGTTTAAACGTAACTGTGCAACCGCGTTTTCCATCCACTTTGAGAATTGATTTCTCATTCACTCATTTCAATTTCTCCAACAGTATTATGGTATGTTATAAGAACTAAGACAGTACAATTATGAGTACAACTTATCACACTCAACATAAATTGAACAATAAACTTGATATCATGAAAGGGTTATCGTATCCATTTTTTGTTTCACAATCTCTTTAAAGGAAAAATAATTTGTAAATGAAACTTTGGATTCATAATTGGGACCTTATCCTTTTAAATATTTATGAGTAATTTGACATTATATTCGCTATTGTAAAGTTAGACGTGTGGTGCTTATTAGTCATGTGTTGCGCATCGTGATACGTTCATGCTACGGAAATGCACAGCAAAATGTTATGTTGGATAAAGTAAATGCATTGTATATACAGTAACTTGAATGATATGGAGAATCAAACATTATTATTATACGTAAAAGTCACACATGTATCGTGTGTTAAACTTAATATAGTAAAAGGAAAATCCAAATAAAGCTAGTACTAAATACAATCAGTGAATCTTTGCTCTTCAAGATTTAGACGTAAATCATATAAGTTTCGACACACAAGGTTCTCCCGGGTGGGATTTCACCCCTTTTTCACCGCCCGCTACGTGACAGTAGGAGTAGTGAGACTAGATGAGGAGTGGAGAAGAAGAGGTGTATGAGGGAGAGTGAATGCAACTTTCTCTCATACATCGCCCGCTACGTGACGGTAGGGGTAGTGAGGCTAGATGAGGAGTGGAGAGGAAGAGGTGTATGAAGGAGAGTGAATGCTACGTAGCGGACGGTGTGAAAGGTGTGGAGGATTTGGGGTGATGAGGTTCTCCCCGTTTTTTCTGATAACCATTACTTGTGGGTTTCTTTTTTCGGAATTTATTTTGTAATTCTTAGTTTTACATCAGTGCATTCTCTTTCAACAAGAATAAATTAACGAGACACAAATTTTCAAAAATCTGAAAAAGACATTATATCGATAACCATTAAAATGTAATCATTAAACTTTAGAAGCGGAATTAATTTCAAATTTTTCCAACTCAAAGTTACCCTTATTTTGGTGTTGAATAGTCAGAAGTGTTTTTTCTTTTGCTTTCAACTTGAAAAAATTCCACTAATTTTATCATACTCAAGACTAACTAATCCTCATCTTAACAGTTGAATTGTAGTTGAACGTTGTCATATTAAATGAAGACAAATTAAGATGTGAGTGTTAAATTTGTACAGATTATATATTTAAGAAAAAGTGTCATTTATTGGAAATATTATTATCTTGTAAGTCGTTAACTAACTTTATGTAAATTAACGAAATTTTATGGATCCATAAGTACAGCGTCGTGAGCCAAGCAACATTGGCTGTATTACGAGTATATACATGTTTGACTATGTCCCAGTAATAACTGGTAGAGGTGTTAACGAACCGAACCGAACCAAATACTAAGTTTTTGAATTCAGATTCGTTTAGCTAAAGGAACTGTTCGGCTCGGTTCATTTAGCTAAACAAACTTTAAAATTGGTTTGAGTTCGGCTCGATAACCTTATAACTGTTTAAATGAGCCGAACAGTTAGCGAACAGTTTGGCTCATTTAACTAAACGAACCTGAATACTTGTTCGAATTTGGCTCGCTAATAAATAATTACTGAATGAATACAAACCGAACTCGTACAGTTCGCAAACAGTTTGGTTCGTTCAACCGCCCTACTAACCGGTGAAACATAATATTGTATGAGCTTAGAGGTGATTCTGACAAGCTCACAAGGGATTTTTTTATTGTTGCATTAATGACCCTCTTATGCATAGAAAATTATAGAACCGTTCGTAATAGAAAATTAATGTTATTGTCTTTGTCTTTGTATTTCATTATTTGTGTGTATACATTAACACACCATATTCATATTACTGTGTCATCTATACAAGTACATATAGAATCAGTGGTCTCACTGGAAGCAAACTCTCTATCTCTTATGATGTAGGTATTGTTTGTATGCCTCTCACCTTCTTCAGACTCTAGCGATGACTTTTGCTGTTGTTAGAATATAGTGTTATGATGGTTGTTGTTAGAGGAAATTGCATCTACCACCCAAATGTTGGTCAAATTATCCAGTTAACATTTACACGTTCCAAAACCTCATTTGGCATATAAACGTGGCCAAACTTGACTCAATTAACACCATAAACCGGCTGATAACCTGCTGCAGCCGGTTTCACTATATTTTACCGCCAAAATGTTTTTCCACTCCAAAAAACGTCTTCCCCTTCCCTCCCTCCTACTGCTATTGTTTCCCTCTGTTTTTCCTCTATAAATTAGCCGCAACTTTACAAAATCAAACATCGTCCAAGAATAATTCAATATCATCATTCTTCCCTATCTCTATTGTGCATAAAGATGTCTACTTCATCTTCGGTTGGTAGTCGCTGGAGGAGGGCTAAATTAGGCGTGGAAGGACGCTGCTATTATGGTATGAGAATAGCTGAGACAACGTCCTGGACCAGATCAAATTCTGGGCGTAGATTCCTAGCATGTCCATTGAAGAGGGTAAGTTTAAAATCTTTCTGCCAATGTTTGAGAGTTAATAAATTGAGAAAATTTGAATGTTTTTTTCGTTTGATTGTTAAAATGGAGGTGGAGGATGCTGTTTCTTTCCATGGTTGGATGAACCAATGGGTGAACGAGCGTATCAAATTATAGCGGGGCTGCTAAGGAGGTGCATGTTACGTCCTGCTCTGCAAAGGAAAAAGAAAAAAGAAAAGAAAAATAAAATAAGATATTTAAAATCCTAAATTACCTAGGATTAGGAAACTAATACATATCTTGTATGGAATATCCTAAGTCAACTAGGAAAATACCTAGATTATCTAACCCACACCTATCTATATATACTATCCTAACCTAAACAACTACTTCCCCCCACAAATCTTCAACCTGCCGCTCCTTCAACATCAAAAAAAAAAAAAAAAAAAAAAAAAAAAAAAAACTGCAGCTTCCTAAATCTCCAGCGCTTCCAGTGGCCACCATCATCAACAACAAGCAAAAGAAAAAAAGGGGCGTTGCATCCCTTTAGCCCATCCAGCCGTGCACTTGAGGGGAAGAAAAAAAAATACTTCTTGTCCAACCTTAAACCCGATTCTATTGTACGGTATCATATATTGAGATACGTAAGTAATCTCCCTATACTTGCTATGTTTTGCAAAAATCTATACGTTATTTTAATATGAACTTCGGATCATGCATTCGTATATGTGTTTGAATAGATTGTTGCCTACATGTATGTGTGTGCCGCATTTATGTTTGTGAATATATATGTACTGCATGATATTTATGGATTTGGGCAGCCGAAGTGGCTTTAAAGAAAACAAAGGATATGATGGTTAAATTATTATATGAATATATATATATATATATAT